>JAAFCE010001036.1:21367889-21510280 GCA_013389805.1 Trigoniulus corallinus
CGCCTTGTTTCGGGTGAGAGAGAGGTCCGGAGTGCGCCTTGTTTCGGTTGAGAAGTAAAACCGAGGTCCCGTGGTTAAATGACATTTGCACGTAAAAGAACCCCTGTCTACTCTGCAACGGGCAGATATGGCAAAATTTCCAGGTGTAAGAGCTCGTCCCCCGGCGTCGGTGGAATGCCCCAACGAACAGTAGACCCACGATAAATAATCATAGGGGTTGCAGCTTTGGTTGGCAACCTTTCCCTGCCACAGGGGGGAATGGGTTAGGAGTTGCTTTGCTTTTGTACTCTCTAGGAGCGAAATGGTGAAAAAGGTGCAAGAGGTAAAGTACTTAGGATCAACATAACAAAGCAGTGGGGCGATAGACTGGGATGTGATCCATAGAATCAACGGGAAATGGTTGAAGTGAAGACGGACAAGTGGAGTCCTGTGTGATAGGAAGGTCCCAATCAAGTTGAAAGGGAAGCTTTACAGTACAGTGGTTAGGCCAGCTATGCTATATGGATTAGAGTGTTCGGTAATGAGGAAGAGCCATGTACTGCAAATAGAATGCAAGTAGCCGAAATGGGAATGCCCCGGTGCTTGCGCAGGGCGTCAAGAGTTGATAGAATTAGAAATAAGTATATTAGAGGTAGCCTGGGGGGTGGGGGACAACGCGGAAAAAATGAGGAAGAGTAGATTGAGGTGGTACGGACACGTACAGTAATGCGAAGAGAGGAGGAAGAGGTTGTTAGGTCCAATACAGGACTGCAAGTAGGTTGGAAGCTCCCGGGGCAGGGGAGACCAAAGCATACGAGGGAGCAGGTTGTTCGTAAGGATATGGTAGTGTGTGGGGTGGACGGGGACCTGTTGCGAGATAGGTGAGAGTGGAGGGCTAGAACCCGCAGAGCCGACCCTACCACAGGCGGGATTCAGAGCAAAAAGCAGCCTTTTTGCTCTGAAAAACGGTGTAACTCGTAGCATGACAATACACAGCCGAGATCTCGTTGTATCTAGTAGTGAGTGAAAAAGAAACACCTCTGTTAATCGAAATAGTAGGAACGTCCCATGTCGTTGAACATGTAGTGGGGAGTTTCCTAGTGAGAGGATGTATAGTGACATCATCGCTCCAGATGGTTCCACACAAAAAGGGAATTTCAGCTAACTATCCATTGTACAAAAATGGTTTCATCTGCCCTTCGCGTTGGTAAACAGACAAGGAAGTGCATATGTTCTGTGTTTCGGTTTCCGTCATATCGATTGAAGCAGTGACCTTCTGAGTGATATTGCACCAAATCTTGCCGGTGTTTTTGCACGTTTGAAGGAGAAGTGAAGGTAAAATAAAAGCCGTGGAGGCCAAATATCGTCAACAGAAGTCAGTTAGAGGTCAAAAACCAATGTTTGAGGGCAAAGGAATTGTTGACCTGCAAGGGAGGATGGGCAGATAATAGTCGAGATAGTGACAGAAATAATTCCCATTTGGCAATATACTGTACTGTATAATAGGCTGACAATCAATATGCCAACTCGTTGAACTTGCTCACTGAGGTACTGTAACGACTCCGAACAGTATCTATGATAACATACTGTATACAGTACGTAAATTGTTATTTTAGTCTTCATATGTGTTGTTATTGAATCATAATTAATAGTGATATATTGCCATTAATTTCATTATAATAATGTGATCAACATGGTCCCAACTGGTGCGTTAAACGTCTTTGCATCGTATACGTGACAAATTCATTTTATAATTACTTAAAATTTAACTGTTACACGAGATACATTATGGAAGAGTTAAATTAAAATTGATTTGACAGTTTTATTCAAATTAAATAACCGATTAAAAAAACATTTCTTGATGCTTGCATATTTTTTTTTGTATTTTTGCCTCATTTTTATGTAGAAGCTTAATAAATGATGATTTATTACCACGCCATACTAAAATATATTGCAGTGTAGTGTCAAAAGACGAGTTATAACTACTTATACGAAATTATAACTACTATAAATTTAGAGGGGGGAAATGCAGTTATAAGAAGGTAGCTGTTGAATGTTGATTTAAAACCACTTCGATAAATTAAATACTAACTGGTTATTATTATTATGCGTAAAAAGATAATAACTGTTAACTTGCTTAACTCTGTTCTCTGGAAAGGGTTTCTTAAAAATGTGGGTCTCAGTCCCAAAGGCCTCGGAAAAAATTGTCAGTGACAATATAAGGGTGTGAAGATGATGTACATACTGTAAGTACCCTCTCTATCGGTCCACCTACCTCAAAGGTCCACAAAATTTTTTAAAGAACGGAAAATTCTCTGGAACATGTCATTTTCGTTAACCCCCTAAAAGTCAACCCCTCTGATGGGTTCACTTTTCTATATCCCGAAGGGTGAGACGATTACATAAGTTTCACTGCATATCGCTTTGTTACGGTTTACATTCGGGTAAAAATAACGGGTTTTCCACATTCGTTCTGGTTCAAAAACTGCTCGCACAGCGCTACGACAACCACTAGTTAAACCCAGCGCAAAATGAGACGGAGCCTCCGCAGGTGACTCACCATAAATTTCTGCGGCTGACATGATGGTATGTAGTTGCGCATGTCAAGTCGCCCTGCGCCACGTGACCCTGCGGACCGCAGTGCCAATGCCGCAGTTTCCTGCGTGAAGTTGGTGTGACAATAACAAAAAGCGGTGCGAAACAGAGAAGTTCTCTTGATGTTTGATGCAAGTATGGTGAAAAACTGCGACTCAATGTGCGGTGATTGCCTGCTAGCAGAATTTCGCAGGGCTGCTACACCCTGCTTCACCTGCGTCTCATTTTGTACCTTGCCTTATCATACAGTTTAAATCGGGCCCGAGATTTTTACTCTATAAGGACGTTGAAATGTACGGATTCTACTATATCCTACAGCCATAGCAAAAAATTACCACACCTACTATAGGCTGCACATTCAATTTAATAACAGACAAATTCAACAGTGCGCACGTTGTGATAGAGCAGACAACCGCAGTTACGTCACTCCTATCAACAGTTCCCGCTGAAACTACTAGATGGCGCTAGGATATGTGTGTTTTTGGCTTTCCCTGCTGAATGGTGAATTCAATATCTCTTATTGATGCTAAAGTTCCAAAATAGAGAGTTTTTTTTTTAAGGATAATCAATGCATTCATTTTTTTCCTGAGTACGAGTTAGTAACTTTTACGATGAGCCAACAAATTCATGCAAGTAAAGAAAGCGTATGCTGTAGTTACAGTAGCTTCCATTCGAAAAATTATTTTCTAGATAACATTAGTGTACTTCACTGCTGCTGGTTGGGAGATGATCAGTGCCGGATTTACCAATCGGCTAAGTAGGATGAAGCCTAGGCCCTCAAAAGGGCTTGAAGATGATGACTGGAGATGATAAACAGGAAAGATGCATATGAATATGAATATATAATCCTTTGTGACGGAAACCTTGCTAGGGAGACTTTTCATGCTAGACCACTTTGCCTAGATCTCCACCAGCACCCAAGCAACACCTTTGCCTTCCGCACCCATTCCAGCCGCTCCACCCCAGACCCCACCACCCCCAGAACCTCTTCCAGGGTGGGGGTGCCCCAACCCCTCCTGCAGTGATCCAGCGCTGGACAAGCCAGTATCACATGCATAACATCCTCCACTTCGTCCCCACATAATCCACAGCCCTCATCTCCACCTGTGATCTTTGCCATCCTCTGTTTCGTCTCCAGTGACCCAGCTCTTGCCCGAAACAGAAGTGAGCTCTCCCACGTGTTGTTATAAATTACCTCCCTCTCTATGTTAGGCTTGTTCCCATACACCCTCAACGATTTCTTTGCCGTCCTTCCCTCCATCCCCTGTCGCCACTGCTCCAACCCCCACTCCTTAACTTTGTCCTGCACAAGTCTTTGGTCCCTCCATGCCCTCCCTGGGGTGCAGTGTTATGCCTATCTTCTTTGATATTCTGTTTACCCTCCTCTCCCAGTTAGTAGAAACCTTCATGTCGTTTACCCATGTATTTACCTGCCATACTGGATTTTCCTTTTGAAGCCCCCATATCCTACACAGGTACACCAACTTACTAACCATTTCTCACTGTTCAAATGTAGCCCATCCAATATCCCCCTGTATGGCCTCGTTCACATGGCAATGTTTTTCCCGAATAAAGAAGTGACAATTAAAACCATATGGGATTGTTCAGATGGAGGCCATGCGGGGAAATCTCGAATACGAGAAAAAATTTTCCCGTATACTGAACGAACTTGTCACTGAGATGAGAGATTCTCGAATACGAGAAGCAGTGGCACTTATTTTGCTATTGTGCTGTTCACACGACCAAACGTTTTCCCCGCACTAAGTCAGAAAAGAAACTTTAACAAAAATTTTTCCAGATTTTGAAATGTGGGATGCTTGTGCACCTGCCTCATCATCAACCCCTTATTCCGCCTGTGGCAGGGTCGAGACTGTGGGTTCTGGCCCTCCACTCCCGTCTATCTCCCACGAGTTTCCCGTCCACCCCTCACACTGCTATATCTTTATGGACAACCTGCTCCCACGTCTGCTTTGGTCTCCCCCTGCCCCGGATGCTTCAAACCACCTGCATTCCTCAAATGGACCTAACGAGCTCCTCATCTCCTCGCATTACGTGCCCATAGCACTGCAATCTATTCTCTCACTTTTTCAGCGATGTCTACCACCCTCACGCTACCTCAGTTATACTCATTCCTAATCCTACCTACTCTCTACACCCCACTCATGTACTGCAGCAGTCTTTCTCACTGCCCAACACTGATCCATATAGCATAGTTGGCTCAACCACTGCCCTGTAATTGTTTGTTTGTTGCTGTTTTAGGGCCATTCAACTACAAGGTCATTAGAGCCCCGTTTACTGCGTAGTTCTAATGGAGAGACGGCACAGACACTACCCTAATGCGACAATTGTTGGGTGCTAGCAGTACCCAGTTTTCCCAAACGGCCACTCATGTTAGTACTAGCTGGGCATGCGTTGCTTAACTTCAGTGATCAGATGAGAGCTGGTGTGTCCAATGCAATAAGCCGCTCCCAGGCCTGTAATAAGTGGACCCCTTGAATGCGTGCATTCGTGATGACGACTGTTAGTTCACTGTGCTTCCCTGCAGTGTCCCTCTATACGTGAAAACTCGAATTGAATAGCCGCCATGTGAAACTCTGTCTCGTATTCGATAAAATCGTGTACGAGAAATATCGTATCGAATAGGTCGCCGTGTGAACCAGGCCTATTGCCTCAACTGCTGTAAACCTATTTCCCCCTAATGCCATCCTACCTAACCTTCTTTGGGCTACTTCCATATAATATATATGTTAGAAAGAGGTTCTTCTTTTCTCAAAAGGACCCAACAACAATTCGTTCACGGTCACTAAGCCTCTTAAATTAAAAGAAATAAAATCAAAACACTTGAAAGCAAACTGACCCTGATCTAATAACCATTTTGAAGATGCTATACTGATTTATTTAATGAGATTTGTGTTTTTCCAAACTATCCTCCACTGCTGTAGACCAAATCGAAAGCAGAGTGCTCATCCCCTGATAAATCACTTTTTTACTTAAGAGAATATAATAAAATATAACCACAAAAATTAAAATTATGACTGTTACTATTGAAGACTATCAATAAGAAAAATATAATAGGAAATATTGTTTTATTATTGCAATACATGTAACAGATTATAATGTAATATAATAACATTACTCAGCGCTACGATACTAATTGAAAAGAAAAAATAATATAAGAAGTTGTGATTTTTGTGTTTTGTGAAATTTTGTTTGAAAATTAAGTGCTGTGCTACAAATTGCCAAGGCCAGCTATGCTGTATGGCTCAGAGTGTTGGGCAGTGAGGAAGGACCATGAAAGGAGAATGCAGGTGGCGGAGATGCGAATGCTGCGCTTCATGAGCGGGGTGTCACGAGCCGACAGGATCCGAAACAATCATGTTAGAGGTAGTCTGGGGGTGGGAGACATCGCGGAGAAGATGAGGGAAAACAGATTGAGGTGGTATGGGCATGTTATGCGAAGGGGGGAGGAGGAGCTAGTTAGGTCTGCAGGTGATCGGGAGCGTCAGGGGGAGGGGAAGACCAAAGAGGACGTGGGAGCAGGTGGTACAAAAGGACATGGGTGTGTGTGGGGTAGATGGGGGCCTGGTCGGGGATCGACGGGGGTGGAGGATTGGAACTCGCAGACCCGACCCAGTTTTGTGCTGGAGAGGGGTATGATGATGATGATGATGATGCTACAAATTGCCAAGGATATTTAACTCATATGTTAAAAAACGAAATTGTACCTCTAACAAAAGAGTCCTAATGGAAGAAATACGATTATTATAACCGTTAAATTAACATTATTTAATTCAAAAATTCTAAGAAGAACCACAAAAGAAATTCAAGAATCCTCAAAAAAAAAGCGGGAAAGGAAAGAAAAAATGTAAGTAATCAAAGCCAAACTTCTTATATTTTCGGGTTTAAAAAAAATAAACATGTCGAGAGAATCAGAAAAACCCCAATTGGAAATATCCAAAGAGAAGTAGAATTCATCTTAAGCCAACATTGGCGAAGAACCTGAGCAACCTTGCTGACAGCTGTTAATGATACGTCCATCTTCAAGGAGAAACCAACATAAGAGCACTGAGTACCTGTATTCAGTACCGGCGTATGCCGTTTAGTTGGCAAATGTATTGTAGAAGTAAATTTCTGATTAGTGTAACTTTTATGCAGAAGAATAGCGTCACCCTCCTTTAAAAAAGCGCGTAAGTTCCAAAAAGCAACTTTTACTGGAGAGAAGAAAAACTGCTTATAACTGATATTGTTATCAGTAGGTAGGAATAATAAAATTGCCCTGCAGAGGGGCAGAGGCCTGTCAATTCATATTCCTCAGATTGTTTCACTAAGATTTCTTAATTAATGTGAATACAGTACCAACAAAAATGGGACTTACGGTACGTGGTTTTTAAAGAAAGGTAACGATATACACGATCTCAAAAGAATCAAATGTGAGTCAACGTGTCAACCCTTCTGTGAACTATTTTTTAATTCATGTGCAGTGTACAGTATTCACCTTTCTACTTTTAACTTTGTCTAATTGATGGGCTAATTTTTGCATATACTGTACGACTATTAACAAATGTTTATAACTTAAGATTACTAACCTAGCACAGTGACGTTTTCAAAATTCACCGCAATACTACTACAGAGGTAAATAAACATGGTGTCAGAACATGTGACTGCGCATGCGCAGATTCGATATTTAGAATGGAATGGTTTAGACGGACCTTACACGTTCAATCTGGCATCAGTAAAATCCAATTCTTTGATCCAGATTGATAGAAGATTGAACGTGTAATGGTCATATTGATGGATTGACAGAGTGGATTGACGATTATTCGAATAATTGAATAAATACTGTCAATCCTGATTGAACTGATGACAGATTGACCGTGTAATCGCATTTCCATCAATCTGTTGTCAGTCAAAGGGCAGACAGCAATGGAGGAAGTCAACGTGGACGCTCCGGAGCCACAGTTAGCTGCAGACATGCAGTTAGAGCCCGAGAAACGTTTCATTCTCACGTTTGAAACACTTCCCATTTTATGGGATAAAACACATACCGACTATGTGAATAAATATAAAAGAAATGACGCTCTGAGAAAACTTCTTGGAATTTATAAAGAAATGAAACCTAATCACAAAAATGCAACATTAGAAGACGTAAAGAAAAAGATCAACTCCTTGCGATCAAATTATAGAAGAGAAGTTAAAAAAATAATAGAATCTAGAAGATCCGGAGCTGGAGTGGATGAAGTATACACTCCAAAAAATTGGTCTTTTGAATTTCTTCGTTTTTTGGACAGATTCGAGAAGCCCCAGGTAAAATTGCATTTGTAATAATTATACAAAAAGTAAAATTTCAATAGATATTATTTATTAAGGTTGATATACATAGGTCATGTTTATACATAGTTAACTTTTAGTAATATTCAAATTCCCCTCATTATTAAAATAGTGGCAAAATCTGTCCCTTATAGTTTGTGCACTTCTCAGTGCCTTTCTCTGAGTGCCAGTGGGCTGTAAAGATGAGAATTGGTGATCTTTTGTATGTATCTCTGCTCTTTTAACTCTCCAATTTGAAGCCAAGTAACTACGTGACTGTGTCTTGAGCAAATAGTTATGTAAAAAACAGCAAGTCAGTACTATGGTTGTTGCTTTTTTGGGCTCAAGACATATTGCCTTTTGAAAGACACCAAACTTACTTCTTAATAGACCAAAGGCCCCCTCAACCACTGATCTTGCACGTGACAGGCGGTAATTAAACGTTAGGCATGTCTTGTTGTTAGTGCACACACCTTGGGGATATGGTTTCAATAAATTTGGTTTTAATGAAAAAGCTTCATCTGAAATAAATACATATGGAAAGTGTTCATCAGTGTATGGAAGTGGAGACGGTTCTGGCATATTTAACCTACCATGTTCAACCTTCCCCCAGAAGTCAGTGTAGAATAGTACACCACCATCAGAAACACGCCCATTTGTTCCAGCATCAACCATAATGAATTCTTTTTTGGAATTTGCTAAAGCCATCAGAACAATGCTGTAAAATCCCTTATAATTATAGTAAAGTGCTCCTGAATGGGCTGGTTTTTGAATAGCAACATGCTTCCCATCTAAACTTCCTAAACAGTTGTTAAACTGATATCTTTCCCCAAATTCTGAAGCAATGTTTTTCCATTCTTCCTCTGTTGATGGTACCTGAAATAGAAAATGAAATTTAAGTATGCTACATTTTTATAGGCTTTAAATGGTGATGAAGAGGGCAACAACTTCCCAAATAAAGATAATGTGAACCAGGAAGAAGAAGTTGAAACTCAAGAAATAATTACATCCATTTCATCAGTTAATCCTATTCCACGTCCAAAGCCTCGGCCTACTAATGTTAGGAAAGGTGTAATTGCTCAACAAAATGATTTATTAAATCGTGCATGTGAATACTTATCCCAACCCCCCAAGCCAATAACCAATCCAATTGCTTTTGAGTGGGCAGAAACTCTTGATCGACTAGACCCTACACAAAGATTATATGCCAAAAAGGCAATAAATGACATACTCTTTGAGGCTGAACTAGGAAATTTAACCAGAGATTCTGTACAAATAAATATATCAAAGTCTAGCATTTCACATCATTCACAGTCAACTTCACAGTCACATAGTTCAGTTACTTCTCAGCCATCTCCTTATTCAGTCATATCAGAACAGTCTCCACAACCACTCTACACACAAACTTCAGCTACAACTCCAGGCCCAGCTCAAGACATGGAACTGTGTTACAGAAGTGCATATGAAGAATCTCAGTATACTAGTGGTACAGTGTTTGTTAGTTTTGAACCATAAAGATCTACTTTGTGCATTATAAGTATTTTATATTTTTGCTATAGTTACTGTATTTCATTCAATTTTTATCTGTATTAAAGTAAAATTACATTGTACAAAAAAGGAAATATTGTATTTTTTACATACCTTAATGTAAGACTGTAGGACATACAGTAGTGCTTCACATGTGCTTATTACAGCCTCACTGACAGCAGCTGGGGACATTATCACTGAAAATTTCAAATCCTCAAAATTCCTTCCAGTAGCAAGGTATCTCAACGTTGCAGCCAGTTTTTCTTCTGCAGATATTGATCTTCTCATGCACGTATCTGTTTTGGTTATATATGGCTTAACCAGATTTAACAGTTCATCAAAACAGGCTTCTTTCATTCGATAGTAATTTTCATAATCTTCTCCTTCATCAGTGGACCTTATTTCATTCAATAGATTTAAATGAGTGAACTCGGTTCTTTTCCTCAGCCACTCTTTCATCCATCTTTTTCTTTTAATTCGTTTTTTAGTAGCTAATGCTACTATTATTGCTATTACACCTTTCCGAAATTGTTGACTATTATATTCCATTCTTGACAGATCCTCTCTCGATGGCTTCAATGTCAAAACTGCTGATATTGATGCCAGTTTTGATTGAACGTGTAATGCCGTCCATCAATCAAACAATCTGCCATCAATCTTTTCATGATCACGAAAATGGATTGAACTGATGGCAGATTGAACGTGTAAGGTCCGTCTTACGTCATCGCTTTTGTTTTCCTGCTATAAAGAACATCATTCTAGAATTGTATTTTTTTATTGAATTTTATATCCAACTTTTTATTCTCACATGTGATAGAATTATACGTTGGAGAAAAGCATCATTTTATAATAAGAGATTATTTGTGGATATTCTTACTTTGCCGTAATTAAATAAAATATGATCTGCTTGCTATACGAAGTGACCGATTTAGTGAACGCTACTACGCAGATATCTATTTGGCAGAATGTTGCCACTCACAATGATGCTATAACATAAGTGACAGAAGTTTATTGACTGCTCTTTTTAACACTTGCACGACACATCAGAAGCTTCCATCCTATGTGGGTAGGTTAACGTCATAGAAATCATGCAGTCAACAAATGAGCATCTGTTGAACGAAAGTTATGGGTTAAGTTGGAAACTACAGTATAATACTACAAGGTCGATCTTACTATTACAGTCCACGTGGTAATTATACAATGCCCCACTTGACATCATTTCATCAACTCAACATTATGCAAGACTGAAGTGAATGTGCACGGTTACACAGGAAAAAGTGGTAGGTATTAAAAGTGTTGAAAAGTTTGTTTATGATCAAGTTTGAATTTAATGAGGTAATTACATAATTTCTTTAGCGATTTTTGCACATTTACAGACTTTCCATATGGTCCATTATCCTAAAGCAATTTCCCTAAATTGTCTGTCAGAATTGTAGTTGCGCTAAGGAATAAGTTTAAAACTAATTAATGCCAATTAATATTTCCAGTACTGTAATTTTATATATTTAAGAAGGTCACACGTTTTGAGGTTTTCATCACGATGATTTATTAAAAGTGGTAATAACTATATACAATATATTTGAATATAAAATTAAGACTGTGAAGAATATTTATCGGGTATTGAGTATTTGCCACGCAACGGTACTTAGAACCGGTTCAAGCTCGGCCCGCTGCCAATAAGATGATGTACATTCTGTGAGCATTTAAGTTAATTATAACTTATAATAATTAGTTCTGTTAAAAATAACCCTGCACTACATTTCTAATTTTACAATTGAACTAGTAAATGTTTGCCAAATTAGTTTTGTGTATGTTTAGGACATTTTCTCTGTTGTTTCGTTTGAGGACATCCGACTACGGTATATTTGATTTGTTAGCTTAGTACCCGTTAGTTTTGCTACAATTAAGTTACTAAACATTTATGCAAACATTTTAAACTTAAATTTACAATTTCAGTTACCGTCTGTTGTTTTACATGTAAATAAGAATTTTTGCACTTCAACGTTACACTCATTTATCCAGTATGATTTTAGATTAGTTTATATTTTTTATCAATTTATTTATATACTTACAGATTTTCTTGTTCCTATGCGAAAATTATCGATGGTCCACTTTTTAACGAGAGTAGGAGCCAGTCTAAAATTTGAAAGACGAAATCGACCAGTACCGTTGCATTTTTCAATCATTACATTATTATAGCATCAAAATTTAAAAATGAAAGAATTCAACAGTTTTGATGATATCTTGAAATTAGCCGGCACTCATGGAAAATGGCAGATCATGGTATTTTTTCTAACAGCACTAACAGGATTCCTTGTTGCCTTTCATAATATGGGGGCAGTCTTTCTTGCTGCCACTCCCAAGCATTGGTGCTCTTCCCCGACATTTACAATTTTGAGAAATAATTACAGTTGGACTGAGGATGATATTAAAGAAATTCTTATACCTCATCATTATGATAAGAACGAAAAAGTTTACGCGTCCTGCTCTATGTATAAGGTTAATTTTTCATTATATAATGAAAGTGACTGGTATGATCCCAACTTAATATATAACTATACAAGAGAAAATCCCAGTCACCTACAAATACAGCACTGCACATCTTGGACGTATGATAAAAGCCAATACACGTCCACTGTTATATCAGAGGTAAGTCATCATTATGCTTTAATATAAATCTGCATATTGTAGATGTTGAATTATCATTTAACTGATTTTATTGCAGTGGGATTTAGTTTGTGAACACAAAGCACTTTCCTCAACCATTCAAAGTAGTTTCATGGGTGGAGTTGTAGTAGGATGTTTCTTATTCGGATGGGTATCTGACGTGTAAGTTCAAAGATCATTGATAAGACACCTCCGATTAAATAATTCTTATGTTGAGAAGTTAAGTGGTGTACTTTAATTGTGCTAGATATGGAAGACGGAAAGCAGTGTTGATATCCATAGTCCTTTTCTCTGTGGCTTCTATGCTGGCAGCATTTTCAACTCATTATATCATGTTTATAATTTTGAGATTTATATCTGCTATTGGAGATGCTGGAGCTTTTTCAGTAGCTTTTGTAATTGGTAATTTTATTGAATTGATTGTCATTTAGCCTGTTAAGCATTATGTCAATCTTAGTTCCAGTCACCTGCATTGATTATACTGTATGTGTTGAAATCTAATCAAAAGTCATTAATTGATCTTAGGCTTTGCTACAAATTATGTCATGCATAGGTTCATGATTAGCATTGAACCACGAAATTGGTACTTTCATCTCTATGAAAGTAGTTTAATTTTTTAATTTCTTAGTCACTGAAATTAGCGGACGAAAAAGTAGAGCAGTGGTAGGACAGCAGTACATGGTGCCCTTTTCTGCTGGTTTTATGGTACTACCTGGAATTGCCTATTTTATACGAGATTGGTTTACTCTACAGCTGGCCATATCTGTACCGACTGCTGTATTGGTAATTTATTTCTGGCAAGTACTCTTAATTCAATAACTGACATTACAGGTGAAATTGATTAATTCATTCAATATTGACAGCAGTAAATTTGAGATTGTATTTCTGGGCGGAATATGTTTAAAATGGTTGGAACATCAATCACAAAGATCTCTATCCACAATTTTTATTTTCCCAGCTTACCATTTAAAGCTACGGCTTAAATATATATATATATACGGTTTTTTATGAAAGTACTTTTAACAACTGCTTTGTAGAACCATCGAAACGTTTCGTGATGGTACTAGATGAATATGCATATTCAAAATCATTCATTTTCTTGGCTTCAGCAGTCAAATGAGAACTAGAATTCTTTGTAAAATGATTGTATGAGAATTAGCTTTTTCAGGTAACTATATTAAACTTTTATTTATTAGGTATTTACCAGAATCGCCCAGATTTATGCTGATGAAAGGCAGGCCGAATGAAGCTTTACAAGTGTTAAAATCAGGTGCAAAAATGAATGGCAAATCATTACCACCGGATAATGAAATGTTGGAATTATTGGAAGAAGTAGGTCGCTTGGTGAGTATTAAAAGGAAATTAAATTGTCGACTAAAGCACATATATTTGTCGTTTGTTGGCTACTTTTAAAATTGATCGCTGAGTAAAATATTTTTTTCTGGTTTATAGGATAGAAAAGTTGCAGAGGTTGCAGCACAGAAGGCGGGGAACTTTTTCGATCTTGTGCGTACTCCTAAAATACGAAAACGGAGCATGATTATCTCACTTTCTTGGTAATTTTCATGATACTTTATCTTAATGCTGAAGATTACAAAATTCTAAATTCGTTAACCCTATTTACTTATTTATAAAATTCTTGGTATGTTATTTTATTGTGAGAGAAATTTGAATTCTTTGATGGTTAGAAATTATCCTAGGTAAAATTATTCTTATAAGCGTGTTACCCAAACATACTTAGTTTATGATTTTAGACTCCCTTAGATTCTAAAACATCCTGTCTAATAGCCGGAGCCTTAAGGCTAGTCGCACACTAGAACGATAAACGAAAACTGATTGCATATTATGTCAATGAACTGCCGGTTCTTTCTGCATATTTATCTTTGAAGACTAGTCTTATTGGTTTCTTATATGAAAGCATATTTATAATTGTTTTGAATTCTAGGTTTGTAGCTGGACTGGTGTATTATGGATTAACATTCAGTGCCCCATATATTGGAATAAGTGTCTATCTCTATTTATTCTTCGCGGCTGCTGTTGAAGTTCCAGCATTTACCATAGTACAAATTCTTATACAAAGAATAGGCCGCAGAATTGTTTTGATAGTAGGAATCATAATTAGCGGACTTTCATGCCTGTTTATACTGGCTACACCAAATGGTAAGTTAAAATAGTCACAATATAACATTTTTAAGACGAAAATTTATTCTGGTGATATTTTTATAGATCTAACGTGGGTCATCGCAGCTCTAGCACTTTTGGGAAAATTTTTTAGCACTGGATTTTATGGTCTATTATTTTTATATACTGTTGAAATGTTTCCAACTCCAGTCCGAAACGTGTCAGTTGGTACAGGAAACATGCTTAGTCGTCTGGGGTCAGTAGTTGCACCATACATCACAGATCTTCTGGTAATTTCATTAGTTACGGTTTATAAAATAATGTTCACGTTTAAACAATTAGCCAATGCTTTCTCAAATTGTTATTTACAGAGACATTATCATGAGAGTATTCCGATGTCTATATTTGGATCGCTGAGTATTGTATCTGGACTGTTAGCAATTACTTTACCAGAAACCATGGGACATGGTTTGCCAGAAACCATTGAAGAAATCGAAGGCAGTAAATTTAAGAAGTCTAAAGGTGATGATATAGAGATGGTTAATATGAATGCTACTGGGGAAGATAAAACGGAATTGGCATAAATATATAGACTAGTAATGGCTAAGGATATTTGTAAAGCCTGCGAAAATTACTGTAATCCATAGTGTAAAGGATGAAAGCCAAATTTTGAATAGGGAACTTGAAATAATATAGAGTTCATATTTTTTCAGTTAGCAATTTCTCTACTATTTGAGTTAAAAAGGAGATATATAATTATGTCAGTTTTCTACATTCCTTTACAAAGAGGAGTTTAATGAATACAATGTAGAAAAGTAGAATGAAACTAACTGACAAAACTACTGCTGGCTTCTGCTATCCGATCAAAGCATGGTTGGATTGTGTTAGGTTAAAGTGCATCTTATACACCAAAAATATGGTTTGTTGAAAGTTCATTATTTATTCTTTCTAGTTTGTGAATTACTATTCATGGAGGCTATAGGTAGAATCTCATTTTTCGTTTAAGTGATAAAAATATTTCTGACTGATGAATAAATTGTTTTCCAACTTACCCAAGTGCTGAATTAAGGAAGCATGGTATAGCTACATCTCAAATTGCTATTTTTTTTAAATATTTTATCACTGTTTTTATAATTATTTGCTTCACTGAAGCCTTGTGACTTCCTCATAGAGGATTAATGGATTTTGAAACTATAATCCGTTTATTGATGCATACAGTATATTCCAACCCTCCAGTAATCTCTATATGATCTCAGTATCCAGTTAACACTGAAATACGGTGCTGCTGTTGCTTATGTTTGTATCATGTGTAATTAGCCAGTGGTTGAGAATAATTAACATTTAACTGCTATAAGACTTTGTGCCATTAATGGAAATACAGTGAAAATCATTTATAACGAACTTTAAGGGACAGATGGTTTTTGTACGTTGTAGCTGGTGTTCGCTTTAAGCGGTACTATTGTTTATAATGAAGGGATCATTGTAAATGAGGTGTTATATTGAGTACAGCATGTTATAACTATTGTAAAATACATACTGTAGGTATATGTAGCAAAATGAGGAGTTTGTCATTAAATAAGCGATATGCAAATGTTATCACAATTTGTTAAAAAAAATTCAGAACAATATCCACATTGTACATATGTATTATGTAATTTTAAAATGCAGTACATAGATACATATACGTATATAGTAGGTATGGTAGGTTCGAAGAATGAGCAAATTCGTTTTATTGTTTTGTACTTATTAAATTGGGCCTTAACTTTCGCCACTCACTTAATCATTCCAGCAATTGTTGAGTGTCATGCATGGTATTCACGGGCAAGCATGCTTGCAGAATTGCCTGACTCATCTCTGCAAATTATGCTTAACTGTTTCTTGATGGATTACATAACGGGTTTATTGTACAAATGCAGAACTCAACTGAATTGTACGCAGTAACTGATATTTCAACAGGCACTGCTCCTAGAAATGTGTTTGCTCTAGCCGATTTGAACGTTCTAACCATTGTTCGTTGTAAACAACATTAATGCTTTTTTGTATTGCATTTCATGGTTCTGACTATTTTGTTCACTAAATCCGATTGCACGTTATATCCAGTGTCGTTATAAACGATTTCGACTGTATTTACTACTGTCTACATTCAAGGTGTTAAAAAAAAGCGTACTGTGATTTTAAAATGGTCGCGCGGGTTATTTCATCCCTCCCCAAATGTTTTCTTGGGTACTCCCCACATAACCAGTCATCTAAAAGTCGCTATTAAAATTTCGTCTCATGAAACCCCCAGAACCCACCATCCTCTCTCACGCTTGTTTCTTGTCGCCTTCGTAGTTCAATTGGAGACACAGCTCATGGTTCGTAGGCTCATCGCTGATCTAGATGGTCGCTAAACCTTTTATCTCGACGATCCCTTTGAAGATGCAGTAAAAATCCAGAGACCCCAAGTGAAATATTGATATTAAATACTTTTTGAATTATTTTATGAGTGCTTTTGAACCTCGGTCATCCAAAATCATTTCTAATTAAATGATATCAAAAGAAAAAGCAGTAACTATGTTTCTACCAATAATTATTATTGGCTACATTTTAGATTGTGTTATTTCGCATTGACTAGTAAAATATCCAAAAGTCTCTTAAGACAATTTACGTCTTACCGGCTCCCCGAGAGTCGGTACCGACCACTTTGACAGCCACTGGGCTAGAGAGAAATCATGGCTAAGCTTTCTGTCCTCATGAGGTGTGCATGACGTGATCTATAAGCAAAGAACTCTTTGTATAGTGAACTAATTGCAGCCCACAAAGTTTTCATGGGCACGCGTGAACTTTAATATGCTATATATGCAAATGATTTGTAAATTATGTATGGTTGAAATTACTACATCTATTATACCACATTGTTGTTACTAAAAGTTTATAGTTGTGTTAAATTTGACTACAAGTCGTTGACACAGGTATTTTTTTAAATAAAAGACTTCCTCTTGCCTCTACTTCTGTCTACCTGTTTTTTTTGTGACTCTAGAATGCAGTCAAGCAAATATTTGGTGCAAATTCACAGACACTAATCGGATAGATTTTGTAATATAAAGGTCATTGATGATGCCTCTAGAAATCTAGTTTATTTTGGTAGAAAATACGAAAAAAGGATTTATTTTATGATGGGAATTTTTGAGTTTAATACTATCTTACTGTTCTAACTGACGATTAGGAGCTCCAACGGGAATATTTTAATACACAGTTATGATATGCTAACTGATTTAATCGTTCCATGTGACTACATTTGTGACTCGTAAAGAAAGTAGGTTACGAAATTCAACTTGTACGGGTGGATCACTAAATTTCAGTAGTGTGTGATTGTATCTACATGGTTAATTGAACAACTTAATAGTGAAGGAAGTGTGTACTGTATAAATAAGATGGTGGCAGGTTTTACAGGACATTTGATAACCCACTCGATGTAGTATAGGGCATATAAAATATATGCCTGCATCATTTGACTACAGTGTACTTTGTTTTACTACCAAAGAAAATAAACTATGGAATGGAAAGTAAGTTTAATTAAATTTGTTTTTTGCAAATTAACATATAGAATTACTTAGTTTTGAAATTGCTATCTAAATTTGACTTCAAAGAAATTCTGTCTAAGCGATAAAATGAACTAGCTTGTCTATCAAGCATCTATAAATATATATGACGATTAATCATATTGAAATAGTTGAAAATTGTGCAATATTACATAATGCGTTTTTCGTTCTTCCAGATTCAGCAGACTACTTGGTTTTTATTGTGTTACATGATTATATTAGTGGACACGCGGGTGTCACCTAAATTCAACCTTGACGCTGAAGCAATCACTTTGGAAAACACATCAACGAAGTCGAGTGATATTGGTCATTCTGGTCATGGAAATATTCATTTAGGTTCACATTTTTCTCGACACCCTAAAAACGCCCCCGATGTCACCGAAAGAAATTCAGATGCAGTAATACCATCTTCGAGTGACATTGACCAAGTGACTACATTTTATCATGATGATATACCGTATAATAGTCATCATGTGATATCAAAAAAGGATTCTGATGTATTGACAAATCCAACCACGAGAACACCAATAATGCTTTATAGAGGACCACATAGACCTCGACAACCTTATTTAGAGAGACCACCTGCAATTAAAATTAAATTTTCGGACAAACCAAAACCTTTGACGTCAAACGTAATAACCAAAAATCAACCGGATGTAAATGTTGCTAAACGTCATGAACCTTTCAGAGCACCTAGATTTGTTACTAGAGAGCAAAATTCTCGACAAACTAATGCACCCTATTATGAGGATAATTCTCAACTACAGTCACCTCTGGTATCAAGATATACAACTCCAGAAATGTCCCCACAACTCGAGGCCACCAGTTGGTCTAGTTTGCGAAACGATAAATCCATGTCTCAGTTAAATGGCTATGACGATGTTTCAGCAATATTTCAAGAGCCTTTATTGACGCCACCAAATGACACGTATGAGAGCAGAAGAAATCCACCAATACATTATCGCAGTGATAGACATCGTGGGCGAACTTCAAAGAAAAATCGAGAAGACATCATTGAAAATAATCATTTTCATCACCCTCGAAAATTAAATTACGACATACAATCTGGAGGAACTTACGGCAGCGAGGAATATCGTGGAAATCACCCTTTGAATATGTGGCAACATAGTAGTACTCAAAATCAGACTGTAACACCTCGAATACATTTATCTAGTTGGGATACTGAAAAAAATCCGCATGGAATATCCACTAAAAATAATAAATTTGAACCCAATTTCAACACCGACAATAGGGCTCAATTTGAAATTTCAAACAATTTTAGAAATCCGAAGGAAATAAATGAGCCATTGTCAGAATATTATCAAAATGAAAAACGTGAGGGTCTAGATGCTTACAACTCTAGACTACAGGACAGAGAACATCCAAAAGTAGGTCAAAATTTTGAATTTGAACAACCAGAACACAATAGACGTGAACTTGATGATCAAAATGGTAAATATCCTAGGGATGATGGCGTTTTACCACAATCACATAGTAATCTTCCACCCACTTCTCAGAGTGAAAGTAATCGTCCAAACCATATTCGATATAATAATTATATTAATGATAATAATTACAACGATGCCAATTTATCGTCTCTCTCTCAGCATACAAGTACCGGTAATGATGAGGTGCATGTGAGAAGTAATAATTATAGTTCTCGAAGACAGAGGCAAAGAGCTGGTCAAAGGTCACGTTTAAGAATACCTATTAAATCAAAAACCGATCATTCAGACATCCCAAGAAGCATGCATCCCTCGCAAATTAACCAACAAGACTTTATTAAACATCACGAACCCTCATTTGCCACAGCAGCAGCTATTGAAAATACCTATGCTAATATTGAATTAAAACGAATACGTCCGCCATTAAGATCAGCTATCGTTAGTTCTAAAAGATATACGGCATCGTCACAGCCGGAAGTATCGACTGATGGCTATCATAGTAGAAGATTAGTAGGAAATAATTCCATTGTTAAATCGAATCGTCAGTTACCCTTTCGACATCTTAATGGATATAATGAACACAATGACTGATAAATTAAATTTTGAAAACTATGACCTAGATTTCTTCAGTTTAAACTGCCGGTACTATATTGTATAAATTCCTTAAAATAATTAAGATTTCGCGATTATTTTTGATACATGTATATCAAGTTTGCTTTTTTTCTTAACAAAATGAGTACAAATTAATTCGATCTCGAATTGTTCTTTATAAATTTACTATTTTTTTATGGTGTCATACTGAATTTTTTTATCAATGATATTCGAAGACGTCTTTCATTTACTGCAGCGATTTTCAAACTGTGTTGGGCTCACCAGTTCAACATCACATCTCTGGGGGGTTCCGCGAGTCAAAATAGAAATTGGAAAAAAAATTATGAAGCACTCACACTAGTTGACTAGTGTTTATTAACTAAAAAAATATAAAGAAGCATTTAGTTATATTTGAAAATTAATCAGAAGCTTCATTTGTTGTTGTTTGTTGGTGTTTTAGGGCCCTTCAACTACAAGGTCATTAGAGCCCCGTCCACTACGTAGTTCTGATGCAGAGACTGCAACGATTTTTGGATACTGGCGGTACCCAGTTTTCACAAGCGGCCACCCTTGTTAGTACTAACTGGAGTTGCGTTGCTTAACTTCAATGATCAGACGAGAACTGGTGTGTCCAACGCAATTTGCCGCTCCCCAGAAGCTTCATGTGTGGGCCGCCGATTCGTTAGCAGCGGCAAGATAAGCACTCTTCTAAAGGTGGGATGGGGTTCCCTTGTTTGTTAGGTGTTTTAGGGCCCTTTTCAGGTGTTTTAGGCCCCGTCCTCTGTGTAGTTCTGATGCAGAAACTGCACAGACACTACACTAATGCGACGATTGTTGAGTATTAGCAGTACCCAGTTTTCCCAAGCGGCCACCCATGTCAGTACTAGCTGGGGTTGCGCTGCTGGGGAGCTGGACAGACGAGAACTCGTGTGTCCAACGCAATTCGCCGCTCCATGAGGTTCCCCAAACAAATCTTATAGTCCTATGGGTTCCGTGAGTCGACAAAGTTTAAAGACCACTATATAGGCCTACTGCATCAATATTCGGCATTACTTTTATGGCTTTAAGTAACAAGAGATGGAATCCAGAAAGAAATTCTCATGATGTCTTTCATGCAAAAAAGGTGGGTGGTATTATAAGGACATTTCTAATTCAACTGAGTGTAGTCGAAAATCTAAATGAAGTAATGCTAAGGCGTAATGTCTATTTTAAAAGAGAGTCACACATATTCGTATACTAGAAGCGAAGCTCGTAATTTTTAAAACCTACAATTAAAAAGGAACCATGAAGTCATAGTTTATCATCTTACTCCTCACGTAGTACATTTGCATGGGCGTCTGCTTATGTTTATGAAGACGTCTCGTGTCCAAAATTATAATAACCATCGAAAGTTATAGTTTATGCTAATAGTTCAATTGCAAATGAGAATTAGAATGGCATTTTGTCACGTAAATGTCAGAATAATTTTGGAAATATATTTCATGGCATATTATTTGAATATAAATCGATTAATTAATCTCAATGCTATATTATAAATTTAGAAGTGCTGAATTTGCCGATAAACATTAGTAGGCCTACTGTTGGCAATATTCATTAAATTGATTACTATTATATGGATCTTCATATTTGTAAGCTAGAAATATACGGAAATGTTGTTTTACTCATCCTTGACGGTGGAAAAAAAAAAGTTGATTTCCTTGAAATATTGTCACAGATAGATTAACATTATTTCAAGAAGGCCATCATAATAAAGATAGCATTAAGTGAGGAAGTGGTTTTACATCTAGATCAAGTTTTCTACTCGGCATTATAGGATGTTCAAGTTAATTTTCAATCATCTTTTTATAATATTTTAGATCGCAGTTTAGATTTGATAGTATACTGTAATGCATTATGAAAATTACAATCGTGACTGTTGCCAATTTGAAAAAGGGGGTATCATATTTCCACTTTCCTTTAGCATTAACAACACTTTACTAATAAAACCGTGAAGTGACTTTTGTATATCATGAGTAAAAAGCGTATAATAATGCATTATAATTTTTTTTTGGAATTCTAATTTTGGTTTCAGGGTTTCACACTTGATTCAAGAATTTGCCACCTTTTGTGTTGGTTGTCATTCGTGATATTTTGCAAACAAGCACATTTAATACATTCTCTTTGATAGAACCATTGATATGTTTCAATTATAGTCTGGAAAGCCCATAATGCTGTTTGTTTACTACAGTAGGTGTTTGATCAGACCAATTCCAGAGCTCATAGAAAACACATGCACATACACTTTAACCGCAAGAATCTACAGTACGTGCTTTACTGTAGTTTTAAACAAGCAACTTTTCACTATTTCCTGTTAAGGAGAACTTTGGTAGGGTCGGGTAACCAGTTTCGTCCCACTGGGGCACATGGATGATCTGCTGGGCTGTATTTTAATGCAAGAGACTGCCAACCTAATGCTGCAACTGCTGTGCTTATTTATCGTTGGCCAACTGCTCATTGGGATACTTTTCCTCCACCATTGTCGAGACGAGCTCCTACACATGGACATTTTACTGAACTTGTCGTTGCGTTGCATAGTAGAGAGGACTCTTTTATGTGCAAGTTACATCGTACACTACACGGGGCTGTGGCTTTATACTGTATGCTAACTGACGGAAAGCGTACTGGGGACCTCTCCGTGGCTAGAAAGAAATCAACTTCGAACCAGTATCGAATCTGGAACCACTGACGCAGTAGTCCAGCACGCTACCTTTGCTCGCCAGATTTCAGCAGCAATCTGTTAAATTGCATTAGTTTCAAGGGTTGGGGAAGTAAGCCAGGCAGCCATAACAGAACGAACCCCTAGGAGGCTGCCCACGGGAGATGAGGAGGTAGCTGAAAGGATGAAGGAGAGGGATAATTTGCACCACCTAACGTTCTTTACCAACCTTCCATGTTGGTATTGACGTGGGCTTCAGTGATCTCATGGGAACTGGTGTGTCCAACGTAACTTGGCTGCACAAATTAGTATCAATCATTGTAAACTCATTAGTAGCTTCTTAGGGGGCATAAAATGTACTTAGGGTCTTGTCTAAAACAATCGTCGTCCTCAGTTTCTCAGTCACTCTTATGAATCGCTTCACAAGACGTCCCAAGGATTTTCAATAATATTGTAATTTCACTGTAGGTCTGGTCAAAAGACAGACCTGACTGGACTACATAATGTACTGCATATACATTTCATACACACAAAAAACACTTTCAGAAGAATAACCATTATTTACCTGTATGACAGGGTGGAGGTACAGCCATTATCTTTTGAACCGTCGAAAAATGCAGTTTTTTTTTAAATTCTTCACGCTGCAGCAGTGTTCTAACCAACCAACTATGAAGAAAAACCTAATATCAATTGACTGCAGGTGATATTGCATCACGAATTGACAGGAAAAGAATTTGACAAATTCAAACAGACCACTCAGGTTTTATGATCTTTGGCATATGGTAAAACAATACAGTATGTGCGACCAAGTATAATATTTTTTATTAAAAACATAGGGGTTTGTTTAAAAAATGTGCTTACTTTAAATTGCCGTAAATCACGCAATACTGAAACTTGTTTTGTTCATCAAAACAAACAAGGTACTGTATGAATTTGTAATCTTGACGACATATACCTATCGGTATGATACAAAAAAATGAAGAAAATTACCGTAATAAAAGTTTAACTCTTTAAAAATTTCTTGAGACGGTACCGACAGTAAATTGACCATGTACCAGTTTCACAGTAAATGAACGCACATGATCTTGTATCTTAAGATTGTTAGCTTCTTTTTTTTTTCTCTTTACAGGTGGGATGATAACCATGTCAGAAGAAAAAATATAGAAGGTTTTACGATATGCCCTCAAAAATTCGCGTTTAAAATCACGTACAAGGTCACAACTGCCATTAAAACCCCGCGATATCTACACCATCATCGCAATTGTTTTAGCAGCCAAAATAATATCGTCGCATCCAATTTTCTAAATAATGATATACTGTATATAAGATGTCCAAAAGTACAATTAATGATTCCTCCTATGGGTTAGAGGTGGAATAAGACGTTACCCCTTATATTTCTCCATTATCATTAGTAAGAAACAGCTAATTTTGAGGAGTTCCACCATATACAAATACTGGTACAAAGGAATGAGGAGGTGCAAATTAGAGAGTGCAATCCTCAACTTTCAATGTAAATGACAACTCATTTCAGTGTGTGTATGCATGGTCGAATTGCAAAGTTTCTTGATTAGCGAATATGGATACAGTATGCGAATATGGATTGCCATAGGCGGGAAAGGGGTTAGGAGTTGCTTTACTTTTGTTTTTTGACAGTGTTTATTGACAATCACCACTTTTCTAGCCACCCCTTATAGGAATAGCCCTGATAGGCCAAATTGGCAGTGGTGAGAATGACTCTCATCCCTAATGTCTAACCCATTGAAAACCCCAAGGAACCTGAAGCTTAGCATCTATTCTGCCATATAATTGCTGAGAGATTAAATATTCCATAAAACTACTCTGATATAATCTTACTCCATGTTGAGCCAATGTAGAAACAGGGTCACTGCTGATTTACAAATAAGGCCAAGGTTGAAACACGGGATCAATACTTACATAAATGCCATCCTTTAAATGTGTACCCTACGAAATCTGGATATTTTAACTTTGATCTCTTTTTTGTTTTTTAGTAGCGAACTCCACTATCAAGAAATTGCGCCAATCTTCTGTTGGTATTTGAAGGATTCTTAGATTCTTGACTTAAGTACATGAACAAAACAAAATTATGATCATTTGACATTTGTAAAGCTTATGAGGAGTACACCAAGGTACTGTTTATACTGCTAGTTAGCTTGACTAGGTAGTTACCATAATCTCTTAAAGTTTTTGGCCAACATTAATGCAGTTTATAATTTTCATTCAAAAAAGCTCTATCTATAATTCACATTACAGTAATGCAGGCTGATTTTTTATTTTTAGTTGATAAAAGGTAGGCCTAGTATTAAAAGTTGGGATGGAAATTCAACACAATGCTTGCATTTATGGCTGAATAACTATTATAATTATAGCTCGTCTAAAAGACATGTGTCTAAACACATAAGTGACTCGTTAAAGTCTTGATGATTACTAAAGGCAATTAAGATTAACAATGACGCATTCACTATTTCCACCTCTTTTAAGTTTAAGAGATATCATCATATTACCTGACAAAAAGCAGAACTATAAAAATAATGAAAGTTTACTCATTTATAACGAAACTGTTGACTACTGCAAGCTTTAGCACAACTTTTTAACTAGTTAGAAATTGGCAATAATGTCAAAGTAGTAAACAATACTAGAGCAATTTCTTTTTTAAATCATTCGGATATAAAAACGACAAAATTTAAAAATACAACATTTCACAAAATAGAACATGATTTTATTAAAATGGGGCTGTTATAAAATAAAGAGAATTAATATAAACTACGTTTTTTTGATAGTACAATAAAGGTGACCGAGTTATAAATGTTGTAATTCATTATATTGTATATACCTGTCTTGCAGAAATTCCTTGCAAGTATTTTCTAAATTGCGCTAACGTTTCGAAAATGAATATTACCCCAGTTTTCATAAAATGCATAGCAAATCAAATATTGGAAACGTTTGTACACGGTGTTTAACTCTATTCTTACTACATCATACATATACGATAATTTTCATGTGTTAACATGTTAAAAAAAGGGTTATTCAAGGTAAAAGATTTTAAAAAATGGCAGGGGAATTGTTTGAATGAACATACACAGTATGCTGATATCATCATATCATTATTCTTAATCCTTTTGCTGTGTTTGGCAAGGTCGGGAACCCACTTGTCAGGTTGGTACCGAGTAGACACGCTGCCACAGTCCTTATCTCATCCCCACAGGATTGCAGCTTTACCTCCCATCCGACTGAAAGAGGACTTGGGACCTCCTTCTCACTCGATAGATGTCATCCACTTCGGCCAGGATGGAACCTTTAACAAGGAACTCATGAATCCACACATCTGCACCGAAAATATTAATAAGAAAGTAAGGAAGACTTTATTGTGGTGAGAAGTGACCCCGAAAAGAGATTTCTTCATTGAGTTCAAGAAATGATAAAAGCACTCCAAACCTCAATCAGTGCAGTCCTCGTTTCGGTGACGCCCAACCTTTCTGCCAACCAGACTAGCACAACATTATGGTACTGGACTGACTGGCTTCAAAAAAATTTCGACATTGCTCTTTAAATTTCTTCATACCCATATAGTTTAAGTATTTGGACAGGCCCTGAAGTTTAGGGTGGCGTCCTTAGTCTCCTAACCTCGAATTTCCACCTACGTCTGACCTCACTAGGCTTTATGAATCTTCATAATTTTCTGAATTTTTGCAAAGATGTACAGGTAACAATTTAGAAAAAAGAAAGATCCTGTTTGAAGATGATGATACGTGACGTAAAATTATAATATTGCAATAAATAAATTATATTTCATTGAAAAACTATTTTTATAAGAAGGGGGTAATAAAAATTTATCAAATGTTTCCCAGTGCAAAAACAGGGAATGTAATTCTTTCCAAACTGAACCGGATTTGAAATTGAACATCGGCGAATTTTTTTGCATTTGAAAATAAAAAAACATCACAAAACTAATAATTAAATATAATACCGTTGGAAAGCAGGTTTTTCTCTCCCTAATATTTTACCTCCTTCAAAATTTCCTACTGTTGTGCGTATTATTACATCTATAGTGGATGTTCTCAGGTTCTCTCACTGCAGAAATAATAAATATTATCATAGCATTGCAGTTTTTTTTTACTATAATTTTAGTGAAATAATACGATGAACATCTTAACAGGTTGAATTCATACCCCCTCATTAGTCGATCCCAAAGACCTAGTTGAAGACAAATGTCATTGTCATGGGTGAGCTTTACCACTTGTAGCACATTTTGCCCCAACTTTTATAGAGTAGAATTAACACTGGTTCAATCCTGGTAGAGGGCGACATCATCAGAGATGCAATTCTAAATCTTTTTCGCCCCTGGTCCCCTTGTAATCAGTTAAATTATTGCGAGGGGCGGCACAGCGACTTCTTGGTGACCACATCTGCAATCCGTTGTTAAACGGTTCGTATGCCAAACAGGCTGCTAGTAGTGCATACAAAAACATACGGACATGGGCCAGTATCTAGAGCACTTCCAGTTACGGATTCAGCCATTTGACCTAGGAGTGATATCGTACTGAGGTACGGTAATATATCGTTATGTATCCACCTACATGTAAAAGATACAGAAGTAAAAGGTATTTGCTACATTATTACCTGTTTTGGGAAATTGTTTTATTACACAAAGTAAATTAGACATTAAATTTTTCCGTCATGCAAAATATTTTGCAAATAGTAATTCATTTTAGTTTTTTTTTTGGTAAATGCACATATGTTTCTTTATAACGTACTGTTATGTATCCACCATTTTATTTAATGACATGACATCTTATAATGTATGTTTACCATTAGGACCATTTATTCGATAATGCGACTAACGGCCCATGTTTAAATTTCTGATATTATTCATTGCGATTTGATATTAGAAATAAAAAATTATTTTCCTGTTAAATAATTTAACCGTTAACTGTACAATGATAAATTTATAATTTTTTTCACTTTTGACTGCCGTCTCATTTTGCAAATGCCAAGAAATACTGTCCAATGATAATTTTTGATCTGATTTTGTGGGTGGTGATAAATACTGTGTAATTGTAATTTTTTAATAATTATTCTGGTTTTGTTGGTGGGGACATAACGATATATTCCCTTGAGGAAATATTTTTTTAAAACAGTGGTTAATTGAGCACTGCACTATTTGCAGCACTTAGCTTTGGTGCCACTTATCCTTTTGTCGTGGTCCCCCATATAACAGTTTTTTTTACTGGTGGACCACTTGGAATATCCCAGGCCAGTCAGCTGCTTTAGAAAAATTACCTACTTTAACCACTACATTATAATTACCAGGTAGGGTTGGATGGACTATAACATTTCTAAAAGACATTTTGAACCTCTCATTTTAACATCAATTTTGATCAAAACGTGTATAGGAAAAAAACAAAAGTTTTTCTCCTGAAATTGTAAATTATTTCAAGTTGGAGACAATGAGACAATGAACAGTTTTAGGACAATAAGGGGCTTCCCAAAACATTGAGTCTTATTTCAGTTCTTTATGCTTGAATTTCCAACCTCATTATGCGAAAGTAAAATTGTTATATTAAAAACAACTTCAAGGTTAACGATATACCACAGTACTTCACTAGCCGTTTAACTAACAATAGTTAGTCGTTTGTTTGAACTGGGCATTCTCGCTTAGAAAGTGTTATAAATTTCATGATGTACGCCCCTGACCAGAATCCACGTATTAGAAAATAAGTTCCCATCCTCGTTTTTTGGTCAAATGACGAAACTACTTTCTAGCGGTAATATAAAAAAGGGGTTGGATCAACACTTTCATATTCATAAGTTAGAAATCTTAATACCTGTGCTGTACATCACTGACTTAAACGTGTTACACAAAATGCAGAAAGTAAGTGTTTTTCGAAAAGAAGTTTGTTTTTGTTTTTAATAAGGCAATTTAAAGTGTTAATAATACTTATTAAGTTGTCAGAATATTGATATTTTAAATTGATACAAATATTCATGTGATTTTAAAAATTTTAAGCATCTTTTTAGATGAACTTTTTATAAGGATTTCTATTATTGATGAATATTTGTACAAAAATTTAAGACTGTTGCTTTCGATATTAATGCAATATGAAAAGCAATGGATGCTGTATGTTTAATGCCAAAAAATATTTTTAAAATTTGAATTTTTACTTTTTAAGGTTTTTGTAGTAGCAGTTTTGACACTGCTAATCGCTCTGTGCCAGGCTCAGGGATATTATCGTGGATATCCAGTGTATAATTACAAACCATATCCAGTCAGACCGTATTATTACGATCACGGAAATCAAATCCAGGCTTATCGAAGACCACAATATCGCAGACCTTACTATAGACCTTATCGCCAACGATATTATTACGATACGGATACCGATGACGATTGGGACGATTGGGATGATTAACCAAGATATGAAATCAGGACGTTTCACTATTTAAATATTTTTCCGGTACGTATCATAAAATAATAATAATCATAATTTGAAATAAGAGGTGATTGGGAATAATATTCTAATTGAAATATTTTCCAATAAAAGGAGAAATAGTTTAGGATTGTTTACAATTTTAATCTCAAATTTTCACATCATCAGTTTCAGTGCTCAAAGAGGAAGAAAACGTGCAGTTAATTCCATTTTTGACACTTACTAAAATCTGATATCACCCACCAATTATTGTAACATATTAAAAATGATTATAAATGTAATTATAAATTGCTTGAATTGGAAATCCTTGTGTACAAAATTAAGTTGTAGGTGAAAACCTTGAGATGCTGCCGACTCCTCTCTACGCAGGTTGAATTCATTATTAGCATAATTTGTAAAAACCCACGTAAATTCCATTTTTCTCTTAAAAAAAATTAAGGCCTGCAGAATGAACCTTCGTACAATTTTTCTAAAAACCAACGATAAAATTTTAAAGATGCAATTAATGTTTATTCAAGTGGGTTTAAAATAGTTCGCCTATTTTTGAGGATATGAATTTTTAACTGTATATAATAAGGACAAGGATTTTCAAAGTTAAGAACCGGTAAATAGCAGCAGTAGGTCTTGTAACCATATCTCTCTGTCATCGATTTTGAATCAAACCAAAAATCAAGTACTAACGTTAAAAAAATATTTTTTTTGACCTGCAGATTTTTTTTGATTTGGCGTCATTTCGGGATATTGTTTCAAGCGCAGACGTCATGATGGCCGGCATCAACATGACACCTCACCTTTTCTATTCAACACTGAATCATTTTACACATCTTTTTTTTTTAGCACTTCCTACATGTTTCTGAAGAAAATTTTATGTATTATTACTACGAGTTGATAATAAATGATCACGCACACTTTCATATTTACTGCCTAAAATTCAAACCCTTCAAGGATAACTCGATTATTAAAAAAACAACTATATAACAAAGAAAAGGAGGAACGGCCTTTTAACCTGAAAATTGTTTAAATTTTCAACACCTTCTTTATGACTTGTGTGCTTATCAGTTGAATAAAACGACCTCCAATAACTTATGATTGGCAAAAGGATGCGTTTTAATTTATTAATTGTTAAGTAAGAAATTTGATTTACAAATGTTAATAAGAATTGTGTTTGTAGGTCATAATTAATACTGGTTAAAAATAATAATATATAATTGGAATAATGTGATTTATGCTCTATGGATTTTACTTACAAATAAAATAAGTCCCCCAAAACTACATATTGTTATATATCTAAGAGATTAATAGACTATATGGCACTCACATACATTCATTATAGGTCAAGTTAAACTACACGCTACTCTATTAAATCTGTAAGAAACGAAATGATTTCAAGTCCATTTTTAAATAAATTTAGCATTAGTCAAACTCCATTTTAAACCCTGTTTTGCAGATTTCAAATGCGAATTCGCGTCATTCTTGTTGGTGACATTTTAGTGTCAGCAGTAGGATGAAAGGTTGTAAGAGAGTTGAACCCACGTAGAGGGAATGCCCTCATTCGGAGTCCCTGAGCTTGACAGTGTAAATTCATCATCATACCTTTATCCTGCCACTGGCAGGGTCGGGGCTGCAGGTTCTGGCCCTCCACCCCCGCCCATGCCACACTACATCACCACCCACCCCACATACTATCCTATCTTTTCGTATACCGTGCTCCCACGTCTGCTTTGGCGTTAGCTTGACAGTGTAAATTACAGCATAATAATCATCATCGCTTTAAGCTGTAGATGGGTCAGATCTGCAGGTTCTAGCCCCCGACTCCTGTCAATCTCCCACCACGTCCCCATTCACCCCATTATGCTACCATATCCTAAAGAGAGCGGCTTATTTCGTTGGACACACCAGTTCTCGTCTGTACACTGAAGTTAAGCACAAGTTAAGCACATGGGTGACCATTTGGGAAAAGTGGGTACTGCTAATACCCAATAATCGTCGCATTAGTGCAGTAGCGGTTCTAGCATACGCGAGGCCCTGTGCAAACCTGTGCAAATTGAAAGTGCGAGGCCCTTTCAACTTGCAAAAGCGAGGCCCCGTGCATTTGCACAGTTTGCACGTGCCTAAAACGCCACTTCATTAGTGTAGTGTCTGTGCAGTCTCTGCACTAGAACTACTCAGTGGACAGGGCTCTAACGACCTTGTAAGTGAAGGGCCCTAAAACACCAACGAAACAAAAAAACAACATATCCTAAGGTAAAACTTGTTCCCGCGTCGGCTTTGGTCTTTCCCTGCCCCGAATACTTCAAATAACCTGTATCCTGTAATGGACCTAACCAGCTCCTTCTCCTCTCTTCTCATCAAGTGCCCATACCACACATGTTTTTTATTGTTTTCCGCGGTGTTCCCCACCCACAAACTACATCTAATATACTCATTCCTGCCTCCATGGTTCTTTCGTATTGCGCAGAACAGCCGGCCTAATCACTGACCTGTAAATCTACAAAAGAGATTTAGAGATCAAGAGATTCCCTAGGTCTAATTTTCTGTTCAGTCCGACCGTAACTAGATGGTAGTGAGACCTTGAGAAAAACAAATTCAGATTTATAGTGTCGTTTATGTTTTTATTCCTGTAATCGTTTAACAATTCTGTACAAATTAATAGTGCACTTTATATAGATATTTAACAGAAACCTTGTTGTATCAGAGTAGAAACAAGAAAATAGTAGAATATAATTCTATGATATCCATCAAAATCAAATGGCACTGCAGCAAATAGTAAACGACTTCTTGTTTGATAACAGTACATATATAACAACATCCAATGTATATAACAGTGACAAAAGACATTCCTCAACTTCTGTCAATTAATAACAATAATAAACCAACATACCACCTAATAGTGCACCCTCTTTCTCTCCATGTGCTTTGCCACATTTGTGCTCCTGTGTCAAAATGTCACAAAATCATTAAAAATTAACGCTTTCATTTGTCAATTATCTCAGTTTTCATTTTTGTTTCAAGTTGCAAATGTTCAGAGGTCATTTTATGATAAAAACTAAGATGCTGTAACCTGACAAACATGTACTTACACAAATGAATCAAAAGTGCCAGTAGCAGTTGCCAAAAGCATTGGGTAAATTAAACAAAAATACGCATTATCCAACTCATTAATCAAAAATACCATATAATTTAATCATACCAAAACAAGAAACATTGTTTGAAACTCCCTGCTCTTCAGAAAGATTAAATCGCCTCTTCTGCATTTTAACAGCATCTGCTTAGTGTAAATATTAATTTATTTGAAATGATGAAGTGCATGTCTAATTTTCGTAACATGGCATAGGCGAAAAGGTTTGTTAGAAAATGTGAAATTCTTCACTAAATTAATCGAGGAGATTTATTATTAAAATATCCGATTGGCTCGAAGGCAAATTGAACCTTCAAAAGGAAGACAAAGCACATACACTGTATATTTATCTGACTTGTAGCATTTATAATTAGTCGATAATTATATACATGTTAATAATAAGAAATGTATTAGTAATTAAACAGAAATGAATTAAATTTTCGAAAATAGAAATGAATTAAATTTTCGAAAATAGAAATGCGAAATAAATTTACTCCTCGGATTCAGTTTACAGTCCATAGTCATATTTATCTTACAATCGCATTTCCACTTTAAAAAAACATTTTTATAATCAGAAGTACTTATTATTTCAGGTCGTTTCTTTCGATGTATTTAGGAAACGAAGAATTTTTAAATTCGATAGATTAATTGGAATAGTTTTCAGTTAAAATACTGCAATATTTAAAGTTTTTCTTACAAACTATTTGCTATGTAGGGATTTCTAGAAGTGGAGTTTGTAATAATCCTGAGTACGAGAGCGAGGAAAAATTGATTGAAGAATTCAAATGTGATAATTTTTTTTTAATTTTAATTTCTTTTTTTACAATGCATACTACGCAGGAAAAAAATTCAATTTTAATTTTAACAAATAAAATGTAGGCCTATATCACTTCGATTTAATCCATAAATGCACGTCCAAATTAAGGTGAAATGTTTTCATACCATAGTTATTTAATCAATTAATCTCAAGTTGATTCATATTATTATTATCATCCCACATTGTTAATAATTATGAAGCAAAGAAATGAATAAAAATGTCTTACAATTCTTTTAAGGCATTCAGATGTGTTGATAATGATACGAGCAAACTACTGCACTTATGATAAAAGTTGAAATTCCAAATGTGATGTGCTTCCAAATACTGCATCATAATATGAATGAAGATCAAATTGCAGGTAAGGTGATCATAAAATGTAACCTCTTCGCTTGTACAATCCTTGTATCTCATTATGGCACAATACTTCGAATACAGAACTTCCTCGTGGTGATTGTGCATTAAATTCAAAATACCCCCAAGAATAATTTTACCAATTTGTACATCATATACACAGCATGTGACTGAATGATATCAGTTATATACATATAATAATTTCGAAAATGAATGAATATGTATTCAACATGGATAAGAATTGCAGTTTGAAGTATCATTTATCATCTACTGTCAATATCATATCTCGGATGTTGTCCTGATCTATATTGTTTGATTCGACTCCATAATGGTAGACTTTCTGAACATGAATCTGAAGGTGTCATACGACGAATGTTTTCAGAGATCCAATTGGCAGCATATAACACAGCATTACTAACTCTTCTTTGATGAAAGTGGACTTTATGTTTTGATACTCGTGAGCCGTCTGCTAGAAAAAAAGGGTTGAAAAAAATTTCATTATTTTTCTATATTTTTCATACTGACATTCATGTTACTGTTAAATGACAAATATAAGTTAAACATATAAATTAATTACCTTTGAACAATCCAAAACAAAATAAAAACTAGGTTATCTACATCTAGTATCCAATAAATGAGCTATTTTTAATTCTATTGCAGTGTGACTCCACGTTTCGAAACGGTCAATTATTTCAGAATCTATGGGTTTAAAAGAAAAACTGCACACGACGAAATATTAACCAATTTTAGGGATCTATCTACAGTAATTCCGCAAAAATTAACCCTTTCGTGATCCCCCATAGTGAGGAGCGAGAAGCCACATTCCAAATTTTGAGGAGCGGCGAATTGCGTTGGCCACACCAGTTCTCGTCTGATCACTGAAGTTAAGCAGCGCAACCCCAGCTAGTATTGATTTGGGTGGCAGCTTGGGAAAACTAGGTACTGCTAATACCCAAGAATCGTCGCAGTAGTGTAGTATCTGTGCAGTCTCTGCATAAGAACTATGCTGTGGACGGGGCTCTAATGACCTTGTAGTTGAAAGGCCCTAAAACAACAACAAATCCAAATTTTAAATATGAACCCCAAAATTTTATTCTTCTCGTATTTTAGGATTCTTTGCTAAAAAGGATAATAAATTTTGATGAATAAAAAATGATTTTTGTGAAATCGCGATAATTGTAGAGTGTAATTCTCAAAGGCCAGTTTCGAAGTTGGAAGCATTTCTTTTATACAATTCACTGCGTTAATTTTTGGCTTAAGAAATTGGCAATTAAAGAGCAGAGCTCCACCTTTTTTCTGTCAATTGATTTATCTGGATATGTATGATTTAAGAAAATATGAAGACTATATTATAGCAAAAGGAATTGAAGTTCCAACTTGCTGGAACCATACTCTTTCAAAAGAACACATAAGACTCCCAATGTTCTAGGCATAAAATTAACTGCAGCTTGGAAACTCACGATTTCGCAAAAAATGTTTCATCCTAAAGTTTATTAGTTTTTAGCAAAAACGAAAAATCGAAAATGTTGGGGTTCTTATTTAAAATTTGAAAATGGGTTCCTAGCCCCACTCTATGTGGGTCACGAAAGGGTTAATTGTTGTTACATTTAATAGTTTTCTAAAATCGGTTACTATTTCGTCCTATGCAATTTTTCATTTCAAGGGTTGAGATTTTCAACTCATAGTTTCTGGAATAATTGTATATTAATCACTGTATATTAATAAACATTAACATCCTGAAAAAATTATTAAACTGTTATTTCATCAAGTGATGAAGATGCATTGTTCAGGAGTTTCATAGATGTGAAAAGTAAACATGCTGCAGTATATACAGTACATCAAGGTGCAAGGTGCTTTCCACAATGCATTATACCTAGCTACGTTATATTCTGCTTCACTTTCTCTGCTGAACTAAGACAAAGAGGATTTCAAACTCAATGACATGAGAATTTTCTCAAAATTATCGCTAAATAAATAATGATGAATAGCCTAATGAAGGGCGTTCAAGGGAACTGCTTTAGGTAATCGCGATGTTACCGAGAAAAACATCATAAGCTACAGCGATTTTAGCAATATCTAGCCAGAGAAATAGAGTAGGATAAATAGTTGTCAGACATTTACAATCGTTCCGTAAATGAGACCCCCATTTTGAATAAAAGTTGAACAATGAAGGCCAACAATGACACAAAAAAAAATTAAATAAATGTGATGACTAACGAGTCAGAAATATTTTACCCGCCCAGATCATTTTATACAGGTGTTTCAAATGCCACATGCAAGGATGGTTGCACTTGTGATGAAGTTGATGCAGAAGACATTGAAAAATCGTGTGTTGCAATGGACGAAAGGGTTGGAGAATGCAGTGAAGAAGCTAACTCAGTGGCCGAAGTGGAGTGTTGCAGTGGTGCTGGTGACGTGGCAGTGTCGTAAGCAGATTCAGAGCCTGATTCTGATCCCGAATCCGATTTGGATTCAGTTATCGATGTCGCATCTGAAGCCACAATCACCGGAGGAATGCGAAGAGGACTGCGATTAGGTCCAGGATCAGAAAGGTGTGAATATCTCGAAGTTCGTGCAGGAGAGGAACCTATGATTAACAGTAAAAGTTAGCAGAAAAATGTAGTCAACGGTAGCAACAATTTGTATGTTATAATAGAGTGAAAGTAAGAAACAAAGCGCCAAACATACTAAAGAGATTGCAGAAGCATTAATGGAGGAATTGAAGAACTGAGGTTTAACGTGCTAAAAAATAATATATTCAATATGTATGCTTCTCCTCATCTAATATATAGCTTCTATCAAAATTATAAAGCTAAAACTACCCTCAAACACTCGGTATCCTCGAGCAGTTCTTTATTTGAACATAGAAAATAATGTACAAACCATAAAAAAATCCTTTAATTGTAAATTTTAATATGCATATAAATAATTAGAAACGAATTAAACAAACGTCAAATGAATTATTTGAAGTAAATGCCGAAATTAAAAAATAAACAACGAATTTTAATGTACAAGAAAGGATCTCTATTAAATTACAGAATCATCTAGATTATTTTACGAAATTTTCTCTAAGGCACTATCTACGTTTACTACTTAACATACCCAATAGTAATCACAACTGGTATTTGTCCTCTTTCATGAAAAAGCAAAAAAAAAATATTACTTAAGTTCAACTTACACATACAGTATCATACAGTAATTATTTTCATATTCGTTACTGTCACTTAAAATAACATGTTATATGTCGGCATTATCAAATAAGTACCAGAAATAATAAGAAACAGAAGTTCAAATCAATGCAGTTAACATGCAGAAACCCATGACAAAAAATGCTATGTGGGAGTGTAAATGATATCATAAATTAATTATTAAAAAATAGCATACACGTTTTTACAACGTTTACGAATGTACTTGTAATGCCAGAAATGTAGGAATCTGTAGCAAATGGTGTACAATGTCCAAGCTTAGTGACTTAAACAAGGTGGAGAAATAGTTACTTGTTAAAAATAATATTTGATTCTGCATGTCTGACGTCTCAGGTACATTCATTTAAGATCATACAGTATTATTGCTGGCTAATGGGCGTAGCGGAATAAAGGTTTGAATACCTAGACTGTCAGAGTTTGCGCTGCTTGTCCTCCTGGAGTGCATCCTCCATAAGTGAGATCTTACGTGACCCTTGGTTCCCGTGTGAACAACATCCACACTAAAACTACGAGGAAAATGTTGCCAATATAAATCAGCATTACATCTGTTTAACTTGGTTTGATGAAATGGATTCATATGTTCATTTAACGAATAAAGTTTCTGAGTAATATCTTTCCCAATTAGATTATATATCACAGAATCCAGAAATGGTTTATTCTTAAGAACATGTTGTAATTTGCGACGTTGCCAACATATGTATTGACTTCTTTCAACAGCACTTATAGTTACCTGGAAAAATTTAAATCAATTATATTTCAAATTTTTTATGTTATAGAGTAGGCATATTGTCAACAAGGTTTCAAACAAGACATAGGCAATTATTAGTATATTAATAAAGGAATAGAGTACTCAATGTATAACCCCTGGGGTCTACTTCTATTCATTCCTCAACTCAACTATGGAGTACTCCATGCATATACCAAACAATAATTGAAATTCTTTCGACATGATATACAGTATGTATACTCCTATCATAACATGATGCATTTGACGAATATGTTCTAGAGTTAAAAACCCTCTGGACAACTTTAGATATTGTTGTTTCTGCAAGATAATGTTATTCTATGAAACTATGTATACAAATTGTAGAAAAGGCTGATTAATATTGTACCTATTCATTATCGAATGCAAGCTGACAATGTATGATATTGGTGCTGCATCTATATAAAAATTAACTTTCAGAGTAGATGACTGTAATATTCGGCAAGAGACTCTGTTATTCCTATCTATGTAATTTATATGATTAACCACTTCAATTTACTGTCTTACTTATATCACTTTGTACTGCTTTCAACTTCGCCTCTAACCAGATATGCAATCCCCAAAAGTGGCATGAGTAAATAGGCCAACACCGTTGAAATTTCCACGTTTCATAATACATAACTATCACAATACTTTCACTTCATATGCTTGAAGCAGAATAGGCAGTGCGCACACCAGTCGTATCAATATTTAAGTTGATTATGTCTATACTTGTTATGATTGATGCCCTCTATAAAGCCAATAGGAAATTACCTGGAATAATTCATCACTATCAGTCGGGCAAGCCTCCCATTCAGGAGAGTCAATAAATTCATTTGGCAGGATATAATGTAAATGGGCATCTTCACAAGAGACTCTTAATCTAATGGAAATTAATAAAAAATAAATGACATAATAAATGTAATAAAATCGTCGCAATAAAGAGATGTTTTAGTCTAGCACGTCAGTAATGATTAAATGGCATAAATGAAATATAATTAGTATTTGAAAAAAATGGATTTAAAAAAAATCTCATACTTTCCATATAATAATATTGAGAGCCTTTCATCAGCAGAAGTTACATCTTCAACCGAATAATGAGCGCCTTCTTCAATAATTAACAACTCGGCATCTCTGACAAGCTCCTTAAAATGATTTTTGTCCATTTTTAAGGGTTTGAAAAGTTTGGTATATAAATCCATATACTCAGGTTTGACTCTTGGTGGGAAATGGATATATCCCAAATAAATCACATGAATCATATTAATAATCACAAATATTAAATTCCACGCGAAGATATCCGGAGCACAAATAGAAACTCCACCCCAAAGTGTGAACATGAGAAATCCACATGAAAGGACACTCCTCATCAATAGCATATTTAATTTAAAATTATGAGGAATTAGAAACGCTATAGCAAAAAATAGACTAGCCGTCTGGAATAATGTATGTTGAGCATATTGCCACTCTTCACACTGCACTGGAGTCAACCTATAATGACTACTGCTGTTATAGGAATCACTAGTATTTTCACGTGGTACAACGTAGGTCTCGTTAGTTTGAGAGTCATCATGATAGAAATCTGATACGGAATCAGGTTGTGTAGTTAGATTTAATATGGAAATCGTGGCTGTTGGCGATGATGGTGGCGGCCATTCTGGTTGGAGTCCATCATCAGATGCCACAGACAAAGGCAATGCAGCAGAAGCTCCTTCGGATGGTGTTGCTGCTACTGTAATTGCAAAACTTACAGATACAATTGTCTTTAAACTGCACACATCAGCTGTTGAAGGCATCATGGAACTGAAATAAAACCACAAAAAAATATATATAGCTTAAGAAGTGGACAGCCCTCTGTGTTGAATTTTATTGCCACTTATGTATAATGGCACATTGTTAGCTTCGACATGCGAATCACAAAGTAACAATTGTTGCCTCTCTTAAGAAATAACGACAATTTCTAGCAAATATTTCTTATATTTTATGAATTGATTCCTGTACAGTCTTTCTGAAATCGAAATAAACAGCATTTTTCTGACAGCAAGTGCATGACTACAGTTTATAGGGCATTGTACCTAGTTCAATATTTGTTTCAGTGTTAACTGCATTTGGAAACACAGATTTGTATGAAAAAAGGGAAGTCATAAATTTCAAAACGAACATCAAGGTTGAATACATACGATACAGTATATTTACATAGAAATTCTTATTCGAATGAGATCAGGCGGTCTTGGCAACACTGACTAAATAAGTCAATGTAGTAAATACTGTACTGTTTATATTTTTAATGCGTCATTATTTTACTCTACTCTATCTTCTATCATGAGCTAGAAAATGCACCAGTATATTCAGCATACATATGCAAATACTGACATTGACCGCACGAGTGTAACTCAGTCTAGTCGTTCGCTTCCTGTTAATTTAAGGCGATACGATCAAAGCAGCATAAACTACGCCTTGTATAAAAGTTGGACCAATATTACTCTGTAACTCTGTAGCTCATCTGAACTGGGTAACCAACTACGGTATATAGGTTATAAAAACTGTTTCAAAAAACGAGAAAATAGGACCCTCCCCAATTCGTTCAAATTTCGTTTTTTTACGACCATACTGACTTGTCGGAGAGGCAGTGACATAATAAAAGATAAACAAAATTGTTTAACAAGAAAAACAATACATTTGGCAGATTTGTGGAGGTATGTATCAGATGACCGTCTACCAAACTAATAAAAGAATGCCAATAAAATTTCACGTCAAACGTTTTGCACTATATTATCAAATAATGAAATTAATGAAGCCTTACTATATTGCTATTACTCAACTATACCTGAAACCAATAAAAATTTAGAGTAATAGAGTTAAGGGATAGATGCATTCGACCCAGAAATAATACTTTGCAGCACATACTTTAAAGTGGTCATTTCAAGACATTTTGTACAAATTGCGAAAATTTCTCGCTCATAATCGGCAAGGTTTTAAAATATACTATTCGAATAAAACCTGTAACCACTAAACGATTTCTACGAAGTAGTTTTGCACTCCTTAATTTCCTCCAGATTATAAGAGTAATAACAAATCTGACTGCTTACTGTATAAAATAAGCTGTTTATACCTAACAGTCCGTAAATTGTGAAATTGCAAATAGTATTATTGTAAGGTACATGAAATGGAGACAGTATTATTACAGTTATAATGAAACGTTAGAGTTGCCTTGACAACAATTTAAAGTTGTAATTTAGGTAATTTAACTTTTAACAGACTTTAGTAGTAATGAAAGATTGCAGCCCTATAGCTTTGTAAAGAAATATCTGCAGTATGCTGTTCATATATAATTTAGTTCAATAAACCTATAGAAAAGTTAACAATATTTCCAGCAGTTGAACAATAATGCAACGAAGAAATAAAATGAAAATATGACAAGGCACGTACATAAACTTAACTCATAGAAAGCAAAAAGGGGACCATAACTAAATATAATAGCACTGTAATGTACACATCGTCATTTCGACTCATGTAGAGTAGTACCAAAATTCAATAAGTATTTGAAATTTGATACGTCAATAAGGATATGGTAGTGTGTGGGGTGGACAGGGACCTGGTCGGAGAGAGGTTAGAGTGGAGGGTTAGAACAGGCAGACCCGACCCTGCCACAGGTGGAATAAGGGCATGATGATAAGAAAGATTAAAATTTCGTCACTGTCTGAATAACCTTAACAATAACACGGATTTTAGAAATATTTTTACCGAATATTTAAAAAAAAGAAATAATTAACAAACATCTTATACCTAACTAAAGAATTGTTACAAAGAAGTTCTGTAACTAGTGTTTATTTTGAAGGAAATGTGCTTGATGCTAATGCACATAAACTGTCAATATATAGTAAAAAATTCTGTCTTGAAAATAAAGACATTCGTTTAATGACTATACCAATCCTATTCTTAGCTTCTGTCTAATAAAACACGGAGAAGAATTGTTTAACAACCTGCTGCAAAGCGAAAAATAGCATTACTAATTTTATCTAACTTGTGTTGCAAATTGCAAAATGTTTCAACAGCTCCATATCTTCACACAAAAAAATTAGTCAATCTCAGAAAGTCAGACAAGGGAAATTACTATTTTAAATTGCTGATTCAAGCTAAGCACATTTCAACGTTGAGTACGTTTAGTTTGGAAACAATACAAAAGTATTATGCAGAAATTTGATTTTCAGTAGGTTGATTCATAGTTTATTGCTATCTAAATAAAATCTTTCAAATGCGTGAACTATATTAAACACTTAAGTTGCTTTACATGGACTTGTTTGCATGCGAAATGTGCAATTTATATCAAACTACCCCAGTTTAAAAAATATCTGTCAGATGTCAGTACCCATAACATATATCTCAGTATACCAAGAAAAGAAGAAAATCATTAATAACGATTCAACTCTTAACCAGTTTCCATTGTTTGTTGGTGTTTTAGGGGCCCTAAACTACAAGATCATTACAGCCCCGTCCACTGTGTAGTTCTGATGCAGAGGCTGCACAGACACTACACTAATGCGACGATTTTTGGTTACTAGCGGTACCCAGTTTTCCCAAGCAGCCACCCATGTCAGTACTAACTGGGGTTGCGTCCAACGCAATTTGCCGCTCCCAACCAGTTTCCAGTCTTGTACCCATCTTGTCCCTCTGAAGGGAGTCGGGTACCCATGTTGTCCATTTGAAGGGACACAAGGGCGATCTATTGAACATTGTTTTTTCTGCAACCAATGCATATTTATCGTCAGGCTACTGTTCGTTGGGGAATTCCACCGATGTCAGGGGGTTGAGCTGCTGTACCTGTGAAGTTTGCCTCATCTACCCGTTGTATAGGAGAAAGGGTTATTTTACTTGCAAATGCCATCGTGTAAAAACACACCACATTAAAAACGCAGTTACCGAGTGTGCTACCCACTACGCCACCAAGGAGGGTAAGATCATTAATAACGATTATTCACTATAACAGAACCATAATAAATTAATAAATTCACTTTTTAAAATGTATTTGATTAAACAAACGTCAATCTATCAATAGATAATCAAATGTTCATTTCGACACGAGTTTCAAGTTCGGAACGAAATATCAGATTCATAAACTATTTGAAGAAGTGGGGCTAGAGCACTTTCTTTTCTTGATAAATCCTAAATCTCCTTGCTAATTTTTCAGACTTCATTGAAAAACAAACGAAAGTGTTGAAAATGAACACATTACAAGTAGTCAACCACGAAGAAAACGATGAATATTAATAAGAAACTGAAAACAAGGGTCTTCCAAATAATTAAGTTGGAAATATTTATCATTACCCGAAGAAATCTCGTCAATAGAAATATGAGTTTGTTTATTTTCTAGGCTTTAATTAAATGTGCCTCATTATTTTCGTTAAGCTAATAAAACTAGGAGCATGAACAGCAATAAATGTCACTTTAAATCCAAACTAACATCACATAAGAACGAAAGACAAGGTATAGAAAGCATACCGGTACAACAGGGCTTCAAATGTAAATAAAACACCGCTGGATGTTGATCGAGAGATGTGTTAAAGGACTATCAAGAAATGAATTGTGTTTGTTCATTTAATATAACGAGGAAGCCAACCACCATGGGGCTTTACTAAATCAATTCGTATCCGTAGGTCCCAGGGTGGAACATAGACGGCAACTAGCCATATACAACCATAGTCCATCTTTCCGATACTTCTAACTAGATTATAAAGAATTGCTATACTGTAAGTGGAGGAGAAGAAGAAAGATCTAATATTACAAAAATGTAATAATAACTGGTTATAGTATAATAAAAATTTTTAATTTTAAGAATATTTACAAAGGGGAAATGCAGCAGATGTACCGAATAAATTTACTTCAGTATAGATGACGTCTGTTTGTTTTAAATGTGAAAGACTGGTTTTAAACGCTATAAAAATATAGCGAGGTTTGCAATACCTAAAATTCGTCTATAAAATAGATGAAAAATTGCGATTCACTTCGTGCTTTAAATTTGAACTGAAGTAAAATATACATTCCATATATAGTAATGACAGTCTCAAAAATCAACAATAAAGCGTAATAAACATTACAGAAAATTTAATAACTAACTCTTGAGAGAAATCCATCGCCCAATTTATCTGAAAGGCATGCTAGGAGTTGCGAAACTTAACTTTTAAAAAATGATAATTTTAGTCAGGGTGCAGTACATTGGAATTATAATTATTAAGATACTTCATATGGTAAATTTAAGAGCAATGATCAGACAACCACTGAGAACATCTAATAAACTACATGCAAATATCGATTAAATTTTAAATGATATTAAAATGCTTGAAATAATAAACAGTACTTCATGAACATAACAATGCTATAATGGACATTTCGGAAACATTAAAATTAATGTATGCATTTTTAGACAGTGCCGTGGTGTATATATACTGAAATGCTCACATATACAACACACCAGCTCATGAGGAAATATGCAATTAGTGCATAATTACATATATTTCTTCTGTCTGCATGTATGGTGTACATAATTGCTAACATCATTCCATAAAGCGAGCCAGAAAAAAATATTTTTTTACAAAAGGGGTGAATCTAAAGAAAGCTGAAGCTTGGTAGAATAGAAGTAATTTAAGTGTAGCGGTAGTTTTCTTAAGAGGTAAACCTACTGCGCTTTCTATATCTATGCGTTTTTCTCTTCTCTTTGATGATGCTTTCAGGATTTTAGTATTATTTACATTGCTTGAAATCAACTGCTACTCACAAACATTTTAATATAAATGCCAGCTAAAATAACATTCTAACCTAGCTATATGTAAACGTCACTTAGAAAGTGGAATTAAATGTCAAATGATAACCAAAATTTGGAGACAGACTGACGCAAAATGTTTCAAAATGAGGGAATGTAGGTATGAACTCGTTTATTATCCTAAAAATCGTTATTACTACTATTTTTTCATGACTAATATGCATTTCATGCAAATTTTTCTGGAAATTGATACCAAAAACAGCTAACATCAAATTTTATTTCAGAAAAGTAATAAATCGACTGTGGCAACTAAATTAAGACTTTATAGGCTCGCTTTCAGGACTTAAATTTTAGGTCATTTTAAAATATATAATTTATAATGACAGTTTATTAAAAACATTCATAAATTGCAAGACAAATTTTTTATAATGTAATATTATTAAATAATAACTTCTATACCTGCAACGCAGAGTTAAAACCTGAATAACAGAATTTGACTGAATAATGATAACTGCATAAGCAACAATTTACAGTGAAATTGTATTAGAATAGTACTTAAATATATTAATAATAAATTACGCTACAACAAACAATTCTGCTGATCAATTCTGCAGTATTTCTTTCCTATTCATTTCCAAAATGTCATTACTTAATAGTTAAGAAGTTCCCCCTTGAGGAGTTGCTTTCCCGCATTACAAATTGCCCAGTAATGAAATGTGCTCTATGTTATTTCATATTTTCAAATTGCCATGCATTACACATCTTTAGGAAGACATAATTGGCATAATTTATCCTAATTACGCCAAAATTTTCTATCAAAACAAGAAATACTATTTTCTCATTAAATAAAAAAATTACTGTCACCAACGCCCCACCCTACCGTCTAGAAAATAGCATAAAACTGATAACTTTGACTGTCAGTTGAATATGGACAAACTACCAATGGGCATTCTTTAAATATTTTCTCAAATATAAAATTTGTCGTGAAAGTTAGGAAAAAACCTTTAAAATCAATTATATGCTTCTTGAAACCGTATAAAATGACTAACGTGTACAAATCGGTGTATTAAATGTAAAACAATACTGAAAGTAAGATACTTACAGAATAGGATCACATATCTGGAACAGAACAAGGATGAATGTACACTATAATAAATTCCATCACTAAAATAAAGACATTCATCAATTCTCCGATTTTATTTGATTGTTAACGAATAACTGTTCATCGCCCAATATTTTAACATTATCTGTATAATATTCCAGTATAGCGATTCTCACAGGCATGAGGTGGAAAACTTAAAGAATGAATCTCATTTTATAATACTGAAGAAACTGGAGTGAAAAAATAATATGTAGTAGGAATAAGAGTTGCAGCAATAAAGTCAGACATATTATTATTAATAAAAGTAATGAGGTGTAGATTGATAACTTTAAAAGTGATTGTTAGTAGTGAATTTCTCTTCACTCCGTCAAGAATGTATATGACATCCTGAAGATGAATTTGTAACATTGTAGCAATCCGAATATATAGTAACATTTCAACACGATTCCAAATCGCTACCCACATTAATATTATGTGTACGAAATCTTGATACAAGTGGGACTGATACCGGCAGCTCGATGTCGAATTTGGATTGATATTTTCATGCCCCCCAAAAAACAGCAAAATTCCTGGAGAGGTGTGCAACCGCTCCTATTACTGAGACAAAAATTTCAGTTATAAAATATAGCAATGTTGGTTTAGCTCCAGAAAGCACAAACATGCACTCTACACATACAACGTTTTGACTTCAGTATAGTTTGCTGCAGTAAAACGTCATTTCGTAGCAGCTCTTCAGCGCTCACTTCCAACTTCAACATCCTACATACCACCAACTGACACCAAAAGCCATATAGCGACTCTATACAGTGCAAACTCGATAACTCCAATAACTCCATAGTCGCTGCAAGTGCAATGCAATACCCATAGTAAATGATAACTCAAATATCTCCACTACCTGAACAATTCAGTATTTTATATTTTTTCCCTACTTTCGCATTTAATTTCCTGAACACAACCCCCTCCTAATGGCAGAACGAGAAAAACTAAAAGTCATATCTTGAATATGTGAAGTATGTTTGCAGCAGGAATTTTATATTATAGAAAAATCATTCGCTCTGTCCTAAAAAAAATCAATAAGAGGCAATTTTTGTGAATCAACAATATGATGCAGTCAATGGAAAAAATGCGTTTCACAACAATAACAGTCAAAAAATCTGCTATGAATTAGCATTGATATTAAATACTCGATAGCTATAAAATAATATTATATCGAATGGTGGGAAGATATCACTTAAAGGTAACATTTATAAACTACAGTGATCCACCCAAATTTTATTGTCGTCTCACTGAAACGACGAGGAAACAAGTAAAATGCATTAGCCACAATTGTTATTACGCTAAGTTGTCAAGAATCAGTGAGAAACTTAGATGACAAAAGGCACATCAACCACGCAGAAATAGTTTGTAATATTCCGGTGTTATCATTGCAGATCGATCTACAAACCAACAATAAGCGGATGATTTCTCATTATAATATACCATGAAAACGCTGATAGAATGATTAACATGCAAACCAAATGACCTCATTCCTTGTAATTCGCACTCGGTTGCTAAGGAGCCTATACGTGCAATGGGATAAATTGAAAAATAAGGTCAGAGAAAGAGAGAGAGTGACTGAAGTAAACATCAGGAGGAAAAAATATGTCACCTATGTGATCCTTCTAAATGTACTATCGATTCACTTCACTGTATTTTATTTCATAAATGCGACTGATGTAAATAGAAAATTACACAAATACTAGAGTAACCCTCAACACACGAGGTTAAAGTCCATTGTGATTTTTATTCAGGTAAAAAGAGCCTGATATGAAAATGTAGATAGTGCGCAGGACACAATTTATATTCACGTACTTAGTACGTCTTTATCCTACATCTTCTTAGTATCAAGAAGAGCACTTAGAAGTAAATTTCATCTTATTCATCCCGCTGTCTCGGGAATGAATTTTGGAAACTTGAAAATAAATAGTTGGCAACAGTGTGCAGTAAAAGCAATCTCGACATCAATACGAAGAAAACCTAAAGAAAATATTATTCTTAATATTGTACAATGTGATGTTTACAGACTTTTTTAAATTTTAGCTTGAAAACAAATTGGGGGTCCTAATAAACTGTGCGTTGGAAACAGAATTCATTTTACTATTGCAATGAAGGTTTATTAAAGCTGGATGCTTAAAAACTCGACAATATTTTTTTCATTTACCCTCGCCATAAATAGAAGCAGCCAACAAAACATGCAAATGTCACTCATTATTCATTTCTAGTCTGATAAATATTAATACCGACTGTTTGCGTCTACGTAGAAATTTTACTATTTTTTCACTGTCATGCTAAAAGCATACCGCAGTGTACCATCACGACAAGTACAAGTTCATATCACAGCTATAGGATAAACCATAAATTTAAATTTATCTACATAATACATGCTGAGGACTAGGAAAAATGTCATGGCAATAGTAATAAGCTAAAAGAAAATAACAACAACAACAAATAGTTTACTTTAATATATGGGCATGGCATGCAAATGTAAGGTTGGGCACTTTCTTTCAACTTTATAAAACAATCAATTATAAAAACAATCCATATTCGTCATTATCGACAATTCCGTCCATATCGACTGTTGACTTTAGTTTCCCTTTATTATGACTCAAAGAAATGGTTCTTTTTCCTATTTTTAGCTTTTTACGAATTAGGATAGACTCTGACTTAGTACAGTCATTTCAGATAACCAATCTTGCAACTATGCGAAGAATTGCCTTAAAAAGAACAAAATGGAAGAGCTGCTTCAGTAGGAAGGTTTTCCAATTACTGCCAAAATGACGTAATGTTAATAAGAAAAATACTACTCTCAACTGGTAGGTTGAAGAATTGATGAGAACTGACAAATTTATATCGAAAATTTAACAAGGCAGGGACACCACAGACATAAAATGAGAAAGGAATATTAAATTTAGTAATTAATTAAAAGCGAATAAAAGTAATGGTCGATGACTGTTACCGATAACGGCCAACATATGTTCAACAGCGACAAAGTTCTCACAGTGTAGGCCTTCCTTTTGCACTTAAAACTTCATTTTCTACTGGAAAAATATCCACTTAAATGAAAATTTGCACATTTTAATATTAAAATTACTTACCTTAAACTTGGCACTTAATTTAAAATAAAAGGTTATGAATAAACAACAAAGTAATTAAAATTTCGTAAACATTGAAGTCTCAACGCTTAGGTTTAATATTTTTTTAAACATTGTAACAATAGGTACACTTCAAAAACATATTGAAATTTCTGTCAAACTAAAACTCTTCTAAAATTAAAGCTGAAAATAATAACCATATAGATATACTAATTAACGAATCAATCAAAATTATCAGACTGCTGATGACATTTATTAGACTATACTAAGAACTCAATAAATGAGTTTGAAAGTTGGACAGAGGCGACATACTGATGTTCGTCCTCACTTTCATCAGTTCATCAGTCCAAAATCAGATGGAGGCCCTAATTGTGAAACGCTGAGGGAATGATGTAACTTTAACACGATTACTATAGTAACGTTTCTTGCATTTGTAACCTAACTGCAAATAAACAAAGTTGAACCGCTGCCTTACACGATAGGAATCGATTTCCTTGTCTGATGATATAAAACACGATGGAAATTCACTGAAGCAGGATACTTTAATTGAATTTCACTCTTTGCTACCAAAGTTATCAACCCTTTGAATCACATTACCAAGTACTAATGATTGCATTACTCTGTTATAGGAACTAATTGGTTTGCCCCCTTCCTTCTATACTGAAAAGATGACAACATTAACAGTCTCATGTTGTAACCTCGACTTCAACTTTACATTGAGATTGCATCTAAGCTAATTACTACATGATACATGATTTATGTGCATAAAGTACGTAACTAGGCACATTAGACCAATCCTCACCCTCACCTGTATCTTGATAGTTGCGTCACCTGGGCTAATGTGCTTTACAGTGTCTGTAGAAGCATTAGTTGAGGAGATCATTTATTAAAGTTGACTAACCGTCAATAAACACCTACAGGTTATCACATCGACTGATTTATTTCTAACTACAGTGGGATGACATCATTTCTGGCTTAATGTGAACTACGGCATAAAAATGTTAGGAGACAATGACGCAATGAATCAGCTGAATCATCACTCGAAGATGTTTGACTATGACTGATATAATCAGAAGAATGAAATTTAAAAGTTGTTTTTGTAAGATGTGCTGGCATCTCGCTTTCTGTCCTTTTTAAATCTTCATCGTGAGGTAGCTCGGGAACCAACTTTTCGTTGCTGCTAAATACTAAAAACCAAAATTCTTGCATTAAAGTAGAGATTACTAATCTGAATTTTGAATTTCAACTCTTAAGAAAAAAAAAAGAAAAATCAATTTGAAGCATTCATACTAGCATGCATGAGATGACTAAGGAGCATCATTGTAAGTAACTAATGAACTACAGTACAAGATGATGCCCTTTCAAATACACTTCCAATTTTAGATCTTACAACTAAACCGATAACGCTCAACTCATTTTTTATATTTAAACCACAATATTTAAATTAATTAAACACCCACATATATCTCACAAGGATAAATGGCATTTATAAACCGATTGAAAGCTGAACGAATGTAGTAATTAAAATATTTTCCTCGCGACATCAAGTTAAATCATCATCATCAACAAAAGACATTACTTCTATTATTCACTTTAGATATAATAATGGAAAGAAACAAAAGGATCTACTATAAAATATTTGTCAAGGTCAGAATCAACCTGAATCTGGTCCATCAATGGCTTTATCAGACGGAATTGGAGAATTAGTGGGAAGTGAATGGCTACGACTATTGTGCAGGATACTGTTACACTGACTGCTAGCTTTCGACGCTCGAAGAATTCGTGAAGGGGATCGGAGATCTTGACCATCTTGAGTGCCACCATATGACGCAATTGAACTAGTGATACTTGGCAAGCGAATATCCAGATGAGAGCCCTTTTCGGTTACAATCTAGATGCAAATAAACACCACACTATAATATTACCATATTTATGTCGTTAGCGTGTAAACCTGACGAGTACCTAGGTTCTCACAAACTAGTAAACAACATGACATTCACTCAAATTGATGCTCATTTTCTCTACATTAAATTCCTCTCTATTTATAGTACCTAAGATTGATCTAGGGTGTTGTGGTTTGAAACTATGTCCCATGACAGCAAAATGATGACGGTTGTATTCGAGCTGCATCTATCAATCCTACAATGACGTCAATCTGCCGACTATTATATAAAGCTCTGGATACTAAAATATCTTCTAGAAATAAAGTAATCAAAAAAATCTGAAGTTTCCCAAACTATTGGGTGTGTGGTTGTCTGACTACATCATCCTCATCAAAAGAACTAAAAGCATGCAACTTCCTGAGAGTGATGAAAGGAATATCCATTAGTATGATCTTTAATGTGCACCAAAAATTTTATTCTTGGAATCTTTTAAAGCATTGAAAAAACCAATTTTGAGTGTTTATATATATATATATATATCGTTATTTGGTGTAGTAGTAGTATGAATTTTCATTCAAGTAACACCGTCATCCTCCTATTACGGACAACAGGACACAATGAAATATAAAGAAATCAGTTCCTTGAAAATCTATTGCTATTGAATTTCTGTTGAGCAGAAACCAAATTTGAAGTTAGTGAATAGCTTTCTCAATAACAAGATCACTTTTCACATTAAGAGGGCAACCGAAGAAGTGATGCTTGATCTCAAGGAGGGGAATCACGATAAAAAAACAAGTCACTTCGTTTGAAGAACTGCATTTTATGCCATTGCCACAGTAAAACCTCCTACTTCAGTTCAAGAAACTTCTTATTGTTTTTATAACTCACAGCTGAAATTTGTAACTGGAGAATTAAAAGTCAGAAACGTTTGTTTAGAAATGTCGAAATGAAATTGCGTTAATTTCATTAAAATTGCTACATTATCTATTGTAAATGTCAAAGAATGACTGCAACATTTCACTATATGTTACAAACAACTTCACTATTCCTATTCAACTAGACCGAGAATTATATTTTCTGTATCTCGAATTAATTACAGAAGGGAGCTCAAAGAGTTCAATGTACCAATTTAGAAACATTATCTTATAAAGTAGTAGATCACAAAATGCTGTCGTCCTAGCAACAAAGATCCTTATTACAGATAATACATCATCAATCATACACTCATTGGACATTACATCATTCATTCATTTCATAAATCCTACGTGAGACAGATTACAATTGTCATCTATTTTCTCAGTGAAATCAGAGCTTTCACTACAATATGGGTTGAAAAAGTTTGAAATTATAGACAAGATAAAATGAACATATAACCACATGCGTCACTATTGACATGTAAATTAAAGATAAAATGAACACTACGTTTTTATCGTGTACAAATAAAGCATACAATATAACTAATCAAGAATGCCATATTATGCGAGACATGAAATGTCATTCTAATAAACGGGATAATAATCCACTCCATAATGTAAGCATTATTATGACATGGATCCATTAGGAATACCCTGCAGTCTACTACTACAATACAAATGCCACACTCTAATATAAGTCGTCACCCTTCAAGTTTATATGGTTGATCAGGTCCTAAAAATTCACCATTTTTAGAATCAAAATGTCTCATGTCATCAAATATTGATTTCTTTTTATTTACGGTTCGTTTCTTTTTTGCTATAACAAAAAACATCTACTGATAACTTAGAGGAGCATGATGTCCTTTTTTTTCTGTACACACAAAAAAAGGGTTTAAATGTTTTTTAATGACGATCGAAATAGTTTTTGCATTGAATGTGTTAATTAGATTAGAAATTTCAATTAAATTTAAGCTATCTATAAGAATGATACGAAATGCCTACATAAACTAAGTTAAGGAAAATGTCAGTATTATAGTGACATTTTTTTGCTGCATAACATTCAGAAAAAAATGGTAGTAACGGTTGAAAAAACAATGTGGCATTTCGGTTCGATTATACAGACCACAAAATTGTCAATTATATTGTGACAACCAATGAATTATCTGATGATAGTAAAGGGCTAAAGTTGCTCTGCTTAAATGCAAAAATAAAACCAAAATATTATATATGCTTACCTTTTCATTCATTGCATATAATTTAGTAGTAACATCTCGAGCAATCAAAATTGACATTATATGAGCTAGATATGTTTCTTTCACAAACAGGTATTCAAGTCTTTCTCTTTGCCAAAAAACATATCGACATGGCGTTGCAGCTATGATGGTTACCTTAAATTTAAAAAGAGTAATTTAAAATTTTGTTTATCAGTTTTTCTTTATAATGAAATCAAAGATTTACCATTGAGAATATTTTTAATTGTAATTACACCATCAAACCGGCCTTAAAATTAAGTCCATATAAGATATTAGTTACTTGTTTGTTTGTTGGAGTTTAAGGTCCCGTCAACTACAAGGTCATTAGAGACCCGTCCACTGTATAGTTCTAATGCATATACTGCACAGACACTACACTAATGCGACGATTATTGGGTATTAGCAGTACCCAGCTTTCCCGAGCGACCACCCATGTCAGTACTAACTGGGCTTGCGTTGCTTAACTTCAGTGATCAGACAAGAACTGGTGTGTCCAACGCAACTCGCCGCTCCCGATATTAGTTACGAACTCGGGGGAAAAGTATGTGGCAATGGTATGAATATTTCGCAAGAGGATTTTTTCGCATTTTGCAAAGGCTATAAAGAAATCACATATATGGATTCCAAGGAAGAATATTTAGATCTCCTTTATCTCTTCATGATCATAAGATGTGACTAAGGGGGAACGTAATGCCCTACACAAGTATTCGTTCGGGTGTCATCAGATGTCTATTTCTTAGAAATTGACCTTCAATTTCTTGGAAGCCCATATCTTAGGACATTTATTAAATAAACCTGAATGTCACTAAGCAGGTACTTATTTCCATAAGGCGTAGCCAGAGTTGAATTACGTCTTTTAAATGCGCCTTTGAATATTCATTAGGGATTGGGGAGCTGAGAAATATTTGCTTTTCTTGACAGTCAAGATCATTTACACAGGTTCTGTATGACTTTAAAAAAAAGAGCAATGTGATGTACACCAGTGTAACGTACTTCTAAAGAGGCACAAAGAGTTTGAAATTAAGGGTGTTCGTTCACACCATAAATATTTTGCTGTGCATAAAATTTGCTCTGTATTTTAAATTTTATTTGAAAATTCCAGATGCCCTGCCTGTTTAAACAAGCAAAATCTTTATTGTATCACTAAACGCAAAACTATAAAACGAACAGAAAATTTACATTTTTTTCATATAGTATTAATATACTTTGCGCGGAGGCTCTATACTTTAAATTTTGCCATATGTTTGAGAAATGTGCAGCATGTGTCCTCATTATATGTTACAGGAACATAGATAAAATCCGGACAGAACTGAAAGTAAAATTAAAATTGCATGTGCCTGAATTCAAAAAGATGGGAATATAAGTTTAGTTGAATAAATATTTGAAGAGGCGATTAAATTTATTATAAGGTTAAGAGTGGATTATAGAAGAAATCAGTATCTTATATTCCAACATATAATACCGGAGAGCAACAATTATGTACGTGCAATCAATATCTTTAACAAAGCTATGAATGGTTTAGCTAGTGATGTGCAATCAATAGCAACTGATAGCCTTTCTTAAAGATGTAAGTAATAATACTACTTTAGATTCAAGAAATTTATCCTTTACAACTTCGTATTTCCGTCCTTTTTGTGCAAAAAATTGTCAATACTGTTGGAATTGCTTCCACGTAGGATATCAAATAGCATTAATAGTTCACACTATCATTAAATTGACGCCTAACTTCAGCAAACCAATTTCTTCATTTGCAGTCAGGCAGTCATCAGCTGGCAGTGTGCCACTGCCCGAAACAAAAATCATTCAATACCAATAAAATTTCGGTAAAGGAAAGAAATATAACAATATCAAGTTGTGTCATCCTCTTTCTTCATGGCGACGCTATTCATCGAAACAATCAAGTTAATTTACAAAAATCTTATTCTTGTAATTAGATCGTCTCCAATAACATCGCTGAAAATTCCCTTCAAGCAATAAAAAATAATTACTCGACTATTCGAGGACACCTTATCGGTTCATTAAGCGCGTAATTTTTCTTTTCTTTTCAGTTGAACATCTTATAAAAAAATGGAATAATACTCAGAAAAAAATAATAAATAGCTCTCGGAGAGATGTATTCAACAGATCTTCTGCATGATGTACACTTATTTCGAGTTAAAAAGAAATCACAAGTACATTTCCAGAAAAAAAGTCCGTCTTGTATAACAGGAAATGTGCTTAAGCATCTTCCAAGAATGGTCCAATAATAAAATTGAAAACGTTAGTTGGGTTTCCCATCTATACAATGAAGAAATAAAATACCCCCAGTGTGTATATGTGGGCCTATGCTATATTTAAACTATTTTTACACAGTAAATAATATACACAAAACCACACACAGTTGCCGCAAAAAAATTGTAGCACATGGTTTCCCTTTTAAAAGACGTAATAAGGTTTTGATTTATGATATATCTACAAAGATGTCTGTTGATTTTTCTGTGGAGTTTTTTATGTAGTCAGAAAAAGCAAATATATATATTTAGATACAGCTGTTATAAGCTACTAATGTGTACATTAGGTCCTATTATAGTCCAAGATACCAACTTTAAAACTTCATGAACGAGAGAAAACACTTTAAGTAAATATCGTCGAAATAAAAAATAAAATTCTTCCATATTAATAAAAGATTATAAAGTAATATTTTAAAGTACTAAAATACTTTTAAAGTGATTGATATATTCATTTAAAACCTATGGCCAACAGGTATGAAAGTTATCGTGATCGCATACCTTTAATTTTTCGCAATGCAAAAAAAAATATACAAATAAAAGAAAATTAATCATACTGAATCGATTAATTTTATCACGATTAATGAATTTGGTCCCATCAACTTGAGATTATGGTTGTCATGGTGACGTTATGACGCACTAAACTTCCATATGAATTTCTAACCCAAACTTACTGAACCAGCAAAATTTCAGCATGAAAACAGCATAAGTGAAATACCAACACAATCTTAATTGGGTGATCTTGAAATCATTTCTATACAACGCAATGCACCGTGACGTTACGTCAATACGATCAAGAAATAGCATTTGTGAAGCTTACCTTAAATTTGTCTTCAGCACCAGATCGACTAGATTCAAATTCTGGCGAATCAAGAAATTGCTTGGCGTAAATATGATGCAAAAAGTGATTATCAGTCATAACATTTACCCTAAAAAATTAAAAAGATCAATTGATGAAGAAGATATCGTTAAACACTACTTGTAATAAGCCAAGAGATTGGATTTGTCAGCTTTTGCTTTTCCAAATCATATTTTTGGAATTATTTTACTATCAATGGGCTTCTGGATGGAAATGTGCCCCTGGCTGAGTATAAAGAGAGAAAGGATCATTCATATAAATTGAAGGAGATTAGGGCACAGACAGCCTCATACTACTGGTCTTTCTTACCAAAGACCATTCGGCAATGAAATAGCCTTGGAAAGGCCACCATTGCTAGTATTGTAGGGGCCACAAGAATTATAGCTTAGGGTTTTAGGAGTTTTATGGTATCATATGTAGGAATGAGAGTTAGTCTCGCCACTGCCATATTGGCCAAATAAGGCTGCTTGCAGTGTAGTGAATTCAAATTAGGGCACAACAGACCGACATATGTCAAATCTTGAAGTAGCTAGGAGAAGGGCGTGTTATATATGTACATGGATGTAGTATAAAAATGTTAATTGACAACATGTATGCCTACCTTTTATATTTAGGCCTATATGAAATAAAGGATTCATAACACCTACGAAGAATTATGAAATGCTTTAACATTCTGACAGGAAGTTAGCAAAAATGGTAGCAAGTATATACAACTTAATGTTGCATGAAATTTTTTAACACTGTCTGTAAATCTACTGTAGGCTAACATCTATACAAACAGTAACAATTATCCTCATTATGAAATTGTAATATCTTTTCTAACAAAAAAGGCACTAAAACAACTTGCAAGAGAAGTAATTACATTCACCGATGCCTGGCATAAGAAACAATGTGCATGTGCAATTCATTCAAGACCGAGTCACTTAAAGACACGGAATGACATCAGAATATTTTTTTAAAGTAAAATCATCCCCTTCATCAATCCCTTCTCAATTTACAGAAGAAAGGAGTGAACAGCTTAGGACCTACATAAAAACATAACAAGAATAATATTTTGTCATCGTTTGTCTTGATGAAGATATCATTTCTGACAGCCTTTTTCATGAAGGTTACAGATATGCACTGTCAAATTCATGGAAAAAATATATAAAGGTTAGTCAGATAATTAGTTGGTGGTGTAGCAAGCATTTATTTTGGCATGAAAGGAGAATTATAATAAATAATGTAAACTGCTAGTATAAGTTATAGGGTGTGATTTCCAGCAAGATGAATCTTCTTGTAGAATTATTCATAAAACATTTCCTGTGGAGAGGGAGAGAGAAGTACGTTTGATGTATTTTGCATAATGCTGCAAAATTGCATTTTTTACTGTTATATGCTTATCTATTTATGTAAATTTTTCAGCTGATGGAGTTATACACTCACATTTTTAAAGAAAATACCAGCACACCCCTAATTTAAATTCAAAAAGCGCGCTCACAGATAATGACACTATTATGTAAAATTTATATACATTTAAAAGAACTGAAGATGAGCAGTACATTGTCATCATATTTACAATGTCATCATACTACATAATCCCTCTGACTACCTCTGAAATATAACCCCCCCCCCCCCGAAAAAGGAACTAATTTGAAAAATTACACGACAATGTTATGTCAATAGGTCATCATATTCGACATTTACAAACTGATGAAAACAAAATGTGCACACCGATGAATAAGCCAATTCTGTTTTATAATAAAATATATAACTTTTATTTTAGCAATTTTACGTCCTATGAATAATTCAACGCAACGCTGGTATTAGAACGACATTAGTAGTATAAAGTAAAGCAGCTACTAACCTTTTTCCCGCCTATGGCAGGGTCTGGTACCCTTTTCTTGTCACACTGGGGCACATGGGTGATCTGTTGGAGGGCATTTTTACGCAGCTGGTTGCCGACCTCAACTGCAACCCCTACGCTTATTTATCGTTGGCCAACCGTTCGTTTGGGCACTCCACTGACGCCAGGGGATGCAGGCCCTGAGGGGATGAGCTCCTACACCTGAGAATTTTGCCGATCTGCTGCTTGCACAGTAGAAAGGGGTTTTTTTACGTGCAAGTTACGCACCACCTATCCGACAGCAAGATAAACATGCTAATTGTGTTACGTTATACTAACGGGTTGGGGAGTAAGCCAAGTAGCCATAACAGGCAGAACCCTTAGGAGGCTGCTCGCAGGAGATGATTAGACAGGTGTAGAGGATATAGGGGAGGGAAATTTGCAGCACCAAACGTTCTTTACCAACCACCCATGTTGGTACTAACGTGGGCTTGCACTGGGTTGCGTGTGTCCAACGCAACGCAACTTTGCCACGAAAAATGTAATTGAAAAAATGTGTGGGGGAGGCCTACTTTTACTTTTAAAGAATAGTTAATTGATATTGCATTCATTCAGAAAATGCAATAATCTTAAAGTATTAATACCGCTACAAATTATTAATACGCTGACATTAACACCGCTACAATTTCTAATATGATCTTTTGTCTTATGCCTTCATATCATGAGTAAAGTCATCGTCAAAGATTTTGCAAAGAAACAGCAAAAAATGAAGTCTTCAATAGTGAGACAACACAGTGAGGGGGAAAATGGAGTAAGACAATACACTTAAACAGATGAGAGCTAAAACAAGGGTGTGTCGTTTTTCTATATTAATGTGCATTTCTAGACCATTTTTATGTCAGTGTTAAAACTGAGTGCAAAATGCATCTCCACATCACATAGTAGTATTAATAACGCTAAAGTTTGGCTGCCAATCATTTCACGAGGAATCTAAATTAATTGCATTACATGTATCACAGAATATTAATCACCATTGTAACGATTCAAATGAACCTTTGAAATAATGTTATTTACTTTTCAAATTTCCAGCTTATACCCAGATATGAAAAAGCCAATCAACAATCAGTATTTCAGTGCCTCATTTCCCGCGAACTGAGGTCATCACCATCACCATTACTAACCCATTTCCTACCTATGACAAAGTTGCCCTAATGCTGCAACCCCCTATGGTTATTTATCGTCAGCCTGCTATTCGTTTGGGTACTCCACGGCTATAATTCCCATCCGACTCAAGGCACACTGGGGAACTTTCTCGCCCAAAAGCAACCAATGGCTTCGGTCCCGAATAGAACTTGGAACCACTGACGCAGTAGTCCTCAAGGACTATCTTGCTCCACCAAGGCGAGTTGTACAATTCTATATTACTTTAAAAACTACAGACATGCAGATTTATGCATAGAGATGATTATATTCATGTCGAATTCAACTTCCCAAGCCCTCTTCTGGCATTCCGGTGAGAAATGAGTTGATTCCCATCCACACCTTCCTACCCAAGGAATATAGCAGTTTAAACGGGGGAACCAAAAATTCACCGTACAATGACCTGGTAAATAAGTGTCTAAAACGACTACCTGGACTGAAAGGTCTGGAACCCGCAGGAATATATGGGGGATGCCGCCCTACCCCACAGAAGACACTCGATGTATTATCTGCCATGGGAGCGAGGTCTGCACCCCCATGGCATTGCGGAAGCGTGAGAACGACGGCTCGGGGCCCGCTGGCTCATCCCTGTCGGCCGCCGGTGTCACACGTCAAAGTATCCGCCACAGTGCTTAACAATTTGTCTTTTCTGAACAGCATATGTGCACTGGAGAGAATAATGCACGTTATCAGTGGCGGTTTTAGGCACGTGCAAACTGTGCAAATGCACGGGGCCTCGCGCTTCAGGGGCCTCCCTTTTGCTAGTTGCAAATTTTTTGAAAGGGCCTCGCACTTTCAATTTGCTTTCAATTTGCACAGGGCCTCGCGTATGCTAGAACCGCTACTGCACGTTATGAATTTTTATTATAATAAACGGCGCGCCGTTTATTGTTCATTCAAAGGCTTTTTTTTGTTGCACCGTTTAATGGAGGGCGCTGTTTACATTTCAGTACCTTTAATAAGGCACCCCTAGAGACAACCCAGCCAATATTCCTGTGGGTTCCAGACGCCTGGCTGGGATGTCCCCAGTCAGAGCATGTTCAGTGGACCCAAAGACCCGACTCTGTCACACGCGGGATAAGGGTATGATGATGCGCTGTTAATACGGTACATACCTTTACAATGATCTGTACTTTCGGTCCCCCGCCCTTCTCCCCGCGAACAAGATACATATACCAGTAGATTCTGTGAATAATCTATGTAGCCACGAATATCCCGTTTGTACGAATCTCGCTTTTCTAGGCACAGAAAAATCTCAACTCTAATTCTAATTCACTACACTGCAACCAGCCTTATTAGGCCAATATGGCAGTGGAGAGATCAACTCTCATTTCTACATATAATACCATAAAACTCCTAGAACCCTAAGCTATAATACAAGTGCCCCCTACAATACTAGCAACGGTGGGCTTTCCTTTAAGGAATCCCTCCACTTTATATCCAATTCTGCTTTCTTTCAGCCTGGCCTCAATGTCACCACACTCAAGTTGCAATTCTGTCATTAGAAAAATAATGTTTATTCATAAAAATACTTGTTTTCGTTAATAATTTTGCTTAAAATACCAACGAACCAAAAAAACCTAACCGGGTAAAATGGAAAAAGGCCGGGACACTTTGAGGTATGTGTTAAATTACTCAGAGTGTCCGGGGGAGGTATGACACCGGCACTGGGCTTTTGATCTCCTGCACCGTGCGCTTGGAGTTTTCAGAATTATACTAATGCACCGAAATATACTAATACATTACGAAAAAAATGGGTTCCAGCCGTTTGAATGGACAACACTGCACAAAGTAGGACGTATGATAAAGGCTGTAGCACTGAACATGTACGTATATGTATCAACGTGAGCATAAAATGAATGAATGTGAGCATTAGGACAAAAAGAGAAAGAGATGACTAAATTGATGAGACACAGACACGCCATCCAATTAATGAGAATCATTCTCATTGTTTCGGACAATACTTTATCAAAATCATATCCACCCAAACATTAAGAATGAATATTTTATGACTAGTATGGAGGTTATATCATAAAGTTTTATATATTAACAAACAGAATCATGGTAACAAAAATCCCATATGATACATGTAGCTCCGTTAATAATGTCGATGTCTTATTAATACAATAATAAATAACATAAGATTCGATAATAAAAACTTCGTGATGAAATATCAAACATTGAAGGTGATAGTAGGTCACGACTACAAGCTCTAAACAAAGCCCTTTAACAAATAGGCCGTTTTATTTCAAGCGCATGGGGACTGAGACGCCCTTGTATACGAGGTAGCCAGATTCAATAACTCATTACTACAGTATGAATGCGTAGCGGCAGTTGATATACTGTAATACAGTTAATCTTTTGCTTGCACCAACCCTGACAGGGTTATAAAAGGCACCAGACTCATTATTTCTCATTGGACTATCAGATAGTGACAAACAGTATACGATATTTTCTAGAACATATGAAAGTATCAGCTTGTTTTTATCAACTATTAGGATATGACCTAGATTATAGGTTAAAAAAATTTGTGAACTTAAATTTTCAGAGTAGTCATTCAGTAATGTGAATTCTATAAATAAACTTTATTGCACATGTACAGTATGTGCTTACACTCAAATTTTTAAAATTATTCTCAATTTCAGGAGTCCGCTTCAGGTAATTTTGAAAAATAGTTCAAGGATGCGTTCAGCGTATTGCTTGTCAATTTTAAACATTTACCTAAATGTCAAAAATGGATATTTGGTTCACTTTTGAAGTTGATAATTAAACTCTCAACCGAGAGAACTACAATTAAAACTAATTCATCAACAACAGGGAAAGATAAAGATTGGCGTGAAGTTAATTAGACTACTGACAAAGTTATAATATAAATAATCGTTTCTTTCATATCCTGGTGAGCATTAAAAATTGAATTTATTAAGGACTTACTTTCCAGAAATGAGAAGACCGAGTCGATCAGTACGGGTTAAATTCTGCATTGCATAAGCTTCACCAGTATGCAAAGATAACATTTGGCTATATTCCATGCTAACAAGTTTCTTAAACATCTGTCTCGTAACCTACGAATTATAAAAATAGCAAATGAAAACAATGTATTTGGCCATCCAGTTTGCAGGAATTCAACTTGTTTATATGGAATGCATTTAAGTGGAAGAAGGCAGTGTAAAGTAGTCAAAATTGAGCAAACCTGCAATGGTTGAAATAAAGTTTGATAAACATCTTCAAGCTCTTTTGCAAATCGGACTGGCCTCATTTGATAAAGAATATAAAACATTTGAAACATGTTTATGATCATAAAACTGAAATTCCAGGAGAATACTTCAGGGGCACAAATGATATTCCAGGCCCATGTTGAAAATAACAAAAAACCTTTAAAAATGGAAAACAAACTTTAGTCTTTTACAAGTATAAAATTACGAAGATGAGAAAAAAGTTAATAACAAGTGTGATGTCAAGAATGATCTAAAAATTTGTGATCCGGAACTTTACTCATCAAATTTGAAACAAAGATTTTCATATCCAAAAAGAAAAAAAAGAGTGATGGAAAGCACATCAGTTGTTTCGTTACACTACCATCAAGTTTTTCTTTTAATATTTATCGAGTGGTTTTATGAAAAAAAGTGCTATTCAGCACTGCGTGCATTATCAAATTACAGCATAGCCCTCAAAACATCAGGTTTTTATGCCAATTTTTTTTGCTACAGAAAAACTTTGCATCACAAAACTACATAACCCATAAAGTATTCCACAACTCTGACGACATAACTACGTAATTAAATAAATGTTATAACGAATGTGACAGTTTGCAAACTTTTGTAAAAGAAACACTGCTGCTTACATTCATATATTTTGGTAGAGAATTCAATAACGTCAAGTGGCATGTACAGACATTGTCAAAATTCCTAGTTACTGTATGTGAAAAAAGGCTTTCGAAATGTTTCCTGTGCAGGATATTTAAACAAAATGTATAATCGATTTAAGTGTAAGTTATAAAAAACGACTGTTAATTCATCGATTTGGGAATGTGTTATTTTTAAGACAGATTGATGGTTATAGTCAATCATTTGGTAATAAAGCAACAAGTGGAAATGAAACGAATTTATAATCATGCGATACGAAATGCTGCTTATGATTACTATTAAACCTGATGTAGTAGGCCTACATAATAGCTAAAGTTTTATTAATCGAGCACGCGATCTGCTCATTCTAGTTAAAAGATCATACGTCTGTTACAGCCTTGACTTATTCCTTGACCCAAAATATACCATCATCATTCATCAATGTCATCAAACTAAAATTCTGAAATCTCAAATACAATATCAACGAAATTCCGATATACTGTAATCATGCTCTGAGCTTGATTAATTATTACAAAAGAAACGAACTGCGTATTCTAGTCACAAACGTGAATAATTATTAATTTGAAATAGTCAGATGTATATTTAGGTTCAGTTTTCAAAAAAATATCAAAGTCACCACTGCAATCAACAACAACGCCGACGGATCCTTAACGTCAAAGTTAACAGCACCTTCAAATAAGAAATCATAGGACTTTGATGCAACTCGCGAATGGAAATGAAAGAACTTACTTTTATCAGTTTCACGATTTTAAAAATGTGACATATAGGTTCGTAACAAACAGAATATACAGATTCTAACATTTCAGATAATGCTGGCCCCATTTGGGTTCCGGGGTAAAATATATGGCCCATCGCATCCCGGCATATCATAAAAGTCCACTAAAAGGGTTATGTCATTTGGTAGGCAGCCAGCCGCATATAGTCATGTCCAACAATTCGCTGATGGGTTTCCTCCCTCTTTGTCCTTTTTTTTGTTATTCTGTCAGTTTCTCTTTCCTGCTAACCTGTGTATTTCAAACCCCTTATTTCCGCCTTTCGCTTCTGCATGGTCCTCCTGAACTCATGGGTAGTTTCATACTGCTTTTACTAACTCTCTTATTCCCATATTTCTTTCATGGAGGGAAATGGAATTTTTTTTAAAGAATCAAAGCTGAAACTCTGTTGAATGACATCACTACTGACATTACGAAATCACTGCATCTAATAGTAATAGTAATTGCTCATAAATAAGCCCTTTTAAAAGTTAATAGTGTAGTGACTGACATTGTAAACACAAAAATTAAATCAACCCCACTCCTCTTCCTCTTTCAACACAGTGGTACCCTAGCAAAATGTTCACAGTACTTAATAAAAAATGCTATAAATGGATTATGGATGATTACTAGACGACATCAGTAACTGATAACCAGAGTAGTTTGTTCCCTTCATTTCACTTTCTACATAGCCAACACCATTTGAGTGATTTCTTGAATCTTCAGACATCAAATTCGGTGAATTGGTAAAGAAGAAATAGCAATAGTATAAGCAGGTCTGTGCCATGAAATGCTTTTTCATGTTTTTGTGGGAAATAGGGCCTTTTGCGAACTATGAAGTCTGATCACTGAAGTTAAGCAGCGCAACCTCAGCTAGTACTGACATAGGTGGCCGCTTGGAAAAACTGGGCACTGCTAATACCCAAAAACCGTCGCATTAATGTAGTGTCTGTGAAGTCTCTGCATAAGAACTATGCTGTGGACGGGGCTCTAATGACCTTTGTAGTTGAAGGGCCCTAAAACACCAACAACCAACCAACCAGTATATGAGACCCGCCTCGGTGGCGCAGTGGGTAGCACGTTCGGTAACTGCGTCAGTGGTTCTAAGTTCAATACTAGACTGAAACTGGCCTTCTTTCGGATGAGAGGTAGAAACCGAGGTCCGGCGTAGTGCACGATGAGCCTCTCTACTATGCAACGAGTAGATGACGCAAAATTTCCAAGTGTAGGAGCTTGCCCTAACGAACAGTAGACCATAAATAAGGTCTTATAGGGGTTGCAGCTTTGGTCGGCAGCTGGCTGCGCAAAAATAACGTCCAATATATCACCAGTGCGTCCATCCAGAGGGACAAGATGGGTACCCGACCGGGTTTAGGAATTGCTTGCTATTTGTAGAATTTCGCCTGTCCTACAGTTTGTACTCTATAGCCAACTATAAAGTGTTAGATATATGGGCGGTAGAGTCATTTGGTGTTCCTTAAAGATGTTTAACTTTAGGCAACCGCCCCATTTGACAAATTCTCGACGCAGCCCTAAGTAATCAAGCCAAATCGATTCTGGGATTGATTTTGCAATCCTTTTGTCATTTACATTTTTCCAGGGGATGCATTTTCTTCAGGGATATATGTAAGAGTCCCGAATTAATTTGATAATGATCTGAGTCCAGATAATATAATTCAAGTGAGCCCGTGGTTCATTGCGACGGAGCTGCCAATAGCCAAACTGGTGTTAAACCCCGGTGATAGTCGCGTCTTGCAATAAGTTAGAAAAATGGATTAAGCGGAACAAACACGAACAGATCTTTATCATAAGTATCAAAAATGCAATTTTAGTAAAATGAAGTCTTACCTAATATCAGCACCGCATGCATAAATAAAATTCCGTAAGTGCCGTTTGGAGCTAAATACGAAACACAAAAACAGCTGTTGGCCAACTGAAACAATAGATGCTGACCACTGAGCCATTCGGTGCAACTTAACAGAGAATTTAATAATATAAATGACTTTTCGGGAGATAAATCAACCGGTGTGTCAGTGATATTAACATTGGAGTCGTTCATTATTATAAAATATCAATAATAAGAATAATATTAAAAAAACTAATTATAATCCGGTGGCGAAAGAGAAATTTTCTGAAATTTAAAAATAGACTTGTCAATATTTTTTATTCTCTCACTATAAACATCTTTATCAATATAATTATATCCTGCGATATATTCATAACTTTAAAATAATAATAATTAATCTAACTACCAAATATGCATTACTTACCAATATTCAGCATTAGATGCATAATTACACCGATTTGAAAGCATCAGTCATAAAGCAGTAAATAGCAGCCATTCATTGGAGTGTTAATGTTGTATAATGTGAACACCAGATGGCACCACTATACACTGCCAATGATGTTTATCAAATCAATGCTTGTGGTATTATGATTGTTAAATTTCTCAAATTTTGTTTGTCAAAATACCAGTCATTTATTATTTATTAATATCGTACGAACGCTTTATATCGATCGTGGTTTTTGTATGCTGAATGCTTTACTCCACTCTTATTAATTAAATAAGTATTAGATACACTGATGTTATTCGAGTACACCTTCAATTTCAGAATCGGGTTGTACTCTACCTACTGTAATAGTCTACGTCCTTTAAATGCTAAATTTTAATTATATTATAAAGTACTGTAGTAGTGGGTCATAGGTCCTATATATTCCAACCGTGAACATACTGTCTCTACTGTACACCGTACATACAGTATGTGCAGCCGTTTTCTTAATTCCAACGAACAGTATATTATAAAACATTATCCGCAGAGCAATTAAGAATTAAAATACTGTACAGCAGTGTACAGTAAAATTACTTGCGCGGGTTTCCTAGAAAATGGGACATTTTACATTATTATGAGGATTTAAAAAACGGCTGAAGCGTTCTTTCTTGACCTAAATGTGAACAATGAAGTATTCGTTTTACAAATTTGGTCTTTTTTAAGGTATAAACTTGAAAACAAAAAGTAAAATGGATTATTTCGAAGACGCACGCATTGATAGCAGCTGCGCCGCATTGTAAAGAAAAAACAACTTGGCGTGCCTAAAATTTTTAAAGCTATGAAGCACCTTAAAGTTATTTTTCAGATTATTTTAAAGGGCAGTCAAGTTGATGGTACTTAAAAGCAATCAACACACACTTGAGTGAAAACAGATTTGCAAGCGTTTTTTTAAATAAAAACGTTCAATCTTTTGGCACCAAAATACTTTCGATAAAACAAACATAGATGACGCTACGTTTGTCATGAATTTGAGTATTATGATAGTCCGAGAAACCTTGTTTCTGCTATCAACATGACTGAGTGAAAAGGAAGTAATTGAGTTAAAGTGAAAACTAAAACAAAAACAATACCGCAAATGGTTATTACGGCATGACTGAAAAACTACTAGGGAAATTCTATGAGAAGCTAGTTGCTAGTTATTCATGTCCAACAAACATAAGGTACTGTATATAATTTTTGACTAAAATTTTGTTTCATAGTGTCCATTACCTAGTTATTGGAGAGACTATCTAGTGAAAGCATTGCAAAATAAATTGGACAATTAAAAGCCTATATTGCATTCTGCTATTGCTATTGATTAGTTAAATCTGACTAGTAATACTCGTGCTTAAAATGTATTTAGATATAATGACCAAAATAGCACCAACTTACGAAATTATCACAAGTGTCACAACACAATAATCTTTTGCTGGCTAGCCTATAGTGGTATACAGATATGCGCATTGATTTTGAAAATGTTATTGAATGACTATCAGAATGCCCAAACAAGATAAACGATCGTGAAAAGGAAGTAATCGTTATAAACAGTGGTTATAAACTTCCCTATTAAGCACTCGAGAAGCTCATTACAAGGCATATCAAGTAAGTGTCTTAGATAGCCGTCTCCGACAGTATAAAGTGGCTTTTTCACTATTTGCGGAAATGAATCGATAAATCTGGGTCGAAGACTTTTTTAATGGTTTTCGTATAGAAAACGGTATTATGTGGAATTTGTAGTTATCCCCAGTGTCAAATTGAATTTTAGTTTAATCGTATGCCACATGTTTCAATACCAGCAGCATAAAATACATTCACGAATTTTACAGATAAGGTGTAATCAGCAGTTAGTGTAACATACATTATGTTATGTTATCATGATAGAGCATCATTTACTGATATTTTTAAAGCACACACTTTCAAGAAACTTCATTAAATATTTTCTTTATCGTTTAGCCATGTGACATGTACCCGGGATGCAATGTATACAGTACATGTAAACAGATCTTAGTCTGCCAGTTGTTCAGAGGTTGCAATGACCAGTGCTGATTTAATGATTATCACTGTAGGTCATTCAGATTATTGTCTCAAAAGTTCTGCTCTTCAACGCGACGTCATCATCCTAATTTAATATAGGAACGAGGGAATGGTATAAACATGAAAAGCAAATTACAGCCCTGTCGGTTACAACAAATCAGATACAATCAAGATCAAGCAATTTCACTGATATTGTGCATCGAGAAAAAAACACAAACACACACAAACGAAAATAAGGTTTGTAGACTAAGAATGTTTTTCATTATCATGCCCGTTATCCTATTGTCAACCTTTGTTACTTTATACTAACTACTTCTTTCTCATCATCACATATACAGTAGATACCGTCTGAACAACATTAGTGCAAAATTAATGGGAGCAGAGTCGTTCCGTGGGTTTACACCGTATGGGTGCGAATTGTTTGTGTCACCCTTCCATAAAAGTCTGTTCCGCTGTTCTTAGAGGCGGAAAATTGAGTATTAGCATACCTGCTACACATTTAGACTGTTCGAGCTCAATTATCCTGACCCCTTAAGTTATTTCGCCCAGGTTCCTTGAACCCACTACGCCACAGTACTGAACAGCTCTGATGCAGGGTGAGCTCTGAGTGATACTTTGAAATTCTACACATTTAGTGAACAATGTTTATTAGTTGATTACAGACGAAGTTTTTATATTCATTTCGAAAAATGCCGCCCCCCAAAAGTGCTGTTCGGGGAGGTTTGCCCCGACCGCACCCCTTGCTACGCCAATGAAACTGTATTTATGACTACACATGGTAAGGATTCCACAAAAAATTTACAACGTTAAGGAGTCCGTGAGTCGACAAAATTTGAAGACCACTGATCTAGAACTAGATGTCGATGATGGTGGTCTTATCCTTAGCATCATTAACAGGCCTGTCAGAGTAACTCTTTGTTGAAGCTTTCCATCAACCGTTATTACATTAGTCGAAATCCTGTTTTTAGGTTTGTATTTTTAATTTAGCGTTAGACGAAGCACGCGATAGTGTTAGAGTTCAGGATAGATAGCGGCCTAAGAAGTACTCTTCAAATCTGTGTTCCCGGTAACTAGAGACCTGACTCGGACTGTGACAAAAGATGGTTTCGAACTCTGATGATATTGAGGTTCGACCATGGTTGATCTTTCGACCTTCCCTCTTTACTTTTGAACTGGGATGAAAATCAGAGATTGAGAATGAAACCTTACAAAATGAAAAAATCTACCTATCTACCTACCTACCTCTGTGGGTAGAGGAAACCAGTCACGAAGCTCTAATTTTTCTACTGTCTAAACATTATCTTTATCTGTTCACCAAACTTCTTTGAATGACCTGCTCAATTTTTATCCTACGTTTTTGCATCTCTCTCAACGTTTCTCCGAATTACCGTGTTTCCCCGAAAATAAGCCCCTGTTTTATTTTTATTTTGGTGCCGAAAAAAAGCACTAGGGCTTATTTTCGTGGACTGTCTTATTTTTTTTTCACGGAAAACGATTTACATTTATTTACGAAAACAAAGATGTTAAAAATTTCTAATTTTATGGCGAATTATTACAAAAGTATCACTTGATGATAAATGACCATTACGATTTATTCTCAGATTGGCTATTTGATAAAAAAATGGCGTTTGTCTTAAGCTGCCGACAGACGTCAAATTTCGTTGTCAACCATTCTGCATGATGCGTTTAGAACCGGTAAAAACCTTTGGCCCAGGCTGGTTGTGTCTTTTATATCCACCCCTGAATCACACATCACACATACTACAACAGCGGTTCTCAAACTTTTTAAACTTTATACCAGATAAATAAGAACCCCCACATCGTTTGCACAGTGGGTAGCATGCTTGGTAACTACATCGGGTTCGATTTTGGACTGAGGTGGGTGAGGTTCTTTCGGACGACAGAGATGCCCCGAGTGTGCCTTCCGCCCGATGAGACGTAAAGCTGAGGTCCCGTGCGGTGTACGAAGGCATTTGCACGTAAAAGAACCCTCTCTACTATGCAATGGGCAGATGAGGCAAAATTTCCAAGTGTAGGAGCTCGCCCCTCCCCCGGCGTCGGTGGAATTCTCCAACGTACAGCAGACCTACGATAAATAAGCATAGAGGTTGCAACTTTGGTCGGCAACCGGCTGCAGAAAAACACTGTCCAATTCTCCAATATATCACCCTTGTGTCCATTCACAGGGACACGATGGATACCCATCTTGCAATAGGCGGGAAAGGGGTTAGGAGTTGTTTTGTACCAGATGAAAAAGAATTAAAACATGTATTTAATCCTTAACCCGTGAGGTGGAATTCATGGTACATAAGTGGTGAGGTGTGGTCCCAGGGACCACGTCAATTATTTACCAATTTGAATTAAATATAACCTCTTTTTTTAATGTCAGTCATGCAATAGGCCAACAGGCTCCTTATAATTCAGGAAACACCTTGAAACGATTCGTATAATCGTTTCATCATCATACCCTTCTCCAGCACGAAACTGGGTCGGGTCTGCGAGTTCCAATCCTCCACCCTCGTCTATCCCCGACCAGGCCCCCATCCACCCCACACACACCCATGTCCTTTTGTACCACCTGCTCCCACGTCCTCTTTGGTCTTCCCCTCCCCCTGACGCTCCCAACCACCTGCAGTCCCATGATGGACCTAACCAGCTCCTCCCCCCCCTTCGCATCACATGCCCATACCACCTCAATCTGTTTTCCCTCATCTTCTCCGCGATGTCTCCCACCCCCCCCCAGACTACCCCTAACATGGTCGTTTCGGATCCTGTCAGCTCGTGACACCCCGCTCATGAAGCGCAGCATTCGCATCTCCGCCACCTGCATTCTCCTTTCATGGTCCTTCCTCACGGCCCAACACTCTGAGCCATACAGCATAGCTGGCCTAACCACAGTTCTGTAGACTTTGCCTTTTGATTCGTATAATCGTTTATTTACCAAAAAAACCAAGGTAATACCAAGCATTGTAAAATTTTACAAGATTCTGTATAGGTTTACTTAAACGTATATTTTTTTAAAATAATAAATTGTTTCACACAAGATATCTGGTGTATTGCTAACAGAATAGAAGATATTAAATTATGAGAATGAAAAGATTTATCATAAATCTCAAATAGTCAAATAGTGACATAATCAGTGAGGTGAGGTCCCAGGGACCACGATTTTTCTGTCTTTAATTTCCCTTTTTACCTAGGGATCTTGACTGACCAGAATTCGACTAGATAGTAAAAGATATGAAGGTATTGAAGGAATGACCCTTGTAACTTTATTCTTCTAAAATTACTAATGAAAATTTAAATGACGTGGTCTAAGGGGCCAGCCGAGTGTTTCTTTTTGTTATTAGGGCTTATTTTCGGGCAGGGCTTATATTAACGTAGGCCTACATCTTAGAAAATCATGGTAGGGCTTATTTTCGGAGTAGGTCCTATTTTCGGGGAAATACGGTACGTAGCACGGATGTAGTCTTCAATCCCATCCATTTCCCAAGGCCAGTTTGTTAGCCATCCAATTATATAAAATAGAGGACTCAGGGCTCTTCTCTGAGATCACAGCTACTCACCACCTAACCCAAAAGGGTTTAGGCTGGTGACTGAAACAAGAAGACTTAAGAAGCAGCATTAAGACAGTAAGCCTATTACGCGATGGATTGAAGCCGTAATGGAACCAATTGGAGAATGCCTTTTATTATTAGGAATTTGAACATAGTTTACGATTCTCACCATTTTCCGCCTTAAATTTTTGACAGGAGCATCGTTGTCGTTTATTGCCTGCTAAAGGATGTAGCAGAAAAACAAGCATCTCATGCTGGTTTCTTTAACACTTCTAGTCACGTTTTTTTTTTCAGCATAGTGAGAATCACTGGCATCAATATCAGGAGGAGATTGTCAACAACATGGGGATTACACAATTTATGGCTATAACTGACTGGTGCTTGTGATGGTCTGGCCCTTCCTTCATGTAACTGCAGAAAGTGGCTGCCCCTAGGGGCAAATAGGAGCTGAAATAATAACTAGGAATCGCGGAGAGGGGTTAAGGCTGAGGCGACGCGACGCTGGTGATGATTGGTTTGTTTAGACTGATTATGAACCTGAGCACCTGAAATAATGAATAACAAGAGTAGTATCTAAAACTGTTTGTGATACATCCTAAGATTTGATCTTTCAAAAGCAGTTAGTGAGTGTAAGGTCCGATAGACGTGGGTAGGCCCCATCAGAAAGTCGTTGCCAAGTAAGGAGTTGATATTTACTCAGGAATATGTCCTGAATCGGGTAAGGTAATGTGCAGTGTATACTGTATAACTAGTCTATTCACCCGGAGGTTAGTTTTGGTTATGGTTCGAATCAGTTTTAAGGTTATTTGTAATTCCTTTACCTAACCTACTACAAGAGGTGAACAGGGAGCAAATTGTTTTAAATTATGCGTTGTTTCCTCTTCCCAGTGCCATTGTTTTATCTCTGCAACCGTATTATGAGCTTGCTCTTCGTTTATGAAATTGGTTATTCACATGCACCACATATCCAAGAGGATATTTTATAATTCTGATCGTGTTACTCCTTTATGAGCACATTTAATTACAATTGTTGGTGAACCACTAGATAAAGAAGATGAACTATAAATTTGTCAAATAAATGGTGTATTGTAATAACTTTTGACTGGATTCATGGTTCACTTGCATTGCTATTGTTGCTGTTAAGGCGTGGATCTTTGCATGTCTTAAATATTAGTGTAATTTGGATGACACTAATAACTTGTAGCTACACCCCATTGGTGTATTAAAAATGATCGCTTCTGACAATGCTGAATATTATCAGGTTAATCAGCAGTTACTGTAAATCAGACGAAAGCTTCAATATGAAACATGACTGCACATCACATACAGTATTATACCTTCAAGATTTCTTTCAATAGCGTTCAAGGTTAAAAGTTTTCCTTTAGAGAGTCCTGGCTCAACTATTAACAACTAATTTTTTTGTCATCAAAATATTGATTTTGAACTTCCGCCAGAACAGACGAACTGAATGATTGCTATTTTTAAAGCGCGTAAGAAGCTGCAGTAATTTATGCAGGGTTATTTAAATTATTGAACGGACACTCTATATGCCGCTGGTTGGATACTCCAACTTAAAAGAGAAATAATTATTCCCAACCCTCTATTCAACTCCTAATAGTGCGTTTATAATTGAGTTTAAGAAAATCTTTTTAGGCCGTAACACTTCATTGAAGGCCATGAATTATTTTCGCTTACATTTTAAATAACTTGGCAAATGTCTTTAGACAGCCAAAGAGGCATTTCTTTTAGTTTTAGGACTATTTTTATGCCTAACAGGCTATTCTTCAATATAAGTAGTCGACTTCAAGAATCCAAGATACAGTATTTTTATCAAAATGCAGAAGCAGATGGAACTATTAAAATATCCAGGAAAATAACTGATATCATGGTCATAGGCGTCATCATCATCACACCCTTATCCCGCCTGTGGCAAGGATATGTTTTTTTGTTTTGTTGGTGTTTTAGGGCCCTTCACCTACAAGGTCATTAGCGCCCCGTCCACTATGTAGTTCTGATGCAGGGACTGCACAGACACTACACTAATGCGACGATTTTTGGATATTAGTGGTACCCAGATTTCCCAAGCGACCACCCATGTTAGTACTAACTGGGGTTGCGTTGCTTAACTCTAGTGGTGTGTCCAACGCAATTTGCCACTCGGGTTGTCTGTGAGGGGATGTCGGCCTGCCCCACTTGTTCCAAAATCGCATTATACAACCAAAATAGAAACTTTGGCAGGTAAATTAATGCTTTGTTGATTATAATGTTGCATGGTGTCTGACGTGTTGCACAATAACAATAAGCAATCCAATGTATACACATACGGCTATCATAGTCATAGGCGTCAATCATCAAAATTTCTGGGGGGAAGGACCATTTATGAGTGGTTCTCATGAATATAATTTTTTGGGGCGACGCGTCCTCTTTGTCCCTAATAGAGTTACACCATTGGAGCCCTGGCTTGTTGCGCAATGATGCTTTGTTATATTTTTCCACGCGCGCTTCGAGTGGACGCGACAGGGATCCAAATCCCTGGTCTGAATGGGCAATGCTGCGTGGCAAGGCAAGTTAGCACTGTTTAAGCTATTGAACTCGCCCACTGGGCGCAAGAAAATATCTACTGCGCTGTGATCCCTGTTGAGTGTGAGGTCACTACACAATCCATGTACTCACTCTGCAGTACAGCGCGAGTGTCTATGGCAAAAATCTGGGGCAGAAGCAATAACTTCTACTGGCATGTTTGCAGAATTCTGGGGGGAACATCAATGAGTGGTCCCCATGAGCGTAATTCTGGGGGACGCGTTCCCTTGGTCCCCCCTAATAGATTTACGCCTCTGATCATAGTACAGGAGATTCTAGAATTTGAATATTTTTCGGATAGGAAAAAGCTTCCAGTGCTGATTGAATTTTATTCTTGAAAATATTTACCTTCATAATGTTATACTTTAGGCAAAGGTGAAAATCGTGTCTTGTTAAGGCCCGGTGCACACATGCGATTTTTGCTCGCGCGTGTGCCGCAGGGACACCGCAGCGACGCCGCAGCAATTCAATGCACACATGCGGGGAAATGTCGCCAGTACACATTTCGCAACTGTCCGGAAGGCGTGCCCTTTTTGCCCACCAAATGTCAAAACTAAGGAAGCGCACAAAGAAACCGCGCGGATGTGTGCATCGCTTAATAGACCACGAGGTACTACGAGACCGAATGTGTGAGCGCGGCGCCGCGGCGGTTTCGTAGGGAACTGCGGGCACTTTCAGACGCAACTGCGGTTTTCGGAGCCGCGGCGGCACCGCAGGTATGTGTGCACTCCCCCATTGCAACTAATGTATCTCATGCCGCAATTGCGGGCCCCGCGCGAGTAAAAATCGCAAGTGTGCACCGGGCCTTATAGTTAGCGTTGAGAGAATTGATGTTTTATAGTCTGTAAACAGATTTCACCTTTACTAAAAGCTTAGGAGGTTCCAGACTTTTACTGCACATCCTAATAAGGTATAATAAATTGGTCTCCACCCTTCTAGTAACATGTCACCCACGGGAGTTTGCGATTTAGTAAATTCAAACCACACCTGGACAAATGTAATATACGTTTGTCCAATTTGACCATTTCCATTGCGATACCTTCATATTATATAGCGCACTGCGGTTCAATAAATAAATTTTGCAATGTAGCTAGCTTTCAAATGAATTATGTATTATCACCAAGTACGGCTAAAAGCGGTAAAAATTTTTTTGTACTTATTCTGTTAAATGTTTAACAGAAACCATTATCATCAGCTCTTTGCCAACGCTAATATAAATGCAAGCGGAAGGTCATGAATAAAATGGATGATTTTGCGGATAATTTGGATGATGAAGAAGATTTTCCAGGGCGTTTACTGCATCAGGCTGCTTTATGGGAGAATCAAGAACTATTAGAGGATTTATTAAATGGCGACCAAATTGCCTACATCAATTCAAGAGATACCAGAGGTCGAACAGCGTTGCATGCAGCTGCAGCGAATGAAAGTCAAATTTGCACCAGAATTTTATTGCAGGCAGGAGGTAAGCAATGTTTTTATGAATTCTGTACATAAATTGCATATTGTTTAATGCCGGTAAGCATTTTAATTATATCCCTCTGCAGACAGACAGCAGAATTATTAGTATGCAAATTGCAGTGTTTATTTACATCAGTTTTCGTACGCATGGTAGGAAAAAAATTATATGGTCGTTGGAAAGAATCAAATACTGTGCTTAAAGAAAATGTAAACTACGCGAAATATGACATTGCTGCATTTGTTATAGCTACAGAATTTGAAATTTAGTACTGAATGTGGATTATTTTAACTGCCAGCATTACGCCCGATATCATGTAGGGCAGGGGGTGGCCAACTTTTGTGTACATAAGATCTAATTTTTATCTTAAAAAAGTGTCGCGATCGACTTTTTATCACAAAAACGTGTCGCGATCGACTTGTTGTCATAGGCGTAGTCAAAGTGGGGAGGGGAGGTTCGATACTGGACCCACCTCGGTCCAGTATCGAACCTAGAACCACTGACGCAGACCTAGAAATACTGAGCCACTACGTCACCGAGGCGGGTGTCAACACATCGCGAGTGATCGACCAAAATTAGCATCGCGATCGATGGGTTGGCCACCCCTGATGTAGGGGAAATAGGTTTGAAGAGATTTATCTGACTCTTGATATACAGTAAGTTATGCACGCTGTTAGGGGACGAGGGAACGGTCATTAGGCCATGTCTACTTGGGGCCGTGTAAAATTTACTTCATATATTATCATCATCGTAGCAGTCATTTGTTGTTGACTTCTTTTATATATGTTGATGATGTTCATATGAATTACTAAATTCCATTCTTCTTAACGATCGAGCTATTTATTTATAATTTCCTATTGAAATACATCAAGTAATGGGAACTGAAAAAATAATCTAGAAATTTTGGGGGTGAAATTATTGGATCGAAAATTATATTCAACGCAAAAATGATTGAGTTAGCAAATCATAAAATTGCCAAAAAAAAAAAAGAAAAAAACATTTGAATTCGAAGAGGCATTTTAAAGGTACAACAGTCATGCACCGCTAAGTGTTGAAAATTAAGGTAAAATACCGACAAAATATTCTTTCAGTTAAAAACATAACGAAATGTTTTGGAAGTTTTTGCAAATTAGAACACTTGCTAAAATAGTTATCTTTTTGCTTTAGCTGATCCTAATATGTGGTGTAATTTAAAGTATGACTGCCAGGTAAGTTGAGTTTATTTGTATACTGCAGAAAAATTGCCCTTAAATGTCGCACTACATAACGCGAATCATCGCAGCAGTGAACGTGGCATCCTAATATACAGGGTGTCCGTGAACTCGGCAAGAAAAAAAAACGTATTTTAGAGGGTGCCAAACTAAGCATTTTTAGCATAGGAATGTAGGGTCCAAATTCAAACATTAACAAATGGCAAGCAAAATAAAGTGTTGTATTTGATGTGGCCATACTTGCTTCTACATCAATTAACAGGCTATATCAATCACGTTTTTCTACAAGAACAGTTGCCAGAACGTATGGCAAATATTCCACCTCAAATTCGCCAACAGATGTGGTTCCAGCACGATGGAGCCCCAGCACATTTTACCTTGAATGTTCGAGCACATCTTAATGCCACCTTTGGGGCCCACCGGATTGGTAGAGGAGGACATGTTCCTTGGCCACCATGATCACCTAATTTGGCACCAATTGATTATTTTCTGTGGGGACACATTAAAAGCCTGTCGACTCTGCTGAGGATCTTGTGGCCAGAACTGCAGTTGCTGCTGGAGATGTAAAGGACATGCCAGGGATCTTTGAAAGAGTTAGACAGTCACTGCATAGACGTTGTGCAGCATGCATAACTGCAAATGGTAACCACTTTGAACATTTACTGTGAGAACTTGACATGAAAATTGACTGTCTACCAAGACCTTATTTTGCTTGCCATTTGTTAAGGCTTGACTTTGGACCCTACATTCCTATGCTAAAAATGCTTAGTTTGGCACCCTCTAAAATACGTTTTTTTTTTTGCCAAGTTCACGGACACCCTGTATTTGCCGGCTTTATCATAAACAAAAATATTAATCTTTTCCTCGTTTTAATATCACATGAATATTTATTACGTCTATAACATCCGTAGTTAGCATTTTAAAGTTATAATAGTATGTGGTATTGTGTGCATTATTTCATTTAGATACATATGACCTCGACTTTTTTTCTTTTTTTGGTTTGGGACTACTGAACCATGTCGTTAGAAGTTGAAGAAAAAAAATGTTATTTAATGCCATCCATTTTAAAAAAAATCTCACAATTCAACAAAATTAGTAGGTTGGGCGAACTTCATAAACTGTTTCCTCTCCCGGCAATCTACCCCTGACGCAGTTATTCCCAAAACAAATTTAACTTTTAAACGACATAAGAAAATTTCAATGAAATTGCTTATATAGTTCTTTTCAAAGTTATGCATGCTGTATCACTTGGAAACTTCATTAAGAAATTTTGGGTATGCAGTAGTCAGAAATAACTTGAAATTAAGTAGATATTTACAGTATATGAATATCTTGAATTAAACCTTCAAAAATTTTAAATTAAATATCGATAGTTGATACAATCTAAGAAAGAAAAAAAAATTATTTTCAGACTCCATTACATGTAGCTTCAAAACATGGCCGCGTTGAAAATATTAAGCTCCTTGTTGAGTGGAAAGCAGACTTACTTGCGAAAGACAAACACGGTTTTACAGCTTTGGACATTGCTGACCAAATTGGACACGAAGAGTGTATGAAAGTGCTCAAACAAGCTGCCGGTAAGCATGTTATCAAATATCTTTAGTAGGGGTTTTTATTTCATAGTTAGAAATTACTGCCGATAACTGGCTATTTCCTGTTGCAGTCAGGTTTTGCTTATCAAGTCTACCTTGAAAGTTTTACATAAACATCTTTTTATTATTATTATTATGTCGCCAAACAGGCAGGTAGCCCAGCGGAGGCAACAAACAAAAGTATGGGATATGGGACATCACAATGTCACAAAATTACAACAATGATTTACAATATATGCATGACATCAATTAAATAATATTCAAAATAATGATCAAAGCAAACACTGGAAACTTCATGAGGCATACCCTTGAAATATCAGAATAAATGCTGCTAAAATGGTCCCAACAATTGGCGACCTACCGTTTGTAATGTGATGGCAATGTAATGCTGTAACACTACTCAGTTTACTCCACTACCAGGGCTACAGCCTATAGGTCACTTATGGCAAAATAGGCCATTGAATATAGTCATAGTATCAGAGTGGGTCGAAAATGGTAGGAAGAATATTTCGAAGCTTAGTTTTGTAAGCATGAAGGGGAAGTAACAAGTCATCTAGGGATAGATTGCATTTATTAAAGGTGATTCGGGATAAAACCACTGGATCAAGAGAGCGTGCCATGTGGGGAAAAAGAGAGACCATTCGACTATTTCTAGGGGGGACCCTGAAGTTCAACAGACTTAACAACTCTGGAGAATCAATTAAACCATGAAACAATTTATAAATAAGTATTAATCGACGATAGGCTATGGCACCAATGAAGTTCAGACTTGATAATTTAGTGGAGGAAGTAGAGGAAACAGAGGTAGTAAACCGGTTATAAAAGCTTGTAATAGAGGCCAGATGAGATTTGGCACAAGCAGACCAACAACATATAGCATACAGTATTTTAGGTGCAATCAAATATTGAAAAAGATGTTGTTTAAGGTGTGGATGGCGATATATACCACCCAATTTTGTAATGGCCAAAAAGGAGCGACGTGTTGAAATTCTGACATGATTGGCTTGCATTGCATAGGTTAGTTTATTGTCTAAAAATATGCCCAGGTCTTTAACGACCTGGACTCTAACATCTTATATAATGACTACTGCATTTAGGCATTTTAAGAAATCAGATACCTATTCGTGGAGCCATTCTATCATTTCACATACAATATAATCACTATACACAGATTTTGATCAAATAGGTGTCTCGGATACTAAATAATGCGAAAAATGTTTTCAAGTTTTATTAACTTGTCAAATAGTTTTACTTTTGTTTGAACTTGAATGAAAACTCGATGTTTGATCTCAAGTTAACGATTTCGCAGCAATTTTGAGAAAAAGTTAACAGAAAATTGTGTTTGTGAATTGTCAAATTGAAAAAGAAATAAAGGTAGTAACCCCCCCCCCCTTGGTCGTGCAGAAACCAAATCACACCTTACCACCATCACCCTAAGTTCAATTCTAACTCCCCCTCTATATACCTAATTAAGTTTATTTTTAGAAAGGTTCCGTTCTTCAAGGATTAAACTTGAAAACCTAGAATAGATGCTATCTATCGCTTCAACTTTAACAACTCACTAGGGCAAAAAAAATGTCACGTGGATTTGTTATATAATAACAATTTTTATTAAACTTCCAACGTAAGCCATTAGTTGAATAGACTTATAAAAATATAACAAAAAACATTAATCCAATAATTTTTGATTCAATAAAGAATTTGGAAACTAGCCACATTTGTGCTTTTTAGCTTTGTCCTCGACATCACATGTCGTTTTTGAATATATAAATACTTTAAGTCACACCATTGGCATCGAATTAGAAACCAGATTTGATATCAAACCGGCCTATCCTTGATAATTGCTAGTAGCAGATGTTTTACAGAGCAAGTCAGTTAGCCGTTCTCTACAAATTTTCCACTGGAGTAAGATGGATGTACAATCATCGATCGTTGGAAACCCTTCTCCAGGATTTTACGACAAACGGTCTTTTAGGCAGAATAAGAAACCATGGTTACCGATGAGGAAAAACTATGCCATTTTATATTACTGTGTATCAGTATTGCCAATATTCAGAGGTTTATCAGTGGAAATTTATGAGTGCTGCTATAATTTGCAAGTCTAAATTCGATAATCGCAACTTATTAAACTAGACATTTGTTCTTCTATGAAAAATTTAAGTCAGCTTTGTGTCGTGGAAATTTTCAGCGCCGCAATATGGTGTACTAGAAATCAATATCTGAACGGATTATACAGCATGTTTAGTGTACTTAACCATGCTTCATGTATGCGAAACTCTGTTTTAGCCATTGTTGATTAAAAACAACAGTGATTTTATATCTTCGGTTATCAGTCATTTCGTAGGTTAGTTACATAATCCGTATTTTGACTTTGAAAATGAGCCTCATAGTGAGTCATTTCATCAGCGACGGTGAACTATGGATTTAACTTCGACTAGTCTATAAGTAATATACAAACAACATGACCTACGCTTGTGCAATTTGCAATATAAAACTAAGCAGTCAGAAATATGGATTTGGAAGTGGGAGTTGAAGCAATCGTTTTTTTCAAAGAAATTAAATTTATGATGACAGACGCAAAAGGTATTCTTTTACCATAGGCAGATAAGCGCTGGAAACACATTTGATCCCAAGATTATTGGGCATATACTAACAGATGGATGTGTAATTCCTTTAATTTTGTCTAATATTTTCATTGTCATTTATTTTAGTTGAGAAGGAACAACTACGAAAAGAGATTTACCATGGTAAGTATGAATTATAATTTCTTGTTTTAATTATCTAGCCTCTAGAAATAAAATGCAGTAGTTTGGAAAGGAGTGTCCTTGAAGGTGTTTGTGGTAGTGCACAACAGTGCATCGATATACAGTAATTCCCGTATTTGAAGAAGGTCTATAATTACATAAATTACGTAATTGTTAAATTTCCTATCATATAAATATTGATACCATTTCACTTTTGCGTTAAACCGAACTGAAACGTTGTTAATGTCTAGGCCGCAATTAACCTCTCCAAGATTTTAAGAAGTTCATTTTCAATAAAATTTGTAGATTTTAAATGTTAGGTTGCTATAGAATTATAAATACACGTCAGGATATTTAAAACTATCATGCATTACTAATGCAATCACTGGTTGTTATTCAGTTCATTTTAATATTTTGGAACCAGATTATACGTTATTCACTGTAAAAGCATTTGAGATGTACCGCAATACAACTCTCTGAATTCTTTCATTCGTGAAGGCTTGTATCCTTTTCATGGAGGTAATTTTTAGTTAATAATGACAGTACGTCAGTTAGTACAAAGTCATTTGGGGTGCACGTATCGGTCATTATATTAAAATGAAAGACAACATATGGTGAGCAGTAGGGCAAAGCGATTGCGTGGGTAGGTCACTTTCACCCGTTTGAAACGATAATAAAACATTTTTAAGTAAAACATTTTGACTTGATAATGAAGGTTTTAGTTGGGAAAACAATGATGAACCTCACTATAATCTAAAGTACTTCCATAACAGTATATTAAACTACTATTTACGTTTCAGGCTTATGTTTGGTATTCACTGAGTCTTCTGTATTTATAGTTTATTATATTTTTCATTACAGCATTATTAGAAACCAGTAGTAGAGGAGATGTTGGGAAAATGCGATCCCTCTTAAGAGAATTTGAACAAGAAGCTGCTTTTGTCATTAATTCAGCTCCAAATGGAAGCAGTACTTTATTATTCAAGTTAGCAACGAGAATACATTGACTAGGGTAAACATATTGATAATGAGAGGCTGATTTCCATGAATAATTTCTTCTTGCAGAGCTTCTGAAGAAGGTCACAAAGAAATTGTTAAATTATTAATTGAATATGGAGCTGATGGCCGTATTCATCCTGTCACCAAATATTCCCCACTTTACATAGCTTGCTATGGCGGGAGAAAAGATATTGCTGAAATCCTCTTAAAGGTAGCGTATTGCGATGCAACGACATATTTCATAATTTGACCATAGATTATTATATCATATCATTTTCAGAGATTCCCACAATTAGTTCAAGTTGCTACCGTGGAACGATGGCTACCAATTCATGCAGCAGCTATCAATGGTCATGCTGCCATTCTCGAGTTACTTTTGAGATTTCCCTACCCATCTCATGTGATGCAAACATTCCGTGATAAGCATTGTACTTTAGAGTACCACCTACCATTTGATGTCAATGCTCGCGATGTCACTGGTCAAACAGTGCTTTATCTGGCCTGTTATGTCGGCAACCAAAAGTTGGTTGAATTGCTGTTGAAATTCAAAGTGAAAGCACAGAAAATTGATACCAAAGACGATTATTCAAATGAAACCGAAGATCAGAGTAGTAAAAACGCAATAAGTCATGTGACTGATAAGAAATCAGATTGTGATACAAAGAATGATGGCGATACTAGTCCAAAACGAAAACTGTCTGGCGGCATTCAAATGATAATTTCCAAGTTAAATTTGACTAGAAATGGGGATCAAGCTTTGAGACCCAACGAAAGTATGATTAATCCACTAGATTTAGATATATATTGCAGCAACGAAACAGAGACTGCTCTTCATGTAGCAGTGAAAAATAAGTATCACTCAATTGCTACAATGCTGTTGACAAATGGTGCCAACCCAAATGTGAAAATCAATATCAGTGATGATGACACAGCACCGTTCCAGGATGACGACTGCACTTTTACGGGATCAACTGCTTTGATTGAAGCTTGCAAAAATAGAGATTACTCAATGATTGATCTTCTACTGAGACATGGTGCTCGTGATGATGAATGCAAGGCTTTGGCAATTGCGATCAGACAACAAGATGAAGTTACAGTATCGAAATTATTGGCCCTCAAGACTCATCCAGATCCGGAATATAAAATAAATAAAAAAGCTCTCGACGTCATTCCCGTAACACAATTTGGAACTTTGGGTTTCGCGGGTGTTGGGAGTGTGACGTACAGTTCTTTGTTTCCCACCACTCCAGTAATGGTCAACTGGCACGGTCAAAAGTGTTTAGATCACATTCGAGAACAGTGGCTGATCGAAGCTAGCATGAGTCATAATCTAAAATTAAAAATGAACGTCAAGAGTCAGGCGATCTCATTAGCAGCTATCACTCGTCTTGATATTTCTAATAATGCTATTACAGAATTACCTAATTGCATATTTCAATTAGCATCACTGAGGCACTTGAATGCTGCTCAAAATAAAATAGAAAGGCTACCCGTTGGTTATAATAAGAGTGGAGTACAAACTTCGCAGGTAAAATCTCCAAAAAATGAGTTAGGAGAGTCATTTTGGCAATATCAGGGTATATCTTTGGAAGAAATACATTTACAAGACAACCGTCTTGAATCTGTTCCTTCAGCTTTATTTAATTTACCGTCATTGGTGACATTAGATCTGTCGAATAATAAACTGCAAAGTTTACCTTTTAAAATGTGGACAGCGCCAAAATTACGAGAACTTAATTTATCTTTTAATTTATTATGTGATATGCCTGTGCGAACAAAAACTGTGTTTGAAACTCGACTGACAAAAGAATGCTGTGATGATCATCTGACTCCAAATGAACGTGACTACAGTCCGAGACATATTAATTCTCCAACGCATTTAATATATGAAGAAGACCGAAATGGGTTGTTGACCTCAGAAAGGGGTGATGCAGTAGGAATTATAGAAATCTGTCACGATAACGTTAAATATTGTATTGCTGAAGAAGCAGAGGAAGGAAAGATACTATCCAAGTGTGGTCATTCAAATTCTGTGCATTCAAATTTGATATCAAAAGACTTGCATCATAATAACATGTGGAGTCATACCATAGAAATTAATGATAATATTTTGGATGACGATGAAAATAACAAAGATAGCCAATCTCAACTAACGAGTCTAAATTTAGCCCACAACTCTTTTGAAAGAGTACCTGCAGGACTTTCATGTTTAGCTATTAACTTGGCTCGACTGAATCTCAGTTATAATAGGTAAGACAACTAAAAACGGCCATGCAATTTAGATCAGCGTATTTTAATTAAAGAATTATTTGGAGTTTTTCATTAGATTCACCATAATGCAATTTTTTCAGGCTAACTGAAATGGGTCATATTACGTCCTATCCTGTTGGCTTGAAACAACTTGATTTATCGCATAATCAAATTCATTCCTGGCCGATAACTCGACGATGTGATGCAGAGCTGCTTTTAGATTCTCCAAATTGTTACAGCGCCAATGACACATCCCCAAAACACTCAACTAAATCAACCTATGTTCCCCGTAAGATAGTGTTTTGGATCGTAAAAAATTTACATTGTTAATTAGTCAAAACTTTTTTTTACTAAATAGTATTTTATTGTAGTGCATAAAATGTCCCCATCTGGAAGAACCAGTTCGTCATCAGCTTCTCTCGTTCAGCTAGGATCAAGTTTGTGCCCTCATCGAAGACATAACCGCTTAGATAATCTCAGAACACTTATTTTAGCAGATAACAGTATCGACCGACTTGTCACTACCATTGATGATGACTTATATGGAATCATAAATGATGATGAGGACTCTCAGGAGTCGACTGATATAAGTTCAAATCCAAACAGGGTAAGGTTTCTGTTGTGTTTTACATCTATTTTATAACTCAATTGATCATATTATCATACATTTTCATTGATGTTTAGGATGCAAAATGCGCTTCACCCACACCTAGTATGAAATCAAAACTTTTATTTCCAAACCTTTCAATGTTGGACATCTGTAATAATAAACTACGAGAAATTCCTCCAAACATTCATGAACTTAACAATTTATCAGTGCTCAATATCAGCGGAAATGCAGGTAAAATCATAATTGATATGACTTATTGAATAACATACTTATTTTTCAAATGGTGACCTATTTTAATTTCTTAGAAATTGCAGTCCTACCGCCCGAAATGGGACTTCTGAACAAACTGTGGAACCTAAATACTCGTGGATGTAATTTAAATGATCCACTAAAGACAATGATAGAGAGCAAGAAATATAAAACTATGGACGTTGTTGGATATCTCAAATCTGTTCTAGAAAAGTATGAAAGTAGTGAACTATTTAAATGATCCTATGAAATATAAAATGTAACCTACTAATTTTTTAATGTTGTTCTTAAATAGCGCTAAACTTTATGCGCGAATGAAGTTAATGATTGTTGGAGTTCAGGGCATTGGTAAAACCTCTTTGCTTGAACAGCTTCGCCAAGAAGGGACAGGATCATACAAAAAGAAGCCTGTAGAGGTTTGTATTGCAGCATCTAATTGAATGCACGACAAATGGATATATAATCTCTTTTTTTTAGCATTGGGCAAAAAGAATGGGAAACAAAAATATTAATTCAAGAACTGCGAAAGGCGTTAACATATCCACTGTAGGAGTTGACATAGGTGATTGGACTTACGAAAAGAAAATTCGAGGTCACAGCTCTCATGGCCCAGTTACATTCAGGACATGGGATTTCGGAGGACAAAAAGAGTATTATGCAACACACCAGTATTTTCTCTCAAAGAGATCGTTATACTTAGTAGTATGGAAAATAACTGACGGGGAGCGTGGGGTTGCTGGAATACAACAATGGCTTGTTAATATTCAGGTAAATCAATAAAGGTTTCATCTTTTAGCAGATTACTAATGACAATAAATGTAACGAAGAAACGTACATTTTTTCTAAAAATAGGCACGAGCACCTAATTCACCAGTGTTGATAGTTGGAACGCATTATGATTTAATTAAAGAAAAATATCCTCCATCATTTTCGGAAGATTTGCAGCAACTTATCCGTGACCGATTTATTAACGTTGTGGATGCCGATAAATGTGGATTACCAAGAGTGCTAGATACCATTGAAATTAGTTGCAAATCCAGACACAACGTTAAGCTTCTTTGCAATCTTATATATGATACAGTTTTTGAACTGCGATCTCCAGGTTTTAAATTACTTGTTATTACAACTAATATCATTAACGACATGACATCTTGATGTTTAAGACAATATACATTTTAGGTAGCAAAGAACGTCTGCTTGAGCAGCGAATTCCAGCCACATATTTAGCATTGGAAGACGTTGTTGGCTTTTTAACAATTGAGAGACGCCTTCTGAACAAAGATCCTGTCTTGCAGTCTGAGCAGTACAAGTACGATTTTGATTGTATCTTTTGAGGATTACATCTTAATGAAGGTCATTACATTATAACGTTTTCTTCAGAATGCTAGTAATGCATGAAATGCAAGAACGATTTCAAATGGTATTTCGAGATATGGCTGAATTAAATCAAGCAACTGCATTTTTACATGAGAATGGTATGATGCACAGTTAATCTACAACACATATTTCATTGTACTTAAACCTAAACTAGTTTCAATCTGTTAGGAGTTTTACTCCATTATGAAGATGCAACCTTGAAAGATTTATACTTCCTTGATCCTCAGTGGTTATGTGATATGTTGGCTCACGTTGTAACTATAAGAGAAATAAATCCATTTGCTCGAACAGGTAAGAACATCTATTGTACTAAATGGGGAAAATGACTATAATGTGTTGTGTTCCTTTAATGATTTCAAGTTTTCATAACTATTAGGAGTGATGAAAATGGATGACCTGAAGCACACTTTTAAATCTTCCAAATGTGCTCCTTCAGACGCCAAGCATTATATCGTAAATTTGTTAAATAAATTTGAAGTTGCATTGACGTGGGATAATAGAACTTTGTTAATTCCATCTCTTTTACCGACGGAGGAACAAATTCGAAGTGGATTACCAGGCTGCGATGTTAGGGTAAAGGTTCATTTCTCAGCCTTGGGGTGGTGTACAAGGCTTTTAACTTTGTTATTCTTCATATGTTGCATGACATTAACCTGCTTAATATTGAATTATTATTGATAATAAATCATACTGTAATTTACAGATTCCAGTTCGCTCACGTGGATGGGCTTTCCGTTCAAAGACATTCTGTAGTGGTAAATCACCTACGACCTTAGGTAAATATTTTTAAGGCATAATAGTGTCGGATGTTGGAATACCTACGTAATCGAATAAAGCTCACTATTCACGCCTAGGAAATCAATCAAAACTTGAAGATATCTATGAAGCTACCAGTTCTTGCCTAAATGACGTAGGAAATGATAAAGAAGATTATCATATTCAACATCACTTTGATCCGCATGCGAGCATCCACAGATTACTTCTAATGTCATATTTTCCAAGTGGATTTTGGTCGCGCCTTTTAACTCGGATGTTGGCTGACGATACCATTGTCGAGATAATCCGTTCTTATTTTGTGTTACCAAAAGAAGCCCGTCAAGATCCGTCAATAGTGGGTATTTTAGAAAAAAGAGCAGAATGGGTTTGTTGGCAAACAGGGATTGAACTCAGGTATGCCAACACATCTTTGTTCAGAATGAAAGAAATACTCAGCAACATAAATAATTCTCCATATGATTACCGTCAAATGAGATTTACACTACAGCAAGAAGGTGTGTGGTCTGAACTAGACATGTCAAATTCTGCTATTCTAGAAGTATTACTAACCAATCAAACCATTGTATTAAAACGGCCATTTCGTGCTGAGGACATGGATGAAGCGTCTGCTGCTTGCAATTCTGACGTCCTATATCAATCTATTGTTTTGGAACCAAATCCAGAATGTGTCGCAAAGTTACTAGTATTGGCTGTGGATCACATTGATACACTGCTTGAAGATTGGTATCCTACATTAGGAACTCGATTTGTGCATACTTCTGAAGGAAAATTCTTGGTTACACGAATTGTGCCTTGCACACCTTGCTTGGTCAACCAATTTAGAATTGAAGCAATAACTAGCCACAGTCTAGTGAAAGGGTGTGATACTGAAGCTTGGAGCATGATAGAGTCTGGAAAACGAAATGGTGAAGCGCGCATCAGTCAGTCTTTATATTTTAATGCTACTGCAGAAAGACAAGGACCTTCTAGGCGATCTGGAAATCTATCGCCAGGAGTTGTTAGAGGAGGACCAGGGAGCAATCAAGGTTCTAGAGATAGCACTACTTCCCATGATAGTGATAGTGGCGTTGGACCTGACAGTACTAGCTCAAGGTGAGTATCAGTCTTCATTAATATTAATAGAAAATGTTCAGTGTTAACAATATTGGACCTACTCTAGCCGTAAGCCTTCTGCTGAAGGGAGGGCCGATTTAGACATTTGTCAAGAAACATCCTATGAAGAAAACAATGGTCCTGAATCCAGCAGTCAGCATTTGGTCTATTGCTTTATGATAGAAGACTGCATTTTAACAGGCTATGAAGAGAAATGCATGAGATGCCCAAATCATGGAGGAATACCCCTGGCGCAAATAGCTCCAGATACAGTAATAAAAACAATTTTGTTTAGTGAAAAATAGTTAAAAATACAGTTTTTCGAATTTGGCATACCTTCATACTTTAGGTGTTTATTGACTTGGGAGAACGATACTTAATTAGGCCAGAGTCAGTTAAAAGAGGAAAACTGTTAGGACGAGGTGCTTTTGGATTTGTTTTCAGAGCAACTGTGAAGCAACGGGTTAGTTAGTATTTAATATCTAATATTAATATTTTTCAATTCTGAATTAGTTGACTAATCAGTAATTGCACTTTCAGGCTTCTAATATGAATATTGACGTGGCAATGAAGATGCTACAGCCAGTAGACCCAGGTTATGGAGTACGGCAGTCAGCAACTGCAGCTTACAAAGTAAGTAAGAAATAAAGCATTATAATTACGTGTATCCCTCGTATTTATTACTATCAGTGGTTATTAATCTAAATGCGAGGGATACATGGGGATACGATTTGTTAGAATATTAATTTAGTATCGATTTATTAGAATATTAAGTGTACTATTCAATGTAGGCTGCACAAAGTAAATGGCAGAGAGATCCTATTCAGTACGCCTGCAAGGCTTATTGTACAGCACGTCAGGAATTAAGTATTTTATTATCATTACGCCACGTAAATATAGTGCCATTGGTGGGGATGTGTATTCGACCACTGTCATTAGTTTTGGAGTTGGCTCCTCAAGGAGCTTTGGATTCTGTTTTAAAAAATTACAGAAGAAGTGGTGCAAAGTTAAACATTTTTGTCCTCCAGAAAGTCATAATTCAGGTTAGTTTAACTTCACAAATACGTTATCCTTTTATATGTTTGAGTATAATATATAGATCATATCGTTATTCAGATAGCTAAGGCTCTTGAATATCTGCATTCGCAACATATTATATATCGGGATCTGAAGTCGGAAAATGTCCTCGTTTGGCAACTGCCGCCTCCATTTCATACTAATCCTCAAGAGCCAGTTGACGTTAAACTTGCTGATTATGGCATAAGTCGCTCAACTTTGCCAACGGGAACAAAAGGTTTTGGTGGAACTGAAGGGTTCATGGCACCAGAAATAATGAGGTATAATGGTGAAGAAGAGTATACAGAAAAGGTATTAGAATAAGTCTTTATACACAGTGGGTCCTTGATATACGAATATAATTGGTTCATAGAGGTACGTACTTCATAAAATGAATAGCGGAATAAATGCGAAATTTTTGGAGCCTTTTTAACAACTTTATTCTAAATTCACTTCAATGACGTAAGGACACTTAGGCAACTCTGGCATTCGTAATTCATAATGGGAAAATTCGTGTGGAGTGTAGTTTGTATTACCGAGGATCCACTGTGTAATTTTAATTTACTTGCACATAAAAGGGCTTTTATAGCAAAGCTACTAACAGTGTAGTTGTGAATAAGCATTGATGTGAAATGCTATGGACTGTGGATATAAAAGTTTTAATTTGCAGGTAGATTGTTTTTCATTTGGAATGTTCATTTATGAACTCCTGACTTTGCATCTCCCATTTGAGGGCCATGAATCAGTTAAGGATCACATTTTAGAAGGCGGACGCCCTTCACTTTCTCAAAGGGTAACTAAATAACGAAGCTTAATAACCACTTCAAATATAAAAAAAATGATAATATTGGAAATCATTATTATAAACTTCTATATTTTAGGAAATAATCTACCCCACTTACATTTTGGATCTGATGACTATGTGCTGGTCTCAACACCCCAAAACTAGGCCATCAGCCAGTCAAATTGTATCCATTGCAGCTGCTCCTGAATTTGCACATTTAATCGATGTCACTTCTTTGGATGACAACATGCCAGTTCTGTGTGGAACTATCATCAGGACACCAAATGAAATAAGTAATTAAATTATTGCATTGAATTCTTATGAATAATTGTTATTCCATGATAAAATAAAAAGTGATTTTTTTCAACATAGAAGATACTTGTCAAGTAGATCTACCAGAACAAGCTGAATTATGGCTAAGCCGCAAAGGGAAGCACATTGATATTCTGGGTTTCACTCATCACAGTTGGCAAGACTACAATGTAAATACAACTAAGTCATTAACGTCTCTTAATAGTTCAAAAGTGTACATGCAGAGTCGTGATTCTATTGTAATCTATTTAGACATTGGAGCTGGATTCGATCCTGATTTCTACAACCTGCGTTGTAGGAGAAACAGTGTGGTTAGGAGATTCAAAAGGTGGAATTCACGTATTTAGGTTGGTCATTAAAGTAATCGGTAAATTATTCGGAAGATAAGTGTTTCATCATGCATCAATAATATTTTCTTTTTTTGTTATAGTTCATCCCAGTATAATCAGCTAAGTTACTTTTTAGTTGAGCCTGACGTACCTGTCCCATCAGCTGTAAATAATTTGACATTTATGCCATCGACAAAAGTCGTTGTAATAACCGTTGCCAGTGGTCGTATTTGGTTATGTAAAGTTCAAGAGTTGTTAAAGGATAATGGAATAGCGTTAATGAATGATGAAATGATGGGTGACTTCCTTATGGAACTGGGAAGCAATGGGTTAAGAATTCATTGCACTTCCATTGTTCAGTCAATGGATAGCAAGTAAGCCATAACTTTTGAAACATTGTTTTTGTTAATTGCTGTCACTTTAAAGAAGTCAATAGAGTTATGTGAAGACCACCTTCCACTTATTTTAAACAGTATTGTGTATAAAATCATGAGGCTCTATAAGAAAAAAGACATGTTTGATCTTTTAGATTCACAACTGTTAATGTGTGACAGTGATAGCAAGTAAACCTAGAATCGATCTTAAAGTTTAAATTTCGTTCATTTCAGAATTTGGGAACTCTGGTGTGGTCAAACTCAAGGCAGAATGACAGTATTTACTATCAATGGTGTAACTGTTACATCACAGGATAGCTTCAATCACAGTGACTCCATCACTGACACACTAGATGTTTTACATATGGTCACTGAAACATCTGATACATCGTCTTTGTGGTCTTACGTATATCCAGGTTGATTTAATAATCAGTTTTTTTTATGATGAAACAAGTTTATTTGCATATTTTCTTCGCATAAAACCAATAATGCTTTTTTTTCATTACTTTAAGGGTGCATCGTCTATCACTGGGATATTATAAGCAGAAGTATAGTCAATAAACTAGATTGTTCAAAGTTGGCACCATGTTCTGAAAGTTTAAAATCTATTAGTATCGAGGAACATTTGAGTCGTAAGTAGTCATACATCTAATGAGAATATCACGTATTGGCAACTGAAAATAATGCGACTTATTCCGTAGCGGGACGTTGCCAAGTTACTTCAATGGCAGCATTAAACGGAGAGTTGTTCATTGGCACCACCTGGGGCTGTATCATCATAGCTGAAGGAAAAACTATGAGGCCAATTACAATATTCAGACCTTTCGAAGAAGATGTAAAAATAATTTTACCTCTACCTGGATCAAAGAAAGCAGTGAAATCTGCAAGTAATTCACCGAGAAATAGCCCAGTGAGGACACCTACAAGGGTCCTCAGCCCTACTACGTCTCAAAATACAAACCGTCCACCAGTAATTGCGACAATTGGAAAGGGCTATCGTAATCTCATTGGAAGATTTACTAATATACCAACAACGCCCCAAACGCCGAGCGACAAAGGATTACATAAAAAGGGGATAACTGCACTATTGTGGCGAGCTGAGTACTGGGTAGGCAACTAACACACTAATCTCACTTAACTAAAACGTACAGCTCTTTAAAGAACCTTTGGGTTTAAAAATTAAAACAGTTACAATTCATAAGAGGCAACCCGACTCATCTACCAGGCTTTCACCCTGCTAATTTAGTTTCTCCAGAACTAAATATTTGCAACACTTTTGACTGTTTTTGATTATATATCACAACTTTCATGGTTTTGGAAGGAAATAGCAATATACCGTCATACCTAATAAACACGGGTAAATATAGAAATTGAGGTCGGATTGAATTATTGCACGTAAGGGTTGTTTTCAATTGACGTCCCAATTGGGGATAACTATGATCGTTTATAATACTTAATAGATGACAGGTTTTTTTTCTGTCGAATTATGAACTACTAAAAATAGACTCCACTTAACAAAAATTCTTTCTTTTTCCAGGTCTAAATTTTTACCACTGATTGAATTACAGTGCTTGGTAATCTAGGAAAGATTGAGTTATTTGATGAGCATAGTTTTTAAGCTACATCATTTTAACAACCACACGCTAGAACTCAGTTTATTCAAACTCAAGTCTTTTCCTTTGTTATATGTAAATGAATGTACTTACAGATGGTCTCTGTCTTTTTAAAATTATACAGTTGACATATGAATTTATTGACATATTGTACCCCATTTTCAAGTGACACAACTCAAAAGTAAATTATCAGGAATTCAATTTGATGATGTGCTTAATGATGACGATCGCCAGTTTAGCTACGATACAGTTTGCAATGGTAAAATTTTTACCTCGCATTTTTAAAGGGCATTTTCACATTTTCAATTACTTCTAATGAATTATCTGCGTTTTTAATATTGTGTCTTATGTTTTAACTACAAACTTTGACGACTTGATAGTAGTAACTCATGAAACTCTGGCAAAGGAACTTCTTTATTATTTCATCATAAGGCATTAAAATTACATTGAGCTGTGCCACGTATGAAGAAGGGTACAATATATGAATTCCTTATTATGCTATGTAAAGTGTTTGATTTGTTTTTATATAAGTAAATTAATTTTTAATTACAGCTAGCGGCTGTAAATAGTGTATTATAAACTATTTCTGTATAACTTATAAAAATGAAGTCGTCATTGAATGCAGCAGCGATTATCATATTGTACATTGTTGTAATGTGACAGGTAATTTTAAAAACCCAATCATCATGCATGTAGTGTTGTTATCAAAAATGTTATTTTGAGATATAAAAATATAAGACTATATTAATGAGCTGTAATAAGCATTTAAAAACTAATGTTTTCTATACCTACAGTATTTCGCTTTTTTGTATGGTTATTAAATTTTTCCCTTCTAGTCGACCTGCAATGTTAAATAAAAGTTTTCATCATAGACCTCTGAAACGTTGGCCTACAAACGTAAATAATAAAATTCCATTTATGATTACAGCACGGATCTGACACCACCGCTACTAACTAAAGGAATTCATCTTCCAAAATTCATGTATTTACAGTCATTTACTCTCCACTTGTAATTAGAGTATACAGAATAGTATTTTGAATGTATAAATAACATGTTCCTCATAAAAATGTATAAGCTTATCCCGTGTACAAACGTCAATTTAATGGCAAGCCATAACAGTATTGTTGATAACTTCATTATATAAAGTTCAAACGGCGGTTCCTCTCTCCAAGTTCTGCTTGATTTCTGACGTGTATTTTCCATAATATCTTTCCAACTTCTTATTGAAGTTCATATTACGCTCATTAATGTAGTCAATATCAGCATCATCATTGTGCATACGACGTCGGCTATATTTTGATCGCTTTTGAATTCTGTAAGTAATGCGCATTTAGTGTTAATCCAGCATAAAAGATAAAGTTTGATGAGAATTTAGCAATGGATGCGATACTAACTGCTTTTCCAAATCTTCAACCATCCGATCAATTCCAACCTTAGAATCTTTATGTAAACCTTGTAATATCGTATTGGGTGAAGGATAAAATGCTTCGCCCCTGAGTTAAACGAACAAGATGTTCAATGTATTAACACACATGAATATACAATATATGTAAAGTCATCACGTCTTCTTACAATTGAGACTTTTGCTCTGCATATTCCTCCATGTTTGGTTTAATCTGCTTCACAAGTGAGTGATATTGTCTAGCTGTTGCTTGTTCGTAATCTTCGTAGAAAACGGATTTGTTACGGAATTAGGTCAAATTATGAATATTTCAAATGAGGTAATAAAGACTTTATACCAGAAAATCCTGGATCTGGATTTTTCTTTTTCTTTTTTCGTTCAAACTTCTCAGCAACATCTGCTCCAACGTCCAGCATTTTTAGACGATCATAGTCTTCTCCAGATTTTAAGGCTTCCTTCATTCGTATTAACAAATGAAAAGTAAGCCAATCGATTTATAAACTCACTCATTATTTCCACTCTGAATTTGTCGAACTTCTCACAGACCTTGTGTTTGATCTCATCTTCTAATTCCCATTCTACACGAGAACGTTTGGCTTCCCAATTCGTTGGCAATTTGTTTCGCTTGTCTTCTTCGACAACTTCTTGGTGATTTAAATGACGAGCCTCATTCTCATTTACAATTAAAAATATTTATAACTTTCAAAATGTATCATTATTAGACCAGAATCTAAACTACTATATTGTAAAAGAGAACTACACTTACCCTTCTCAGGTGCAGCTCTTTCAGTTTTTTTAGCCTCTCAGCACGTTTATGTGCCACATCAGCGTTGCTTGAGCAATCGGCCATTAAATATACTTTAGAGCACGTTAAAAATATTACGTTTGATAATTATAAAATTAATACAAAGCTGAATACAATTCAATATAATCGAAATAAAACACAAGATGTCCTCGTCTGTTTGTCTTTTTAGCAAGCACTACGCGCATGCTCCACTTTGAGGACGAGTCATGCAATACGTTCACTTGTTTGTTTATTTTGTGGTTGGAGGGCCCATGACTAACAGTGGTTAATAGGACCCAGAAAGTTGGACAAATCCTGGTGGCACCCCCCTTACCATGACATCATGGGAGGTACCCGGAAGGAGGCCGTTAGATTAGGGTAAAGGTAAGGCCCCCATTAGGAAAGTTAGTAAAATGACAAAAGCTGGGCAAATTAAAAATGCCAAAAAGGGCAAATGCTAGACGGCAGGGGCCGGAAGGCGTAAAGTGAAAAAGGGGTAGAGTTAAAGACCGGCGACGTATAGTTTCAAATAAAGGCAGAAGCCGGGCAGGATATAAATGCCAATGGCAAAAACAATTCACTTGGCGGCATGGGTTAAAATACATGATGATAAAATGATAAAAAAAAACAACTGATAAAAACAATCTATAACGTGTGAAAGAGGCCAACTTCTTTCACAAAAAAGGACTCTCTCATTTTCCTGGGGATCGTTCCCGAAGGAAATCGGAAGTTCGGGGGGAGAACCAGCTCACGGTACTTCTCACAGTTACTGAGGACATGTATTACCATGAGGGGCTCTCAGTCCCAGCAGCTATCACAACATTGGTTCCTAGACACCCCTCAGCAAGTGGGATTGAGTGAGGAAGGTGTGTCAATTCTCAGCCAAGTCAGGGCAACCTCCTCTCTCAACTTCCACGGCCTTGGGGTGTCTTTTATCATGCAGAGTTTGTTGGGGATCACCAAAGACCACTGGGACTTCCACAAGAAATGAATGGGCGTGTATCCACCCTCTCATTGCCAGCAATGCCGGCATGCCCCAGGACCCACATAAATACCACCTCTTTACCCTGCTTAGGGAGTGCAAGATATTGGTTTATGTCCTTAACGATGGCATGGTGCCATTTGGGATGAGCAGCAGTTGAAGAGAGGAGAGAGAATCCGTCAGGACAACAAATCTCTGTCGGTGTAGGGCACAGATGAGTTCCAGTGCTCCATGAAGAGCAGTGAGATCTGCTGTTGAGACACTGGCAACGCCGGAGAGGCGGCCCCCACGGTCTATCCGGTTAAAAAGCGGTGCCATTCCTCAACTCCTTCGTATAGAGAAAGGCATAGTCACAGTAAGCCAGGGTCCAAACTCGTGCTGATAGACCGACAGAGTGGTAGTGGTTTTGGGAAAGGCTGCTAACATCTAATCAATGTTGGGCTCTGACATTGTTTCTGGAAGTGTGGGGGCTAGCAAACATGGCTGCACCCTGGGGAGGGTGACACCCATACCGACAAGGCCATTCAGCCACCACATCATAAAGGGGGAGGAACCACTGGGCAGTGCCCGACGGTACGACGGGTGGCACAGTCAAAAACACCCGATATGTTGGATGATGCGGCTGGGCCAACAGTCAGGCGGTATACAGTAGTAGGCCGTCAGGTGCTGATGCTACACGCTCAGCGATGACTCTCCAGACTTAGCATAAAGACGGAGCACGGAGCTTGTCCGGAAAGCACCAGTAGATAGCTAAATGCTGGTATGGTGAACACTGTCCAACATCCGGAGCCGCCAGACCGCGCACACTGAAGCCATAGTCGAGGCGCAACTGAACAAGTGAGCTGTGAGCTGTATAGACCTTTTCTTGCATACGGGTTATAATAACACGAAAAAAACCAAAAAGTTGTCCACGGGTCAAGTGCAAGCACTATTTACCGGTAATTTTATGAATAAAAAATTATTATTAATAATGAATAAATTAGTTTATTAAAGTAGCAAATAGAGAATATCATCCTAATACCCGTATCTCGCCTGTGACAGGGTTGGGTTTGTGGGTTCTAGCCCGCTAGGTCCTCATCCACCACACACACACACACAATGAGACTATAAACTAGATATGATTCACGCTGGGTCACTTAAAATTGCACGGTGGGTCACAGGTTCGCCACCACTGGTATAGACGAAGAATCACTGTTCGGTCTGCCCCAAACTCATGTCAGTCGGCCATCAAAGCGGAGGCTGAGAAAGTGGGTCGTCTTGGCAAAAGAATTGGTTGGTCATTCTGGGTGAGGTTGGGTCCGGTGTCACACCTCAAAGTGTCCTGTAGCTCAATGTGTCCGGGGTTCTACCTCAAAGTGTCCAACCATGTTTTCTATGCGTTATCTGATATAATTATGGTGGTAAGTAAGGTGCAGCTTTAGTTGTAAAACTTTTTTTAACGCCAAGTGTTTGCATAAAAGCAAGATTTCATTTTGAAAGAAAGATAACTGCTAGTTGGTCGGTTATTGAGGAACTTAATGTCATCTTTGAAGGCTATTACCGATGTTTAGTGATTCACCTAAGAATTTTGTGATTCTGCCAAATTGTTCTTCCGTGTATTACGTAAAGATTGCATCTATAGGGCCATGGGGCCACAGGGGACATGGGAACACATCCATTCCAACAAGAAAGTGCACTTGAGATTCTTTTCTGATTTAATTAAAGAAATGATAAGCCGTTTTCAAGCTCTGGACTTGCGTATCATGTACTAGTTAAAAAGGATTTAGGCTAACCATTCAAATTATCTAACCTTGGAAAAGAAATTAGTAGTAAATGATAATCATTGCGTTGATGAAGAGTGTCTGTGACTGAACTTAATTGTCTTGTCAGACACAGGCAATGTTTAGGAACTTCCTTTTTTCTCTTTACTACACCCATCAACAAGCTCTTATAAATAGTTGACATAATCAATATTGAAATGCAGTTATTGGGAAGAAAGTTTTGATTTAGAATCAGTGGCGTCGCTAGGGTTGGTGTCCCCCCTCTCCCGAAAAAAACCGCTTCTTCTGCTTTGGTGTCACCCCCTTTGCTCATGGTGCGAGTGGTGTCACCCGGTGCGGCCCGCACTCCCCGCACCCCCCCCCCCCCCCCTAGTGACGCCGCTGTTTAGAATTGTCTTTATGCATGTGGCAGGCCATACATCTGCACTTAATCTTTCCACTTCCTAGTTGATTTAGAGTAAATATATATTTCTTGTGTCTAAAAAATCCTACGGGAAATGGAAGCGCACGAAGGGTAGTAGTATGATTTCATAGTAGGTACCAGTAATATTTACATATCACATTTAGATAGCATAGTTCTCATAAATAATAAAAGAATTCAGTGTGCATATTTGGGTAGATTGAGTTTTACTCTATATTCGAGCAACTTGACCTTCGAATCCATGAAATCGGATTTCCAACACTATTTTACGATGACATTTGATGTGAGAAATGATCAGTTGTGACGACTTACATGACAACCAACTAACATTCGCAACACTACCGAACTCCTCTTCTTAAGTGAGTGTAGATACATATAAGAAAGTCTCCAAAAAAAAAATACAAAGTTTTGACAAAAAAAAATTTGCATAAAAGTGCATTTATATATATATATATATATCACAAGAAGTGTAAAACCCGAACGTGTAAGAAATTCAAAGAGGATCAGTGCACATTTCTATAAGATTACCTATGGGAGATGAACTATATCACCGGACGGTAATGGATAAAATCTTTGATACTTCTAAAAAGTTTCAGCAAAATGATAAAAAAATCAATAACATCTCTAGAGGTTTTTCAAATAAAATTACGCTGAATGTAAATACTATCACTGATCAAACGCTTTCTAAAAATTGATCTACGAAAAACTAGTTCAGAGTGCAGAAAATCAGCTTATATTATGAGAATATCAGCTTATAGCTCATATTATGACAGAAGTTTAATTGAGTGCATCACAAAAAATCAACAAGTTATTTTTCTAAGTTTTCTAATTTTTCAACCTGTGTAAAGTGCTAAAGTTAAAAATAATCGCAAAGTGACAAGTACGATGTGAATGAAAAAGCAAAGACCAACCGTTTTCCTGTCTATGGAGAGTTCGGCGACCCATTTTGTCTCTCTGACTGGACACATGGGTGATGCGTTATATTGGACGGTGTTTTTCTGCAGTCGGCTGTCGGCCAAAGCTGCAACCCCTATGCTTACTTATCGTCGGTCTACTGTTCGTTGGAGTACACCACCGACGACAGGGGCGAGCTCCTACACCTGGAAATTTTGCTTCATCTACCTATTGCATAGTATAGAGCAGTGGTTCTCAAAGCGTGTTCCGTGAAACAACTTCAAGTGCTCCGCAAAAAAATTTAATGCACAAATAAAGCAATGGAGAGATACTCTGATGTGACACGCAGAATCAATGGGGGAGGGGGTGACTGAAGTGGAGACAGGCAAGCGGAGTCCTGTGTGATAGGAGGATCCCAATCTAGTTGAAAGGGAAGTTCTACAGGATAGTGGTTAGACCAGCTATGCTATATGGATCTGAGTGCTGGGCAGTGAGGAAGAGCTACGTAAATAGAATGCGAGTAACCAAGATACGAATGCTGTGGCACATGTATGGCGTGTCGAGAGCTGATAGAATTAGGAATGGGCATATTAGAGGTAGTCTGGGGTGGTGGACATCGCAGAAAAATGAGGGAGAATAGGTTGAGGTGGTATGGACACGTCATGAGAAGAGGGGAGGAGGAGCTCGTTAGGTCCTTGCCAGGAATGAAGGTGGTCAGTAGCACCCGGGGCAGGAGGAGACCGAGGCAGACGTGGGGTGGACGGGGAACTGGGGGAGAGATAAACGGGGGTGGAGGGCTAGAACCCGCAGACCCGACCCTGCCACAGGCGGGATAAGGGTATGATAATGATGTAGTAAGTACCAAGTGTAGAAAGTGTACAACCTGCTTTAAAATTTATGTTGAATTGTAAGTGTTCCGTGCTAGCAAAATGTCAGTTTAGTGTTCCCTGACTTCAAAAAAAAAATGAGAACCACTGGTATAGAGGGTTCCTTTACGAGCAAATATCATCGTACACTACACAAGACCTCGGTTTACTTCTCATCCAAAAGAAGGCGCACTCGGGGCCTCTCTCACGCTGGGAAGAACCCAACCCACTTTGATCCAGCATCAAACCTGGAACCACTGACGCAGTAAACCGAATGTAAGTACGATGTAACTACAATTTTTATAAATTTAATAAAGTATGTTAGAGGATCTGGATGAAAAGGAGGATAGAATGGAGGACCAAGAGGTCTACTAAGGCTACGTGAGCTGAATACAGCGCAAGCAGCAGCGCAATTGACAGGAAGAGACAGATTGTCAAGTACACAGACCACAGTTAAGAACGCCATGATTAGGTAGTCTACTCAGGCTCTTAATGTCATGGGTATCTGAGAACCAATTCTGCATATACTGTAATCATTAATCAGTTAAATCGAATTTGGGATACTGTCTGTATCTTTCGGAGAGTGAAAGGATTTCGCTGAGGTATTTCCTTTCACACACTAGTAAATTTTTTGTATTGTTCAGCTAAATTTTCAGATGTAGAAGCTTGACCTTTGGTCTGAGTAGAACATGTGTTACAATGAAAAAGAAAATAGACTGACGATGAATAATCACAAGGGTTGCAGCATTAGAATAGCAGCAGGTTTGAAAAACAATCAGTCCAACAGATTGCTCATGTGTCCCCTTGGTGCTCGAGACTCTGCCGTGGAAAGTTAACGATGATGAGTAGAAGTATTTGAAGTTGTGAGGTGGGCGTTAAGTAAAGAAATATTTTGGAGATTCCAAAAGCTGAATTCTCCCAGCATCCTAGGGCTCTCAAAAAAAGAGGATGTACTGAAGAATATTGGCGGATATTTCAAACTAACATAATTATTAATGTGCTGGTAAACTGATACGCTACGTAAATGATAGCCTTTATTTCAAACTCTGTTACTATTGGCGTAATGCCTCTCCCCTCAACACTTGTCCTATAAATAGTTAATGCTAATCTCTTCTATTAAAAGTTACATTAACCTAACAATTTTGTTTGTAAATTCTATTATCCGATACGTTTCAATGAACATATACTGTATACGGCACATTTGCACAGCTGCGATATCTCTGTAAATTTGTTCAACTGTGCCAGTTTCCTCTCTTTTTACGTGACATTTGTCATAATATTTAATTTTTTTTTTAAGCTCTATCTATTAGTTTTCACCATTATTTTGAAATTTGTCATTTGGTGGCCTTATCTGGAACCTTTGTTATTCATATATCCACAATGTCGTTTTTTAATTAAATTTACAATTCTATGTAACGATTTTTACAAAAGTCTTTAACGAATCGTCCACTTTCGGCTCGGTGGCGCAATAGTTAGCGTGCTCGATTTATTGCGGCCAGCGGTTAAAGATTCGATACTGGATCGAGGTGGGTTGGCTTCTTTTGGGGGAGAGAGAAATCCCGAGTGCGCCTTCCTTCGGATAAGAAGTAAAACCAAGGTCCCGTGTGGTGCACGATGATGGCATTTGTGCTTTAAAGCAATGGTTCTCAAAGCGTGTTCCGTGAAACCACTTCAGGTGTTCCGCAAAAAAATTTAATGCACAAATAAAGGTGTTGGAAAAAAATCGATACAATTTAAAATTATGTTTGGATGGGATTGTAATCAGCAAACGCAAATGACAGTTGTTCGTCTTATAGTTATATAAAGTGGTAGTAAGTACCAAGGTAGTTGGGAGGTATTGGAAAAAGGGGGTGGAAGTAGGGTTTATTGGAATAGTCCAGGATATGTATGATGGCTCCATAGCCAGGGTAAGAACATCTTGGGGGAATACTGGGGGCTTTCCAGTAAGAGTTGGGGTGCACCAAGGTTCAGCACTTAGCCCATACCTTTTCATCCTGGTATTGGACGAACTGCTGACGGGAGTAGGAGAATAGTTCCCCAAGTGCTTGGGATTTGCCGACGCACAGATAGAGAAGGGACTAAAGGACATTAGAGGAGCAATAGAAAAGGGAAGGCTAAGGATAAACATGAAGACAGATTGTTTAGCTTTCAATTGGGAAGGACAGTAAAATGGGATCCCGACAATTGGATGAACCACAATTGGGTGAACGACAATTGGGTGAATACGACAATTGGGTGAACGACAGTTGGGGGAACGACAATTGGGTGTATACGACAATTGGGTGTAAAATTTGTTTTTTTAATTTGCTTTTTGCCCCACGTAATCCTACTACACCGCAAAGCACAGCTGTCATGCGGAGCTGCGCTTCTACAAGTAGCTTTACCACGGTTTACAGTTCCGTCACAGCTGTCGGGCGTTCTGCACAAGTGTGCAATCTATGTTCCAACACGGCCCACAGATGCTTGATGGGGTTCAGATCGGGACTCTGTGCATGCCAGTCAAGTTCTCGAACCCCCATTTCATCAAACCATGTGCCTACAGCCCGTGCTTTATGGCAAGGTGCGTTATCGTGCTGAAACAGAAAGGGGCCATTGCCAAAGTGCTGCCAGAGAGATGGGAGTGCTGCATTGTCCAGAATGTCCAGGTAACGCTCTGCGTTTAGACATCGACCGGGACAAATGACTGTCGGACAGGGACACAGACATCAAAACCAGTACATGCCCTGGTGTAGCGGGATATATATGTGAATATATATGTGATAAATGTGATATATATAGCGAGACCCATATAGCGGGATACTATTAGGGTTACTACACGGGTTACTGTATAAGTCTGGCTACACCAGGGCATGTCCTGGATTGTGTGTGTTGTAAAGCTACTTGTAGTAGCGCAGCTCCGCATGACAGCTGTGCTTTGCTGAGTACAGTCCAACTCACTTATAAGAGACTCTGATAAAAGAGAATCTCGGTTATAAGAGAGCCATTTTGAATTCCCATCTGCATGTCCTATGCTTTACGTTTTAATGTACATGGTTATAAGAAACTTGGATAAAAGAGAAACTCGCCTATATGAGAGAGAGCACATTTTGACAATTTTGATTTGTCACTCGGATATAAGAGAATAATGGGACTGAGTGATCCATGCTGAACAGTGTATGTTATGCAAGGCAGACAGATGACGTCTTGCACAGGCATTTTATGATGTGGAGCATATGGTGGAAAGCAAAGCTTTAAAGAAGCAGGTTCAATGCAAATTCACAGATTTCTTCAAATGATTTTTTTAAATATATAGTCATCATCATAATACCCTTATCCCACCTTTAGCTGGTTCAGGTGTGTACGTTATACAGTAGCTCTCCACTCCCGTTAATCTCCCACCAGGTCCCTGTCCAGGCCACACACCACCATATCCCTAGAGTGGCATATTGCATTGGACACGCCATTTCTTGTCTGATCACTGAAGTAAAGCAGTGCAACTCCAGCTAGTACTGGCACGGGTGACTGCTTTGAAAAACTGGGTACCACTAATACACAAAATTCGTCACATTAGTGTAGTGTTTATGCAGTCTCTGCAATAGATCTATGCAGTGGACGGGGCTCAATGACCTTGTAGTTGAAGGGTCCTAAAACGCCAACCAACCAAATTAACCATAACCCTATTGATAAATACCAGTATACTGTAATATACTGTATAGTTTTTAATCTGCATGCAGTCTGGAATATCCCTGTTGTGCATTGTTATTGTGCAATAGGTCAGACACCATGCACTATTATAACCAACAAAACATTAATTTTAATGCCAAATTTCCATTTTGGTTGTATAATGTGATTCTTGAATAAGTGGGGTAGGTTGGTATCCCCCTCAAAACTACCCAGCCAATATTCCAGTGGGCTCAAGACGCCAGCCTGGGGTACCCCAGTCATAGCATGTATAGTGAACCTGCAGACCCAATCCTGCCACAGGCGGGATAAGGGTATGATGATGATGATGATACTAGGTATATAGTTTTTAAACCTGGATTTTTCAATCTGTTTTGGAATGTTATGAAGCATAATCAACATTAAAATTGAGAATTACAGTACTGTATTTAGAAATGTATACCATATTGCAAAATATGGTCGTTTTTACATGGCCTGGATATAAGAGAAACTCGGATATAAGAGACTATTTTGGATTTCCCAAGGTGTCTCTTATATACGAGTTCGACTGTACATGTTTTTCACCCAATTGTAGTTCACCCAATTGTCATTCACCCAACTGTCGTTCACCCAATTGTCGTAGACCCCAGTAAAATAACGGTGACGTGCGTTGGAGAGGCAAACTGGTGACAAAGTGCAAGAGGTAAAGCACTTAAGATCAACGTTCCAAAGCAATGGAGAAATAGACTGTGATGTGACCCGCAGAATCAATGGGGGAAGGGGTGGCTGAAGTGGAGACAGGCAAGCGGAGTCCTGTGTGATAAAAGGATCCCAATCTAGTTGAAAGGGAAGTTCTACAGGACAGTAGTTAGATCAGCTATGCCATATGGATCAGAGTGCTGGGTAGTGAGAAAGAATGCGAGTAGCTGAGATGCGATCCTGTGGCACATGTGTGGCGTGTCGAGAGCTGATAGAATTAGGAATGAGCATATTAGAGGTAGCCTGGGGTGGTGGACATCGCCGAAAAAAATGAGGGAGAATAGGCTGTGGTGGTATGGACACGTCATACGAAGGGGAAGATGAGTTGGAAGGTTAATTCCAGGAATGCAGGTGGTCATAGCACTAGGGGCAAGGGGAGACCTAAGCAGGCGTGGGAACAGGTTGTCCGTAAGGATATGACAGTGTGTGAGGTGTACGGGGAACTGGGCGAGAGATAGACGGGAGTGGAGGGCTAGAACCCGCAGACCCGACCCTGCCACAGGTGGGATAAGGGGACGATGATGATGTAGTAAGTACCAAGTGTAGATGTTTATGTTGAATTTTAAGTGTTCCGTGCTAGTAAAATGTCACAGTTTAGTGTTCCCTGACTTCAAAACGATTGAGAACCACTGCTTTACAGAACCCTCTCTCCTATGCAACGGATAATTGAGGCAAAATTTCTAGGTGTAGGAGCTCACCCCTTGGCGTAGGTGGAATGTTCCAACGAACAGTCGGGTCTCTAATGACCTTGTAGTTGACGGGACCTTAAACACCAACAAACAAACCAACGAACAGTAGACCGACGATGAATAAGTATAGGGGTTGCAGCTATGGTCGGCAGCCGGCTGGGAAAAACACCGTCCAATAGATCACCCTTGTGTCCATTCAGAGGGATAAGATGGGTACCCGACTCTGCCATTGGTGGGAAAAGGGTTAGAAGTTGTTGTTTTTGCTTTATTGAATTTCCCACTGCCATTTATTCATAGATCTCAATATCACTGCACATTACACACTGCGGTAATACAATACTATGTGAACGTTGTATTCAAAGTTGTCACACTTAAACTGGTTTCATTCATTACTTTTGAAATATAGTTACATATTACAGTCCTCAAGCCTACTGTAGTTTTGTCTTACAGTTACCGGTATAATAATTTTAATTGTGTTATGAAATAAAATGCCCTTCATACGTTAATATGCATATTTGCGAGATCAATAGAAAGGTTGTAGTACTGTGCATTTTCTTCCTTTCATCCTAAAATTGAAATCATTAGGCGCATATACCCCGAGGCTGACACCTGTATGAAGCAACTACAGCATCAGTTTCCATGACAATAACTCATGTACGCGCCTTTTTCCCTATTGTCTGATCACATTTCAAAATATTCCAAATGTATTCTAAGAATTCTAACCATTATACATTCTGAAAAGCTCAGCCTTCCTGTAGAGGCCCATTATTAATATCTCCGGTGAAAAGGCTCTTAATGAGTAATTCAGTGAAATACAACCATAGAATTTAAGTTGCTTGCAAAATGCATACTTTAAAACGATAGATGCCTTTCATAATCGGAAAGACTTCGACTCTCTATCAAAAGAAAACGTAGTCGGTTTATGTCGGCCTCAAGGACACTGCTTAAAACCTGGACAAAGACATGACTCGTATAGAAAACTTCACACAGTAACTGTAACATAATTCAACATCTTCTTCTATCAAAATCGCGAAAAATATAAGTAATTACCACACAAATTCAAAGTATGATTGGGAAAGACGCAACTAATTTGTGGTTAAGTGATTCTGAGTCTGGTTTGACATCCGTAAGGCGTGTAATCACAATACGATTACACCGTAAAATAGCTGACGTCAATCAAGTTTAATTATTTAAAACTATTAATTTTATCTCAAAGGTAGCCGCCCTTCGATAGATACAGGATTAAAGTACTTTAATTTACGATCAAATGGCATATATTCGCTATCAAAAACGTCTGTGTATGTAATTGCGGTCTTTATCTTGTTTATATCGTATGACTCCCAATCATCGATTGATTAAAATCGTTTTCAACAGATGTAGCATTTTTCTTTTTTTTCCGCTTTTTTCCCCTTTAAGTAATAGGTATTACTTGCGCAGTACGTGCCCTAGTGCTATTTACATCATTTGAATGGAAAACATATCGTTTGTTGTCAACTTTTTTTTTAAATCTATGCATGAATTAAGGGTTAGGTGACAGCCATTTTGCATGTGAGGACCAAAGACTTTAATAAACTTCTTACATCTTTCTTTTGATATATCCATTTTTCAAACAGTTGTCAGATTCTTTGGAAATTTACTTTTACCCAGTGAGGGTATAGTAATCATTTAACATATAGAAGAACAGATGTCTTTAAAAATTTTGTCATGAGATTTGTAAATTTGTCACTGTGCCAGTCTACATGTATGCATACAGCAAAGTGTGGGTTGTGCTTTTCCACTTACTTGTAATTAGATTTTTTTTCCAACCTGAAATCCCCCAGGTCTGATTTTCGTATTTTTTATCAAGCTACAGTAGCTATAATATAAATCTCAATTATAACTTTAGGATAAAATATAGATATTATGATCGTATTCTTCTTAAATCAGCCTTTTAACAATTTACGTTTCTTGTATAAATAGGAGTACTATATTTTTATACAGATTACACTTCTTATAGGCGTCGACGTTTAATCATTCGTTTCAAACTATAACAGCTAACTACATCGCACCAGATATACAGTAAGTCATATATAATATTTGACGCGAAATTTTACATTCTTCGGAATGAGGACATCAATATATTAAGATGGAGTGCACTTCATAACTGCATTTCAATGTTATAACAATGTAAAATCGATGAAAAGTGTTTCACATGAGGATGGAGGCATAGACTCAACCAGAAGAGGCAAAGTTTTAACAGTCAGCATTCATAACTGTCAACAACTTTCAAGTCTCGCATATAAAATTCACATTTCTTCGAATATCACAAGGATAGGTGACAATGAAATCCATAACTCCATTTCAACAGTGCGTAGCATTTAATGAATATTAAATAATCTACTCTTTTCAGCCTCTTTTTCCCGTGTATTGGAGACGGGGGACAGGGACTAAGACCAATTGTTTAATCTCCCCAAAATGACTCTTATGAATTTGTATTTAAAGCAAGAGCAGAATTGACTGCTAAACATTTCGGTAATCCAACTTATTGAGTTAGTTGCAAAAAGTTTCATGCTTTATTTCATTTGCTATATTAACGGAGGAGATCTTTTCAAAATAAAATCTTGTCGACATTTTTTGCATTCCTACAACTGCTTTAAATGATTTGTTTCACACAGGTGAAAAACTCGATGAAGTTGTTTCGCCTATGGAAAATTTCAATTAAACGAGACGTCTTTTTTCAGTGAGGTGCGTTTAAAAAATAATTAATGAAAATGAAGATATTTAGTTTGAAAGAATTACTCGACATGTTTTAAAGAACAAAAGGTTCACTGAAGTAAGGTCAGCATTGATCCAAATCGAAGTAAACTAAATATTTTTACTTGTGTTTCAGTCTTGCAGTGTTCATAGAAGAGTATATTTCACTGACAAACGTAGAGCTCTTGTGTCTCCAAGAAGACAAAGCCGCACTCAGGCCTGATTTAAATGATGCCATGCTTAGAGGTTTTGATTCAACTGACATTTAAAGTACGATTATAACAGACCTGGGGAGAATAAAAAGCATGCCATACGGAGAAAAGCAAGCAAGCAACTCCTAACCCTTTTCCCACCTATGGCAGGGTCGAGAACCCATCTTGTCCCTCTGAATGGACGCAAGGATGATATATTGGACGGTGTTTTTCCTCAGCCGGCTGCCGACCAAAGCTGCAACCCCTATGCTTATCTATCGTCGGTGTACTGTTCGTTGGGGCACTCCACGGACGTCAAGGGGTGAGCTCCTACACCTGGAAATTTTCTATTCTACCCGTTGCATAGTAGGGAGTGTTCTTTTACGTGCAAATGGCATCGTACACTACACGGGGCCTCGGTTTTACTTCTCATCCTAAGGCGCACTCGGGGCTTGTCTCTCGCCCGAAGGAAACCAACCCACCTCGATCCAGTATTGACACTGGAACCACAAGCGCAGTAAATCGAGCACACTACCTATTGCGCCATCGAGGTGTCATCGAGGTACACAAAAGTTTACCTGAAAATTCCCTCAACGTGCAATAATTATCGCAAGCGGCATGACTGAGTTTCCTGTACATTGTTTTACTAACCAATCATTCCCAATCGTCCCTTTCATAAGATTTCGATTCAATTCAATTGGGATAATGAAGGCACTTTTATGGACAGGTATTGTATCCGGTATGGGAGGTATTGTATCAGGTCGATTATTTCCTGAAGTAAGCGAAGTGTTAGGAAAAACTAAGGGGAGCACGAGCGGATAGGGAACAAATCAACAGGTAATGACATGTATGCACGATGTTGTAATTAACCAACTTTAAAGATAGTGACCAAATAATTTGTTTATTCTATCAGTTTTTAAATATGCAGATGCATAATAAATCCTATGACTATACACCCTGCACCTCTCTAAAGGATAACGCTGTGTGTTTACATTTATGTTGAGGAATTTTAGTGAAGAGTTTTACATTGAATTTTGCATGACAGCTGTTTGTTCTGTGTAAGCATAAGCAATCTTTATTATAGACAGAAAATTCATTTAATTCTCTACCAGAAGCGTATTACAAAACATGTAGATATTTTATTTCTTATTAATAATGTAAAAATATATAGACGGTCAGTATTTATACAGTATATATGGTATGTGTGCATGCTTGTAAAGGTGGCTAATTTACATACGATGATTATATTTACCAAAATCAATAATTAGCTCTTCGGAATGTCACACGATTAATCATTAAACATTTACGTTTGATTTCATTTTCAAAAAGTTTGATTTCATTTTATAAGGGTCATTAAGTTTCTGTTAGGAGGAAGTAATGTTATCTAAAAAGTCATAATGTTGACCTATCAAAATGAAATAACAACAGCAATCAATAGAAAACATAAGCGTCAATGAATGAAGCTATTTTAACCCGTTAACCTACAAATAAGAGACACAACAACAAGAAGAGAAACAAGTGAGCTTAAAAATTCAACATTGAAAGATGAAAAAATATGTCATAGACATTTTATGTCGCCACAATCTTGTTTTTTTTTTTAAAAAAATATCCCTAAGTGGGTCGTGGAGCAGAGTATCATAAATCTTAAAGCATCTTCCCTACATGACCGTAAGAGGCAACTACAAGGGTTGTTATATGAAAGCTTGAAAGTACCCACCAAGTCACTTGAAAACTATTGTCCAATTGCACTTCTCTTCCACATCATCTTTCTTTCCATCCCTGTCATTTTCTACTGGCTTTATGTTTCCTTTCCTAAGTGGATAGCTGAAATTCATGAATATTAAGACCATGCCAGAGGCAACATTTGGGTTTTTTTTTGTTTATTGCGTTATTTAACGTCGGGCTCAAAATTCTGAACTCCTAGAAACACATTTACAAATGCCAGTGATGATTAATAGAGCTTCCGTTTGACGTGCTGTTCGCTCCTGAGTTCAATTCCCTAGTTGTGGAGACATACACAGTGGTGGTGTGATGCTACTCTTGAGCTCCTTGAAGAACTGAAAGTCCACTGTGCCTCAAGTGAAATGCGATATGATAAATATTACTGTTTTTCAGTTAAGAAATGGTTCTTTCTCTGGATGCATCTTCCTACAGAAAGGATCTTCCAGACTTGACAAAGATCGAAACTGTTGTCAGACGGCTTAAAGCGGCTAGTAGTAGCAGGTTATAGTAGTGATAAGGAGATGAGAGTCTTGTTTATTTAAGTAGAAGTCTTTCATGTTTAATATAAGATACAGAATTTTGTCAAAAAATACGGTAATATTGAAAGTCTTCTACTGGTTTTTGATCATGCTATTTTGTTACTTGAGCGCAAAAGAGAAAAAAGTCACATCAGAATGGCAGTAGCAATTTTCTCAGGTCATAATGGACGAAATTCGTCTTTTATTATGTGCATAAAACCGTCAAGGGACATATTATTCTGGTAAAAAAAAAACTTCATTTGTAAAACAAAATTTCTGAATAGGTTCGTAGAAGATCAACTGAACACTATTTAGCCACCACACACACAGTCTATTATCATCACATTTAAAGGGAGTAAGTAGCTATAAGCTCCTTTGGGTTCATAGTTGATGTGTTACACGTGAAGTACTATGGGGCGTAGTTTAATTTACCTCCCCCATCCCTTATTAAACCTCACCCCAGCTTGTTTGATATGTATACATATAATGTAAGGTCCTAAGAAGAATGAATGAAATAGGTCCAATGGGGTACTTGTATTCAACGACATCGTTATACGCGAATTTCTCAATATATATTCAAACGATCATAATGTAGCGGCAGGATGTGCAGATGCTGATATTTGGCGTTTTTCCTCTACCCAACTCATTCAATTTCCGGGTTATAATTTTTCCAATAGTACCATAGATTTCCACTGTCTGTTTAGAGGATGACTAGAAAAAGGAGGAGGGGAGGAGGAGGAGGAGGAGCAGAGAAATTTGTAACCGTGAAAATATTTGATGAGGTTGTCATCAGATGGATAATGACTCGTAAATTATATGATGACACTACGACGAATGTTGGCCAAAAGTCGGCCTATTTTATATTGTCCTAAATCGTCAGCAGTTATTGAATTTTATTGTTTATAGCCGAATGATTTATAAAAATATCCAGTGTCCGGTTGGCGAAGGTTGGTTTGTTTATTACTTTAAAGTCAGTACCTCCCAACCTGAACTGCCTGCCTTGGTAGCTGACCAGTTCAATACTCGCCGAGCAAAGTGGTTGCGTTCCGGTGAAAGGATAGTAAAATCTCAAGTTAATAAATTGAAGATGGGGCGAGAGGGCACGTAAAATACCCTATTTATACGACGATGCACTTTTAAGATCAACAAAATTCTAAAATGTCGCAGCTCTGTCTGCGGTGTCAGTAAGTGACATCACAGGAAGGCATCAGACTGACGTTAAATAATAAAATAAGGCAAATTTATAATCGAATCTAAGTGCTATTTATTGTATTTACTTACGTCAAAGAGATTGTGGGTGCAGGAAAATTTCCAGGTGTAGATAGAAAGGAGGCACGACCCCTTTCGGCGGCACAGATGCAGCGTGCTCGACTATTCTCAGATTAGATGCTGGGGCGGCTTGAGGTGGGTTCCTTCAGGCGAGGGAGGCCCCGAGTGCATTTCCCGCCAAATGGGAAGTAAAACCGTAGCCACGAGCGATGTGCATGATATCACTTGCATGTAAAAGAACCCTTTCTACATGGAATGAGTAGATTGACCAAATACCCAGGTGTAGGACTCTCCCCCTTGCGTTAGTGAATGAGAAATACCCCAGTGAAGGAACATAGGCCGACGATAAATAGGCACAGAGCTTGCAGCATTAATTTGACAGTCGGTTGCGTAAAATTACCATTCAACAGATCAGTGGTTGTTTTTATGGGTGGATAAGAGGCACCTGTACATGTTACCGATCGATACATTTCTTTTCCGTTTAGGAAGGGTTCTGATACTTGTTACTACGTCATCTAGGGTCATGGCACAATTTCCAAAGTAAAGACTCACTCCACTGATTAATATTTACAAAATAAAAGGCTAACGTTAAAGAATAAGTTGTTTCATGTATCCAAATGCTATAATAGTAATAATTTTGAAACAGTGGACTATCAGATGATGATGTATAAAGGTAATATTTAATGTATTCAAGATTATAATAATAAGGATCGTCAAGGATGGCATGGAATTTGATTAACTTTGTAGTGCACTACTCTACTTAATTAATACTAAGGAAAAAAAAGATGGATTAATACTTAAACTTTAGAATTAAAAAAATTATAAAGGGTTTAGTTTTATTTATATGAAAGGAAGACAGGCACAGACCTAGACACTCCGCCTACCATTGTCAATTGAATGCTTATTGATATTTTTACTTTCTTTTTTTTCAGAAAGATACCATCACTGTTTTTGATGTGAAAAAGCTCTATTTTTGTAAAATGCTTCAAGAAGAGAGGGAAAAAATGATGGTTCAAATTGAATTCAATATAAAAGAATTGAAGTTGACCTAATATAACAATCAATGTCTATTTCTTCATGGATGAACATTTTCAAGAATGACATTAAAAGATTTGTCCAAAACACAACGTGAAAAAGGAGTTGACAATTTGTTGCAATTTATAATTTTTTAAAACACTGAATTTTTCAATAGCAAAGAAAAACCTGTTTGTATAAAACGAAACGAGAAAAAAATCCTATTTATTCTATAAAGTGAAGGTAAAAAGTAGTGAAAAAACTACACACAATAGAGAAATTTAATGCTCGTCCTTCATGGTTAAATTCAATATTTGAAATTTATAGAGCTCTTAACGTACAGTCATAACTTATCTTGATTCTTGTAAACCCTTTTTAAAAAGTACAAATTTAACAGCAGAGAAAGGAAATCTGCATTAAAAATCGAGTTTACACAACTACAGTACTTCGTTAAGTCTAGCATTAATTATTCAAAAATAATGTCAGTGCCTTAAAACAATTTAATGTCTGCAAAAGAAGCAAAGACGACCTCAGAGCCCTCTGCGAGGGTTTGTGATTAGTGCCGTAAGACAGACCATAAAGTGAAACTTTCGTCAAAGGTTATGATAATGTCCACAAAGTTCATTCAGCAAACGATTTGAAGGAGGAAGATGAGATCAGCTACAGTATATTGATGGGACAGAATTTTGGGTTACGCAAAGAAACTATTAATAGCATGCCGCATATAAAAGCTTAAGATTCAGTTTAAAAAAGCATCATGTAAATAATATTCAGGCAGAATGGATTAATCTGTTTATCATTCTTGTAGTTAAATGCGGAAAATGTTCATAAAAAGTCCATTTTCAAGGATTAGACCTAATTTCATTTCAACTAGACTTTTATTTATTTTTGGATAAACTTGAAGTCACCATATTGAACCTCACTTCGGATTGAGGTTAATATTGGAAATGCATACTTAAACATAGCTCTCAGTTTATATAGCAGGGATTATTCCTCAATCCCTGAAACTTCTGCTTAGAACTCAATAAATCACTTTCTCTTCAACATTTAAAAATGTATACTTCATATAAACAATGGTCTTAAAAGTAATTCATAGGTAAGAAATTCGATAATAAGTCAAATACTCAAAATCAGGCTATTCAAAATAGCATTGTCAACCACGTAACACGTTGATAATTGAATTATATAATTGAATTGTTTCTTTATATTAAAAGCGGAATAATACCTCATCATTTGGCAATCTTGAATGTGACTTGTTGGCCAAATAGGGCGACAGCGAACGTGCTAATTCTTCTTCCGCTCACCACAGTCTATCCTAAATCCAACAATTTAAAATGACGGAGAGTTAAAGTTCACACTATACTAAATATTTACTGAGGGGTGCATTTTCGAGCTCTTTCTAAGCACAGGGCAGCAAAGAAGATCACCATACAATCTTCATTGATTTGGAGAAGGTTTATGTGTTCCACGACAGGTACGTGGGAGGTAATAAGGAAAAGAGGGTTGAAGAAGGATATATCAGAACAGTGCAGGATATGTGTGATGGTTCCATAGTCAGGGTAAGAGCTACCTGGGGAGATGGTGGTAGGGTCTAAGTGAAGGTTGGTGTGTACCAAAGTTCAGCACTAAGTCCATACCTTTTCACTCCGGCTATGGATGACCTGCTGACTTGAGTAGGGGAATGGGAATCTCAATACATGGTCTTTGCGGACGATGTAGAAAAACGTGACGCCTCAGAGAAGAAGTAGAAAAGGCCCTAAACGATATTGAAACAGCGATAGAAAAGCGGGGGGGGGGGGCTGAAGATGAGCATGAAGAAGGCAGAATATATAGCTTTCAAGTGGGAAAGACAGGGAACAATTGGTGGCGAATTGTGTGAAAGTTAGGTAGTGAAAAATGGTGCAAGAGTTAAAGTGCCTAGGATTAGTGCTCCAGAGCAATACAGAAATAAATTGGGATGTGACCCATAGGACCAATGTAGGAAGGATTAAGTGGAGACAGGCAAGTGGAGTCCTGTGAGATTGGAAGGTCCCATTAAAGAAAGGAGAAATTCTACAGGGAAGTGGTTAGACCAGCCATGCTTATGGATCACAGTGTTGGACAGTGAGAAAAATCCCTGACAACAGAATGAGGATATCTGAAACTCGAATGCTGAGGTTCATGGGTGCGGTGTCGAGAGCAGACAGAATTAGGAATGAGTATGTTAGGGTGGAGGACAGTGTGAAAAGATGAGAGAGAAATAATGGATTAAGGTGATGTGGTCATGTGATGATAAGAGGGGAGGAGGATGGAGCAGAGAAACTATGGGATATGATTATGTATGTAGAGGGGATGGGAACCTGGTGGGTAATAGGCGGAAGTGGAGGGCCAGAACCAGGACACTCAACCCTGCCATAGGCGAGATATGGGTATGATGATGACGCGCGTGACAACAAACTATTCTGCTCATTCTATTGCTTATTTCTGATGGTCATATGCTCACACAATAACACATCTTGTTTTATAGAAGTGAATAGCAATACGCATGTATGCGGAACGTATACGTTATTCCCATTGAGAATCGACTATAAGTAAATTTTTACGCATTCCTCAAGGAAAAATGAGGGACTGTAGACTATTAGCTTAATTATATCGGATTCCCAGTAATTAAAGCTAATTATCAACTTACCAAATTTGCATCGTGTCTTACCTGGGCTGAGTATTGTATGTTATGCAGCGGTTAGCTCTTAAGATTCCTATCTTATTATTGTCACTTAAAAGAACTATAACCGCTGGCGTAAGATAGAACTGTAGTCGGAAGCTTATAAGTGAAGCAGTAAACAAATGAAGCCGAATAAAGAGGAGATAAAAATCACTTTTTTAATCTGTGGTTCGAAAAAGTGAAGAAAACTCTTATAAACATGTCTAAATGCTGAAAATCACCGAATGTAATCCGAACGTTCCCACCATTTTGATCCAATAGTACATTGCTTTAGTTAACGATTTCTTTCATTATTTGAGAAGTCTCCACAATTCTTGACCAGAATTAATCTTATTATTCTTCTTCCTCCTTCTTTTATTTATCTTGTAATTTGTTAATTTTCTATCAAAGTGAATTTACTCTAGGCAAGAGATAAGAGGAAGAAAAAAAAATAATGGAAAATTGAGATTGTCGAGGTCAAGCTTAACAATAAAAACAAAGTAAATTACATTTGAAGGAATCCTTTGAAAAGGATAGGGGTATTTAGGATGAAATGTAAATAATATTTATGAACGCTCTTGCGATTAGTTAAACAAAGTATTTTAATTAAATGACTGAATGGCCGACGACCATTCATGTTTTGCTGTTTGCATACTGTCATCATATTATAAAGGAAGACGGAAGAAAGAAAATTAAATGTCTGAAATGACAACTGAGAGAAAGTAGATCTTAAGTGTGTCAAATTCAACTCTTTACTTCTCACTTTTCCTACTTTCGTTCTCTTCTCACTACTAACGGAAAGCAAAAATTAAGAAAAGCAAGTCAAAAAAACAGTATAAGACTGTCAAGAGGTAGTGTTCGAAAGGACTCATGGGAAAAGGGCCCCTATAGGTTGGCTTCATTGAAATACGTGGATTCGGAGAACGTCAATTCCAGTGCATATTCAGATGTAAGCAGCAGCAACAGCATCAGTGCAGCGGCATTTCCGATAGAAAGCCAGTGTCGACGTTGCTATTCAACCAAAGCACATCTCGCACAAACACACAGCAGTTAGTTTTTTTCTTTTTGGGTTGTGTATAAACGCACAGGACGAAACCAATGTGACGGTAGACAGATAACAACAATAACAAACACTAAGATTTACTAAAGAGAGAAAAAAGTTACTGGATTGTTTTTCATGCTCCCACTGTTTATCTAATTTATTTTTTCATCATCTATCCATTTCCGACCTAGCCAAAGTTGTAGTTTAAAGCTTCTATTAATTATCTATTTTTTGGCATAATAAGTAAATTTGTTGTTATCATCACACTCTTGGAGCTGAAGGCATTGTTATAACGCATTAAGAAAAAAGGAATCTAAACTTGTAGGTAAGATATTATTTCCATAACTCTTTGAACGCTGCTTGAAATATTAATACGAAACTTTCTATATATCAACGGCAGTCAAATACATTCTAAAAAAGTTATTTAGCTTAATAGTGTATTATTATTCATGATAGGAAATAGCATAAAAAGAATTTCGATCTTATTTGATATTATTTGAATATGTTATTCAAAATATTTATTTATTGAAGAGCAAATTAATTCAAATCTGAATGGTGGTTTGAGTCACACTATCATCAAAAATGACTCTAAAAATGAACTGAATAACTATTGATTTAATTAAGTTTCGACAAACTCTTCTAGAGTCTAAATTATAAGAGTTATTTTCAGATGTTAGATCTTTGTTTAGCAGAATATGTTAGAGCTCATCTTAATGCAATCACATAAATAAGATCGGTTGTTTAATATGCATAAGCGGCACATAAAATAGAAATAAATTAGTCTATTAGTACTGTATTAGTATTTTGAAACATTTCTCGAGAGATCATATTTTGAATTAGAGTTCAGATACTCATTTGCAAATGGAAATGGAGAACGTTATGTAAGAAGCAAGCCGAAATTGAACAAACGATTGAGTAATTTTAATTACTAGTAGATAATTTCCATATGATCATGCCCTAGTTAAGAAAAAATGCTGGCTTCGTCAGTGACCCTACATTTTTATGAATTATTTATTCACGTTGGTAAAGATGCTACACATTTCCTATGTCTTAAGCCAACTCTGTTTTAATCTCCTCTTCCAAAATATTTGTAAGATTACTCGTTAAATGATAATTTAATCGCAATAATGAAATAATATTTTGCTGTTTTCTTTGCGGAAGTTTATAATTACTTGAGATGAATAAAAGTGTTGGGTACATTATATATATAAAAAATAGATATGAAAATGCATTTAAAATGATTGAAGCTTCATACTTACACTATTTTTTTTTTAAAGAACAATTACTTCTTTGTGTGACTTTGTGTAATGTAAAAGTAATCATAAGAAACTACTTTAATTAGAGTGCCTCGCAAAACAAGGGACTTCATTAGCTCAGATGACAAATGCTGCCCATTCGTAAGTCAGAACAAAAGGTCGATTTAATTAGCTTAGCGATGCTTACTTTCTATGTATTCATACATTCAAGTGAAAATTAATGCATAATATAGTATATAAGATGGTGATAACCTTGAAAATGGATCTTGCCGTATGTATGATTTAAACTAGCCAACACGAATGAATCTCAAATTTAATCATTTTGCTAATATCAACATATCAGCCTGGTCAGATTATGAAAACGACGGCCTTGTAGTCTAGATTACTAGATTGTTGTTAACAATGTGTCTTTTAATTTATTATCACGCTAGTGCATAAAAAAATGCTATCAGAAATTCCTATAGGAAATTTTGGGAAAGGATTCCAAGATGTAATTTACTTTTGTTGGTAGTAAAGTACTAAACATTAGAAACTATAATTATGGTTTCTATGGTAGAGGAAATAAGTCTTAAAATGGAATGTTATAACCATTGTTATTGGGTTATAAAAGTAACCAAAGTGATAGAGTTGTTTTCTTTGAAGTGATATTGTCAATTCCACACATTGCAAGCGTGCCTATTCAATTCTACCGTAATATATCGAGATTAGGAGACAAAAATCTTAGTAAATGAATGACGTGGTTTTTCGTTTTATATATTGAAAGTAGCGGTGTCCATTAGATTGGATATATTAGTTACATACCTACGTATATACAGTATCTGTGTTTGAATGCACCAGAACGATGACAACTCACATTAATCTATCTCGTTGCAATTTGTCAACGACTTATTGCAATAATAATCAATAACCTACAAAACCGTGAACTTAACTATTAGGAAAAATTGAGTAATTATTGCAAAGATAATAATTTTGCGCGTTGGATAAATGTTAAGAAATGAAAACAACATATAGGTGTATCACCATCCTCATCATTATTCGAAACCCTTTTCGTTTTTTCCGATTATAATAAGGTCGGGTACCCACCTGCACAGTTGAAATTGGAAACACAAACGATGCGTTTGAGGATGTTGCTTTTTACACAACCTGCTTAATGTAGCCCCCTTTCTTACTTAACGTCGCGTCGGTCTATTTTCTTTGTGAGGGCAACCTCATAAGCCCTTCACCTGAAATGTTTTAGGTGCAGGTGACATCGTACCACCGGCGACGGCTTTACTTTCCATCCGATGAAAGAACTCTTTCTCTCGCTTTCTCGTCCAAAAGACCCTATCTGTCTCGGCCAGGATTGATCCTATTACCGTAGACTGACAAATTTAAGAACTCTAACCATCGGTTTATGCACTACTTTATTTTTTTTCGTAGTTATCCAAACAATTGTTTGGTATCAAACGCTTGAAAGGCGATAAGAGTGCTTTTAATTCTAAGAAATGCTTTAGGAAAATGAGTAGACATAGTATAAACCGTAAAATTTCGAACTATTACCATTTACAGTAGTTTCGTCGGCATCGTCTCAATTCGTGGGGTAGGCCGGCATCCCCCACAGACAACTTTGCCAATATTTCCTGCCGGTTCCAGACATCTGGCTGGGGTGACCGCAGTCAGAGTATGTTCAGTGGAGCCGCAGAACCGACTCTGCCACAGGCGGGATAAGGGTATGATGATGATGATGTTGGCAAAGATTTGCGTATCAGAGGATATACTGGGAATTTCGTTATTTCTTTAATAAAAGTTTTTATTATTTCGTTTTGTTTAGCAGGGCATAAAATTGTTTCTAAAACTAAATATTGTCTCAAGTTTGTTTTTTATCGAAAGCGAAAGGCAATAAACGTCATTAGGTAAAGTGACAAAATTTCAAAGATTAATTCCAACATTGAGAAATAATGTTCATGCATTTTTGTTCGTCGTCTGTAATATTGCTGAGTTATGTGGCGACAATTGAGGCGAACTTTATTAGTAGTAAAATCGGTTCATGAAATTTATTAAATGCAATTCATTAACTAGTGGTAGTAGTCAAAGTTTTTATTTATTTAACTGTAGTGCAGATCAGGATGTGAACCAAATAAGAAATGTGGCGCATTAGCTTTAACGATCGACATAATTAAGGACAACGTTGCATTTCAAAAGTATGTTGTCAAATTGATTCACATCGTGATGACACATTGACATTCATAACCTTCAATAACGACTGTGTTATTTCGGTGGGGTAGATCAAATTTTTTGATGGCGTATCTCAAAGAAATATGTATTATTGCAGCTTGATGCCGATTACGGCCGTTTTCTAGACTCCCAATTAGTCTTGTCTGATCATTGTAATGGGATTTTATGTTAACATTGAGAAGTGAAGACGACAGTCCAATGGATGCTCCATGTTGAAGTGATCATTAAATTAAGGTGTTGTGCTCCCATTGTTTATTTGGAAGTTTTCCAAGATGACTCAGAATTTCTAGATATGCGTTAGGTAAATTAATAGCTGGTTTTCAGGCCAACGTTATTGAATCCATTTATTGAATTACATATGGATGTTATATGGAAAATATACAACTCCATATCTTCGAAATCCTCACAAGAGAAATTCATTGGGCGATATTATTGAAAATTAACATAAATTAAATTTTTGGTTATAATATATGACTTGTATGGCACTTAACTGTTATTCAGAATTTTTATGATGATCTTTGAAGTATATATTTAAGCAGAAAACTTTAGTATGAGATCTCATAATTATTAATAAAGAAAGTAGGAGTAATTAACTCGTTCCTCAGTTATTTCGGACAAAGTAAATGAAATGGTTACAGATAGGCATCTCTACCACAGTGAATCTCCTCGGAATAATTTGGTGTCATGTATGTTAACGTGATAGGGAACATAAAGATAAATTTTGACAGTGCTTCATCTTGCCGGGAGCAGCTTATTGCGTTGGACACAAAAGTTATCGTCTGATCACTGAAGTTAAGTAACACAATGCCAGCTACTGTAGTACGTACTAACATGGGTGGCCGCTTGGGAAAACTGGGTACCGCTAGTACCCAAAAGTCGTCACATTAGTGTAGTGTTTGTTCAGTCTCTGCATTAGAACTACGCAGTGGACGGGGATCTAATGACCTTGCAGTTAAAGGGTCCTAAAACACCAACGAAACAAAACTCATCTTGAGAATTAAGATTGCTCTATGTAGGACAAATGTGCAACTATTATTTCTGAAATTGATATTTCTCTAACCGGCCTATTCACTTTTCCTAATTTTATGGATGGATTAATGTTTTCAAAATATATTATCAGGAGATGGTGATTTGTACTATACTATGTCAGCCAATGGGTTGAGGAGTAAGCCAAGCAGCCATAACAGGCCGAACCCTTAGGAGGCTGCTCACGGGTGAGGAGGAGGCAGGTGTAGGGAATGTAGGAGAGGGGAAATTTGCAACACCCAACATTCATTACCAACCACCCATGTTGGCACTAACGTGGGTTTGCGTTGCTTAACTTCAGTGATCGCACGAGAACTGGTGTGTCCAAAGCACCAACGAATTTAGAATTTAGGACTATACCATGAATTATAGAAATGGAGGGTTGCCAAGGTAATTATGAGTTTAACCCCAAAATACAAGATTAGTATACTCACTTCTAGGTTTATGAGTAAGATGACCTCTAAAGAAGTTTAGACGCTCAAATTTATTTTTACTTTTGGAATAGTAAGAAATTTGAGTAAAGTGATGCTGTTGGATGAAATTAAACATATTTTTATCTATTCTCAAAACGTTTGTAGAAAATAGTCATAAAAACGATTTGTTGTTTGGCAAAATAATAAATATGCTGTTATCGTTGCTTTATAATTCAGTGGTCACTCACTAAATCTTTACCCTGCAGTCAAACTATTTACTGGCTATCAAAACACTGCGATACTTAACTATACTTCTAAAGTATTTAGTAGAGAAGAAGTAAATATTAAATTTCAAAGATCGATTTACTAGCATGTGTACTTTTTAAATGTACTACAGCATCTTACAAGATATGTGTAGGATTTACATGAATTAAAATTGATTCATACTGATAGAGAAATGCATTTGGATGTGAAGTAAACTAGGATCATTGCGTGTTACCACATTTTGTGTCAAATATGGTGCTCTTTACGTTTATTTACGAACTTACGTCTGAAAAGTATGCCGGTTTATGATGTAATTTTAAGGAGTGTTGATATACAGTACGTACAATTTCCTCATCCCCACTATGTGGAGCATTTGCTTGCTTGATCTTCAATATTCCTAGACTTAGAAAAGCAATTTTAACACATTTTTCATTAATCCTGCCTCATATTCAGTAATAACATATCGATCCAAATGTAAGGTTTGTTTTTGGAAGCAGGGTGAAGGTGAAAGGCGTTGCTCATATCTCAATCACAAACTTATAATATGAAATCGCAATGTACCACTTGAGCCATGCAAATTCAAACGTAAAGTAAATGAGCCCTTTAGTCACTTCTTCATAGAAAATGATTAGAATAAATGCTAAAGTCATTAAAGGCCATTGAGTGCATTTTACTGGCTTTGAATAAATGAATTGCAGCTGAAGACCTCGTAATAGGTCATTCTAAATGAGTCATATTATTACCTCAAAGTGGCATTTGACGGATTAGAGTGGATTTCAGTCTAACACCATAACTTATATGTTATATTAACCAAAGTAGTAAAAAATCTTATGTCTTTAATTCAACGACGAAGCTAAGTTTAGAAAGTGTAATTATAGTCATATTAAAATAAATTATCAATGACAAAATTATGGCACATTTGTAACCACTTTTCAAGTGATTAACTTTATGGTTGAAAGCTACTTTATAATAATTCATAAATATTGGGTAGATTTCAAGATATACTTTTTAAATGTTTAATGAGAAGCACCGATTTAAATAAACATTTAGACTGAGATATGAATCGTTAAAACATAATTGAAGACAATTTTATAAGTAAATTAAAGCGTAATATTCTGTGATTTATTTTTCTTAAAGTACTTGCCGCCAGTATACACTGCTGTTCTATGTAATGCAATGAGTCAGACCTATATCATTAATGGTTAGCAGTGAAATTATTTATTAGGTTTCACAGCGTTGTATTTGATATTTATGTCTAACTTCAATAATTTAGTTAATTGCATATGTATCACTAGTAATTAAATTAAAACACCAAGGTTTGGGAAGGACCAAATGAAAATTAAAGTGTTACTTTATACCTTTATTTAATGTTAACATTATTAATTGTTTTAAAGGTTTAACATATCATCTCCACTTGCACTGCAATGCAACACGAGAGACAACAACTGCGCTCACGTTCAACATTAAGAGAATAAACATAGTGCCTATTTATGAAATTTCACAAAAACGACCGGACAGAATTTAGTAAAGTGTGGTATGGAGACAAAGCACATACGGCATCAATTTTGCCCTATAACAGGAAAAATGCTATTGCAAAATCTGAGCTATTCACATGAGAGCAGGACTTTTAGGTGGCAGGAATAGAAGGGTCGGATGCCTACTTTTGCACTATAGGGTCACATAGGCGATGTACTGGAAGATATTTTTAAGTAGCCTGCTACCATCGTAATGCATGCATAGTACGGTAACTGCGTCAGTAGTTAAGTGATTCAAGGTTGGCTTCTTTCGGACGAAAGAGAGGTCCCGAGTGTGCCTTCTTTCACATGAAAAGTCAAACTGAAGTCCCGTTTGGTGTACGATGTCATTTGCACGTAAAGAAATTCTACTATGCAACGGTCAGATGATGTAAAATTTCCAGGAGTACAAGCTCGCCCCTGGCGGCAACCTCGCCCCCTTGCACCCAACCCTGCTATAGGCGTAAAGAGGGTTAGAAGTTGCTTGTAACCTAGCCCTATGCACACATCAAGCGGGTGACTAGTAGACCAAACTTTGTTAGCCAGTAGTGAGAACTGTAATATTTATGCCCATTGGTTCAGCCAGTCCCTCCTAGGAAGGCAGAACAGATTGGACTACTCGTCTGACGTCACTTATGTATGGGCATTCGCAGTGGCGGCACATTTCATGAATCTCGCGGCCAGGGGCGGATCCAAGGGGGGGGGGGTTGGGGTTGCAACTCACATTGACACTGACAAACGAAAATTGCATTTCCAATCGCTGCCTATGGCTCACCCCCCCTGACGAAAATCCTGGATCCGACCCTGCTCGCGACACAGTGGTTGAGAATCGCTGCTCTAACTGATCATAGTGGGCCTCACACTTCTGGTGTTTGGCCTAGGCAATGATCTTCCTAGCTATATTGGTCAGCTTATATTGTATCTTAGATTCCTGGTCCCCTATCTAGCCTGGCCTAAAATGGCTTTTCCACATTTTGTAATTTTTCTTGCGATCCTAATGCTGCAACCCTATGCTTATTTGTCGTCGGTCTATTGTTCTTCATTGGGGCGGTTTTCTTTCACCAGCGTCCCTGGAGCGAGCTCCTACATCTAGGAATTTTGAAATTGTTGTAGTAAGGGTTTTTTACGTGACCACGGGGCCACGGCTTTACTACCCATCCAAAGGATGGCATGCTAGGGGCCGATCGATCCAATATCGAATCTGGAACCACTAACACAGTAGTTAAATACGTTACGTCTGCGCCACCGAGGTGGATCATAAACTCCTCAGGAATTGAAAAGTGAAAATACTGTATCTCTTTGATAGAAGAGAGACACCACATCAAGGCATACATGACGTGTACATTTGCCACTGGCATTATGTCGTTTTCAAATAACTAACATGCTTTCGATGCAGACCGGGATATAAGAGGGTGTTATTGAAAATATGTTATTACAAATTGCACTGCAATAGGAACTGGATTACTTTGAAAATATGTAGCATAAAGAATCTCTTACTTATTCAAATATTTATTCCATAGTAGTACGATTTTACAATAAATTTCATATAAAGTCCTCTGAATATTTTTCTACTCCCATCTTACTTTTGTAATGTTCAACCCTTCTTTACATGTAACTCAACAAGTTATTTGTCAAAAGTATAATACCATAGAGATACATAGTATTTCTTTGTGGGTTTTGAAACAGCCAAACAATGCATTAGTTGTAGCCAGTCTGTTATTTTTTGTTTGCATGTGTGCGTTTATAATTCTCTAGGTATAGCTTTGACAAAAAAACTGAAGGCACCAGAAGAGTGGCATAGAAAGATGATATAAATTCAGGCTCAAGAAATTGAGTTTTTCTACCAGCTTATGTTATGACACTAGAGATTCAAATGACACATGAGATAAATTTATCTTAGCAGAATTCAGTAATATATTACACTTTCATGAGTGAGTAATATCAATGCATTTTATGAAGTTCTCTACTACATTGCTAATGTCTTTTATCTTGAATATTGGCACATTTAGGATGACATATCTTTCTGAATGGTACATTACAAAAGTTGATGAAAATCTAAAAAGGAAATGGACATTCATGCAGCAAGTCTTTATGGACTATTAGCAGGAAATACTTTAATTATTGGAGATGGCCTTTAAAAATCGATATATGGGTCAAAAAATCAAAGCTTTCTGTGTTTTTTTTTTCTTTTTGTTTGCAAGATACATTATGTAAAGCTGCTTGCCAGGTCAATAGAAAGGCTGAAAAGCACTGTGATGGGTTGGCGTATAGCATAATAACAATAACATGTGTTGTTCTTGAAAATGCGCTTTCAGTTGCATGATTTTGTAATCTCAACAATAGCTATATCAGAAGGAAGTGAACCGAGTGAGTAAAAATAACAGAAAAGAGTCAGACATAATTTAAAACTAAGTTGAGAATTATATTGACATATAATTTCAACATTATGCTAAAAATTTCATAAAATAGATAAACATTATTAGTTTTAATAAATGTCTCAGACCTTTTGAAAAGGAAGTGTCATAATTATAAGACCATTTTGACACTCCGATTTTCGAGAGTAATTGTAACTTGGCTATAAAGCGAAATACCCAGAATGAAAGAGGGAGAGAGAGAAACCAATGAGATTGTCTCCTTTGAAAAGTTATTTAAGGATCACAATTTCAAATGAGAAGAAAGGGGTTTGCTTCGTTCAGTAAGCTGGGATGAACAACAGGGTAAAACTAACAAAATCTGTGGAGTGAAACTGTACTGGAAGTAATTTATGGAACAAATCGTTGGTCTACTTTATAATTAAGTAGTTCGTAGCTAAGTAGTAATCCAATAACTGAAAATCAGAAAGATGAACAAGTTAACATACATAGAGATGACATGTGGTTTAATAAACGATGCTGTCGTTCAACTAACATTTAAGCCACCCAATGATTAGCACAAGTATCTCGTTAAATGGAGATTAATTTTATCCTAATCTATCGAAAAGGCAGTTTTTTTATATAAATACAATCGATAGTAGATACTGTATCTAGAGACGGTTCCTTCCTCTGGGCCTCAATACCTAAAAAAAGTGAATCTTTTCACAGTAAAGGAGGTAGATAACTTTGCAAAAATCTAAAGTACTTTTCCATCCATTAGCATCCTATGCAAGACAGAGTCAGATCTGGTGCATAGAGTTAAGGATACAATTTGAATTCAAAATAAACCAGGAAGAGAAAGGATTTAGACAAAAAAAAAAGGGAGCCGAGAAGACTATTACACCTCACTACTAAGGCAGATCATGGAGAAATCGCGGAGAAAAACAACGATTTTCCTAGTAAGTTTTTTTATAGATTTAAGAAAAGGCCTCTTGATGGGTTACCAAAATAAAAGCAGTTTGATGTTTTACATGTAAGTATAGATCTACAGTTAGTGTGCGTAAAAAATGTTATCAGCACACAATCTTTACAAGAAATGAAAGGCTGCAGGTATCAATCAAAGAGGAGGAAGAGAAGGATGATTAAGTGTGGCAAGATATCGCTCCAGGTAGCGACTGGATTATAGTTAGATTCATGTTAGGGATGACCTGATTGCTTGATAATGTATTCCCTGATGATATCGTTTTAGTTATCAAATATCTCGCTTGCCTGTGAGGGGAAAACTAAGCGAATCTTTGAAGCTCAGAAAATTCTCTAGAGGCAGATGGCGTACATGGAAGATTCAGCAACAAGCTGATATTTTTAGTTAACAGTGATGAAATCTGTAAAGATAAGTTCACGAAGTTCATGACTTTTTTTATAGCATCTCTCACTCTCTGAAGGTTTATGAAGTGCCTCCCTACGGTGCCCTTTGCCAAAAGCTAACATTTCTTGACCAGTTCTCACACTAGTACGCTGAAGCAGTCCACGAGCAGATATCAAAACTTCGGTCATTCATTATTTCAATGTTTAGCTGTGCAACTTGACAGAGATAATATTAGATTATTTGTGTATATGAAAATTATTTAAATATTTATGCAGATATTTTTATGGGTGTACCGTACATTTCTTGGAAAGCTGGCTGTTAGACGTTGACCAACACAGAATTTTCAAATCTACACGAAATAATACAGTGAAATCCGTTTAACACGAAAACGCTTAACATGAAATAACGGTTAACACGAAAAAACACTGCGGTCCGGACCAAATACTCTGTAATTCCATACATTTTTTTTCTTTTAACACGAAACAAAAATCGCTTAACACGAAATTATTTTCCTTCTCAGCTAACAAAATACTGGATATACAGCATATACCGGAGTTTTTGTTAAACTAAACAAATAAACAATGGTTGCCACTGTTGCTAGATTACAGCCTGGGTTCGGGATGGTAGAGGCATGCCATTGACAAACCTTTTAAACTATATGGAGGGGGGACCTTTTTATTGACAATTTATGCTCAAAAAGACATGGACTTGAATTAGGCTTTTTTAGGCTTTGATTTAGGCTTTTTTTAAAATTATGCACTTTTAGACTACATCATTATTTAAATTGAAAATATCGAATCTAATATGATGCCCCCAAATGTAACTTTTAGTAAACATCATCACACCCTCATCCCACCTGCAGCATGGTCGGATCTGTGGGCCCACTGAACATGCCCTGGACTGGGGGCACCCCAGCCAGGCATCTAGAACCCACAGGAATATTGGCCGGGTTGTCTGTGGGGGATGATCGCCTATCCCATTTGTTCCAACATTGCATTATATAACCAAAATAGAAGCGTTGGCAGGTAATGTTTTGTTGGTTAATGCTTTGTTGGTTATATTACTAAAAATTACAAGAGTAACTTTTAGCAATAAATCCAATTAATAAAATATGACGACATACAAAACAATGATGGGTTTTCTGCATGAATCGCTTAGCACGAAATTCTTTTAACACGAAAAAATATTTTGGTCCCGTCAGTTTCGTGTTAAACGAGTTTCACTGTATTTAAAATTGGTGTCATCATAACTAATGGATCGACGAGCCTAGGTTTTCCTCCAGCCTTCCGTCGAATGAAAAGTAAAGCCGTGCCACCTGAGGTGTGTACGATGTCACTTGTGCTCAAGCGAACCCTTTCTTGGAAAAGGAATCTCAATAAAGTAAACTAGTCCAACTATAGCCCTATCTCGTCGATAACTCGCTGCTGTGTCTCATTTGGACAAAAATGGGTATCCGACCCTGGCATGAGCGGGAAAAGGGTTTGTAGTTGATGCTTGTTCTATCCTAACTCATTATGCTTACTGAACTGAATGTCAATGGAGCACATTAATCAGTTGGTAAAATGTTGACCTCATCTAGCATTTGTTCAAAAGACATGTAATAACAATTCTTCTCGAAGGCTAGGTTAATAGGACTGGCCTTGCAGTAGTTTATTATTTTTCAGTTTACTATAAACAAAACAAGATGCCACAACCTAATAATAAATAATTCATCCGGTTTTGCAATTTAAAAATTGTTTTCACCTATGTACACCACAAGAAAACATAATGTAATCTTGCCAATAAAATTTGATTTAATTCAATTTTAATTAATTACCTTCTGGGCTGATGTTAAACGATTCATTTTTTAAGAAGCCCCATAAAATGAAATTTATTCTGCCTTTATTTAGCTGTCAATTCAGAAAGAAATGACAACTTGAAACTGGGGATAAGAAAATGATTTAATATTTCTATTAATATTTCAGACACGTATCTAGCAATTAATGCCTGACGACATATAGATATCACATAACATTCTTTAAGAGCGGTTGGCGATATACACGGCAAGATATTTCGTCTCTCCGTTAATAATTTCATTAATTAATTAGTCATTTCATATTATGTAGTTGAAATGACATCTGTGATACTTCTATCTCTGTCTCCTGAAGCTTAATAGTCGAAAAATGAAATTTCCATAATGATCGGTTAGTGAAAACTAAAATGATTTAATGTGCAATTATTTCATTCACATGATAATAGTCATACTCAAAAATTTTCACATGAGATCTTTATTCGACTGTGAGTGAAACATTAATTTCATTATTTAGCTTTCAATGTTTGAAATTTATGTATAAAAAATAACCTGACGTCTAAAAAGATAAACAGTTTGCCAAACTACGATGAAAAAGAAAGGTTGCCACATTGTAAAGAAAATTTACTGCTTGCTTTCATATGTTAAGTAGGTTGGTTACTAGAATCCCATATAAATAAATTTTAAATGCTTTGAATTGCTTTGAATTTTGAGAATAGCAATCACACTAAATAAAGACAAAATCTTAGGGCAGATGACATGATGATCGATTTCTTAACATGACCCTCAAGTCATTTAAACTCCACGTTTTCCTTGCTTGAAAAAACAGCAGATGTTACTTAAAATTTGTTTATATTTCATTGCAATCGTCCTTTTTACTCCTTTTTTCTTTCTAAAAATCAACTCTTTTGAAAAAAAAAGGCAATTTTTAGTATAACCTTCGCAATTTACTTAAATGCGGACTAGTTTGACTAATACTTGAATCGGAAAACAGCACTACATAGGTCACTTAACATTTGCTTGAGACGATATTTGCTATCATATCGAGCCAGTCGACTTTGGCAACAATGAAATTCAAACATCATTTCTCTTTCTCTCCTTCTCTCTCTAAAGGGCCTTTCAGCAAAAAATATCGACGTTTGAATTAACTTTTGTCCAACTATGGAAATATCTACTCATGTAATACACTTTTTTACATTAAAATATATTGCGTATTGATTTTTCGTTAACACTTCAACAAATCTTTTAAAGTTTATATGGTTAAGGGTTAATTTTTTAAAGTAAGATGAATGCATTCAATCACAAGAGAAATAAAATCTAAAGAAAGAGAAATTAATTTCTTGAAATGATAGGAAAATTTATTATCTTCACAATTACAGTATTGCGATCCATTGGTTCATCATCGACATCACCACCATCATCATCATCGTCCATTAAGTAATAAAAGCGTCTCATTAGGCGACGTATGAAGGATATTTCGCTCTTTCAAGTTTTCCGTCTAACACCCAACCAAGCGTAATTACCCTTCTCCCCAAAAAAGCTAAAAGGTGTCACTGTTCCTTAAACTCTTTTGAGCTAGTATTGCATTAATGTAAGACTTCATATAAAATAAATAATACTGCATTTCGTTTTTCAAAATAAAGGCATGTAAAGTTATCTTTGTGATGATCAAAGAAATGATATGAGAAAGATATTTTTTGAGTAGTAAAACAATTAGTGGATTCTGGATTACTTTCATGGGTTGGGGAGTAAGCCATAACAGGATGAACCCTTAGGAGGCTGCTCGTAGGAGATGAGGAGGTAGGTGTAGAGGACGTAGGAGGGGAAATTTGCAGCACCCAACGTTCTTTACCATCCACCCATGTTGGTATTGACGTGGGCTTGCGCTGCTTAGCTTCAGTGATCTCATGAGAACTGGTGTGTCCAACGGAACTTGGCTGCACGAAGATAATTATAAGGCCATGCGTCAGGGTTGGCAAACTCATTTCAACCATAGTCCTATTATGACCGCACGATAGAAATTGGTAATTAAATGGGTTATGACAGTCGTTCGGGTCGCAGTCTTGTTAAACCATCGTCCAACACAGTGTTTTTCAACCTTTTTATTGAAACGGAACCCTTTGGGATATTTAGACTTCTCGCGGAACCCTTTGGAACATTTTTAGACCTTTCGTGGAACCCCATACAGTGACAGAAAAAAACATTAATTGTTACAGATGTGTGTTAGCATAAGCAGTTGAATTCGTGGCCTAATGTTGAAGAGAGACACCCGAAGTTCATCTTCCACACACAAAAGTCGTTCTCGTTTCTAGTGTTTTCATTGTTATTTTTATATTCTACCTTGCCATTGGCGGAACCCTTGAGCGGACCTCATGGAACCCTGGTTGAAAAACACTGGTCCAACAGTTTGCTCATTTGGCCGCATTTTATCTCATTACCCATTTTTGTATTTCTCTCCAGTATTTATCATTTATATTGTTATTTTCCTCTGCTTATATCACCCTTATTATTACACCTCTATATCCGGTATGGCAGGGCCCTAATTTTAGTCGCTCTTATTATAATCATTTCCCCCATTACATTTATCTGTAGTCTTACTCTAATCTTGGGCATCCGAACCTGCTGTAGCCGAAAGTGAGACTGTTATGCAAGAATTTAAGTTTGTGTCATACGTTTAATATTAGCATATAGAAAAACGTCTTAAATATCTTGAATAAGAAATATAGGCAGTAAATATTTACATGATAAATTTCTTTCAGACGTTTCATGTCAGAGAGAAAATAATGAAATATCTCATGCGTTTTTTTTCAAAAATTTTGTTATTTACGACTCAAATATGACTTTTTAATACATTTTTTCAAGTAGGAAATCGATGTACGAAACCATACCTAATATGACTTTATTACAAGCTGTTATTGAAAACATGAAGCAAAGAATAGAGTTAATTTCATTGTTATAGAGTTAATCAAATTGTAAAGTTATTTCATTCAACAAACTACTGTACTCAGTTCCATTATGCGGATATTTAATTTTATCAGACAGTATTGTAGAAATGGATAGTGGAGAAAAAAAATTGCTGAAGTATACTTGTAGACTAATTAGAAATTCAACGGGAATGTGTCAAAATGACAGAATTGATAGCTAAAGTTCAACAAGTAAAACAGCCAGCATCATGCTATTGAATCATTATTATTGAAGGAGGTCATGTTGCCATTTCAGATGAATTGGAATTTGAATAGCAGAGCATGCCTTTGATAATTAACACCCTGAGATTGTACCTTATTTTATACACTTCATGCAACAGTAGAGTTACTAGGCATATCAAAGCCTTCTTAAAAGACGTATGTGTGCGCGTGTGTAAAAATTATGTAAACATCACATATATTATTAAATACATGTAGTGGATTAATGTTGTAGTTGCAGAATTTTTATGTAAAATAGACTGCAGGCGTCCAAAAGCAGGTTCAACCAACATTAAATATACCAATCATACAATTCATAACATGCACATTTTTTACAAGCAAGCCTACATTAAGCAAGCCATTAATAAAATTCTGCATTAAATTTCAATCATTGGCAAACTTGAAACAGTTTTCGCAGGAGGTGGTGTCATAAACTGGCTCAAAAAATAAGGAGTTTAGTTTCACTAACAAGAAAAAGAAAACTAAAAACCTATTTAATTACCCATGTGCATGCTTCTAAGTATGTGAAACATATTAATCTGAGTTTATCTAAAGCTACAAAGTTCAAGGCAACGTTAAATTTAGGCTTCAATTTTTAATTTAATTCTAAAGCCATATAATGTTGAAAGGGACCAGTAAACTACAGTATATCACCATTTTCACATTATAGAAGAAAATTTGGACTAAAGTTCACAACTCTTTTTTTCTTGTTAATTTCATCAATTTAAATTTCAAAGTTATAACATGGAACGAAGTAATAAATACTACATAATCACAAATTTTGTAATCAAAACATCCGCCCACTTACTGATTCATGCTAATGCCTGACAAAATGACTGTCAGTTGTAAGGCTATATATGGAAACACAGAAAGTAAGCGAGAGAGAGAGAGAGAGAGAGAGAGAGAGAGGGAGAGTAGGTTGTAAATTCTACCTCTATCTTCAAGTGCTCAATTTAAGTGAACCCACTTTGGGTTATTAAACTGCGGCCTCTCATCTTTGACGACTACCAAAGTCAGGGAGGGATGCAGAATTCTACACATGGGCATTTCCTTCTTAGAAATACCGTAATTGTTTTGTTGGCATCTTTAATATCCTTTATGCATACTATAGGGTATTATTACTTTCCAGGACCTGGGCGGGAGATGCACCTTATATTTCTCTATTCCGTCTTATAGAAGAAAGTCTCTCTTTTCCAGATTAGAACCTGTGCTTCATAAACCAATAGCCAAACACCCTAAGGATTAATCTATGATGGAGAGCGACAAATTGCGTTGGACTCTGAAGTTAAGCAGCGCAACCCCAGCTAGTACTAACATGGGTGGCCGCTTGGGAAAACTGGGTACCGCTAGTATCCAAAAATCGTCGCATTAGTGTAGTGTCTGTGCAGTCTCTGCATCAGAACTATGTAGTGGACGGGGCTCTAATGACCTAGTAGTTGAAGGGCCCTAAAACACCAATGAATGAATAAATGAATGGTCTATGATGAGCCTCATTTGAACAAAGAGATTAAGGCCAGTGGGGCACACACGTATGGGTGATCAAATTTAATACCGTTTTTTTTTGGACAAAAAGCTTTGTCGATGAGTATTCTCGAATTTAAAAACATGTCAGAAAACTCCCTAGCAGCAGTTAGAAATTCTCTGGGTGAAAGATGCATTTATTTATGTTTCCATCGCCTTATGATGTGTGCTGTTACAGTTTTATACTATCACATATGATCCTACTTTTACCATAAAAATGTAGGCAAATAGGCTGTAAGAGTTATATCTGTGAAATTCATTAAGTGATTTCATGTTTACTTTGAAGTAAAAGCGTCAGCTGAAGTCTGAATTTTTGACAGGAAAAACAAACTTCCTAACAAAATTTTTGACTACTATATTATGAAATGTTTTCGCCTTTTTAGGACTTTCTATCAAGAATGGGTGAATGCCGGCATATTTATTAGACTATTACCGTTGTTTAGAACGTGGTTGCTTTAGATGGAATTTGACATTTCGCGATGAAATCCATCCAATAACTATCCATTGTTATCCTTGATCATTGCTTTCTTTTTTTCCATCCAATATTATAGCAGTTATGATGGCCAAACTATAAGACCTCTGGTCTGAAATTTCGTATTCAGTCTTTGCTTACTACATCGAGAAAAGTGAAGATGCACCACCTCTTGCATGAAAATGATGTTTGCGCATTATGCCAACGAGAGACGCTGACCAAACATTTTAAGCTAACATTTCCAATAATTCATACTGCTTGCAATGTGCATTGTGAAGTAGACTGCGTATTTATAAGAATTTCTTTACAGTAAATGTCATCTCAGTTGGAAGATGTTTTCAAATAAAATCTGTCGTAACATGGTGTTTCAAAAGGATTTGGCTGTGTGTTTCAATAAAACACAGCCAGAAACACGCATTACGATCACTTTTCACTGTAAGTGTTTGAGATATACATCTCAAAACAGTCACTACTAATTAATTTCATTTCGAATTTAAAATATATTAGGAAACACTGATTGATTGAGATGGGTTGACTTCTTCCAGGTGAGAGAGAGGTCCTCAGCGAACCTTCCATGAGATGGGAAGTAAAGTCGTGGCCTTCTAGTTCTAGTTTAATACACTGCAAGCAGCCATGATAGGCCAAATTGGCAGTGGAGAGAATATCTCTCATTCTTAAAAATTCACTCATTTTAAAACCCCAAGGAACCTGAAGCATAGCTTCTATTCTGCCATATATCGCCTGCCCTCTATAATGGCGCCCTCTTTCAGAAAGTTCTTCACCTTATCCTCATCAAGAGCATTCCATTGCCAAATGACCCTTGGAAAAAAGGACCAGTAATATGAGTCTGTTTGGGCCCTGATCTCCTTCAGTTTGAACAGATGAGGGAGCGGCGAGTTGCGTTGGACACACCAGTTCTCGTCTGATCACTGAAGTTAAGCAACGCAAGCCCAGTTAGTACTAACGTGGGTGGTCGCTTGGGAAGGCTGGGTACTGCTAATACCCAATAATCGTCGCATTAGTGTAGTGTCTGTGCAGTGTATGCATTAGAACTATGCAGTGGACGGATCTCTAATGACCTTGTAGTTGACGGGACCTTAAACACCAACAAACAACAACAACAAAAAATTGAACAGATGATCATTTCTCCCCCTATAGTCTGCAAAGGAAAACCTGCTATCTAAAGGACCCTCATAACCTATTTTCAACAGTCTGCTAAACAGCTTAATGCTATCAGATGCTCACCTCTGACAGAGTGAGTCCCACCCTAATTCTCTGATCATGCTTGACACACTCAATCTGTGAGAGAACCAACTTACCACAACTCTTGCTGCCCTCCTTTGGACCATTTCAATTTCCCAAGATAGGTCTTGCCTAAACGGACACCAAATTGGACTACAGTATTCCACAATTGGCCATACCAGTGAAAAGTGAGCTATTTCTTTTACTTCCTTTGTGCTGTCCCCCAGCACCCTGCTAACCAACCAGAGAGCATGGCCAGCCTTCCCAATCAACTTGTCCATTTGCTCCTTCCAGGTGCCCTGTGTTTAAGACAGCTCCTAGATGCTTGTGGGTGTCAACCCTTTCAACCCTTACACCACCTATGCTATAAGAAAAATCAACCTGCTTTTCAGACCTGCTTATTCTAAGAAAGCTACATTTGTGAAAGTTCAATGGCAACTCCCACTTTCTACTCCAATCATATATCTTGTTTAGGTCTTGCTGCAGTTCTGTGCAGGAAGACAACCCATTTTCCACCACCCTTGCCATGCATGTGTCATCTGCAAACAACTCAAGAAAGGATTTTATATCAAGCCCTATATCATTAACATAAAGTATATAGAGTAACGGCCCTAATACACTTCCCTGGGGTACCCCTGATGAAACAGGTGTCCATTTTGATGCTACCCCATCAAAAAGTACTCTCTGCTGCCTGCCTTGCAGATAGGCCTTTCCCCACTGAATAACCTTACTATGAATCCCTAACTTGGACATTTTTGAAACAAGCTTGTGATGGGGTACCGGGGCAAAGGCCTGTTCAAAATCCAGGAATATAACATCAACCTGCTTACCCTTATCTAGAGCATTTTGAATGTATTCAATTAGACAAGCCAGTTGAGTGTCACATGACCTCCCTTTCCTAAACCCATGCTGATTATCACTAAGGATGCCATTTTTCTCCAAATATCCCATAATACGTTAGAATAATATATGCTCAAAAGTCTTGCATACCACACTCATTAAAGAAACTGGCCTGTAGCACTTAGGATCTGCAGTATCCCCTGATTTGAAAACTGGCACAACGTTCACCAGCCTCCAGTTAGATGGAACAATGACACTGTCTAATGATTTTCTAAAAATTTCCACCAAATAGTAGCTTACAATCCTGGAAAGTCTTTGAAGAATAAATGTGGAAATGTTATCAGAACCTCCTCCATTTGCCCTTGATAGTCATTTCCCGACACTGGTGAATACTCATCTCCACTATTTGCAAATGATTTTGAAAATGAATCATTAAAAATATTTGCAGCTATAAGGCTATCACTAACTAGGTTTCCTGACTGGTCCTTAATAGCTGGAACCTTATAACCCCCTTTTCTACACTTCACTTTTTGAGGTACCCCCAGAAAGCTTTTGGATTGTTCTTGAGCCTTTCCACCAAAACATCCCTATGGAATTCCTTGTAGGCCATATTAATAAGAGCTTTTGCCCTTCTCCTGGGTTCCTTGTGAGTGACCTCACTATCTGAATCCTGCTCCCTTCTAAATATATTTCTGACTCTTCTCTGCCTATGCAAAGCTGCCTTCACTTCCTGGGTATATCATTCTGGAAAACCACTGTCAAACTTCTTCCTAATAGGGACAGCCTGTCTTGTACCTTCTTCTAGAAGTGCTAAGAATCTTTGCCAAGAGTCTTCAACACTACATGCATTAGCAGTGACTTGAAAAGCCTTCAACTGGGCTTCTAAATAAGACCTAAACAATTCCCAATCAGCTCTGTAAAATTGAAAAGTCTCCTAATTACTGTGCAATACCTTGGTAGTCTTCTCACTACCTCAACTCTAAGTGCAGCATGATCACTAATTCCCTTAATGCACCTCACATCCTTGATGGAGCTAGGCACATTAGTAAAAACTAGGTCTAAAATCCCTCCCTTCTCATGAGTTGGCATGGTCACAACCTGCTCTAACCCAGTACAACACAGCTGCTCTAAAAAGAAATTAAGTACCCCTGAAATAGCAGAATTTCCAACTGATTGCATGCTGCCCCACTTCACTCCTGCTGCCCATCCTCCTATGATTGAGGATCTCCAAAGATTGTGCCAATTGCAACAATGAATTTGGATCAGTTCCAGGTGGACAATAGAAGGCAATGACATAAGTCCCCCCTGCTAACCCAGAAACACTACAATGCAGCACCTCACAGCCCTCTCAAAACCTGCTTCCCTAGTACTTTTCAGTGATTTGTCTATAGCTATGAACACCCCACCCCTTTTTCTGCCTTCCCTGTCTCTTCTATACACAATGTACCTATCAGGAAAAATCTCAGTTGATTGTATATCTTCCTTTAACCATGATTCAGTGCCAATAACAATATCAGCATCCCATGTAGCAGCAAGGGCATTAAACTTAGCCACTTTATTGACTATGCTTCTACAATTGATAACAAGCAAAGTCAATTGATCATTTACTGCTAATCTCCTGCCCATCCCTGCATTATTGCTGTCAAGTAGTCCCATGCTATGTATGTTGTGATTCAACATGGAGCACCATGACCCTCTCTCTTCCCTAAAAAATCAACTATAAACTCCTTAATTTTTCTTCCAACCCTAGTTGCAGCCCTCTTATTGAAATGCAATCTATCCCTTGTAAACCTGTTATGAAGATCTGTGAGAAATGCCCTATATTCAAGGAGCTTCACTCCAATCAATTGTCCTTCATGAAACAACCTGTCATTTACCCATTGGCCCTTAGCTTTGGCTACTCCCCCTCTGTCCTTTCTTTCAATGATTGGGCAGAGCATTACCTTTGCCTTTGGTCTGATACTTCTGACTTCCTTGGCAATGTCCACAATTCCTTCCAGTACTGCAGCTGCAGGTTTACTGTGAGTTATGTCATTAGACCCTATCTGCAAAATAACTAAGCATTCCTCTCTTTCACTTTTCATAACACTTGAAATCCTGTCCTTTATGTCCACCAGTCTAGCATCTGGAAGAGAAGCAACACTAACACAATCTCTATCCAGGTCATCTGGCAGTGCCCATCTATCTACACCCCATAAATCAATGTCCCCAATTATGATAACTGATTTACAGGGTATTTGGTTCTGTACAAGTTTTACAGCCCTGTCACTTACCTTAACATTGTGCTCTCTCTGCTCCTTCTGTAAATCCCCATCACCCATAGAACAATCCTGTGAACCATGTGTACTGACCTCCTTCAGTCAGGGATGTCCCAATGAAGAGTAGGCCAATGATAAATAAGTACTGTATATAGCTTACAGCATTACATTGGCAGCCGACTGTAAGGTGCCATCCAGTACATCACCCATGTATCCTAAACAAAATGGTTACTCAACCTTATCATATGAGGGAAAAGGATTACCAGCTGTTTGCTATGTTATCAATAATATCAATGCAACTTTTATAGTTGTACAATATTTTAGGAAAGATGCTAGTGAAATCTAAAATAAAATTATGATATCAAAAACCATGTTAAATTCTGAAATTGGGAATATACCTTCAATTTATTACTTATGAGGTTTTCTGCAAAAAGGAAGTTAGATGCTACTTGTGAATTTCCTGTAGTAAGACATTGATTTGACACATTTTCCACATTTGTACTATTACACCAATGAAAGTCAGTATAGTTACTAACAGCATGTGTTTTTCGCCTTACCAAGTACTGATTTAAAAATTTGTTCAGTAAATTATGTGAAACATGTGCCGAAAAAGAGAATGCAGTTATCACAATTTAATTTTCAAGAAGAAGAAGATGTAATAAAAACCTCATTTTAATACTTGAAGATGTGATCAGTTTCCTTTTCTATAACTCTTTTGCTATTCAATTGATAAATATTTTAAGGCATCATTAACACACAAATAGATGTTTTCAGCCAGACTAGTAGTGAGTTTTTTTTTCGTGAAGAAGTATATTTTTCTTCCCAGGAAATACAAAGCAAAAATACTAGCTAATACTGAAGAGGCATTTTGTTGTCTAAAATAACATTGAAAGACACAAGATAGATCTTTTTACTTAGTCGAAACCTAAGAAAGTTTCTCCTCTTCCGAGTTATTTCCTATTCTTTAACAAAAGCACATTTATAGCAAAGATCAAATAAAATAAAAATAGTTTTCATGGAAATAAAAGATAAATGAATGCAAAGATAGGCCAAAGAACAAGTGAAAGAAAAAAGGTTATAACAGCATCGTTCTGGCAACAAAGACTTTCATTGTAATACACATGGTAGTTCACATAAACGACAACTTCCATTTTAAAGAAAGTTTCCTATGCCCCTGCCTACTGCATGTAATTGATAGACTTTATATTTACGTGGAGTTAAAATATTCGAAAGTTATTAAATTTCTGTGGCATAATGGCTATTAGAGGCTAATGTAGACTGTTAAGGGGTTTCCAAGAATAAACTTATCAGTTTCTTTAGAGAAAATATGCAGACAATTGCGAAAAAGAGACAGTAGAATGTCATTAAAAGGGTTGTTATATATTACTTTCAGTTCAAACCAAGAATCTCGTTATAATTTATAAACTTCAATTCATTTTTTATAACTACTATTTTAATACTCGTACATGGAAGTCATCTTTATTTTTTGTCAAGGTTAATGTTTTTCTGCCTTTCAAATAAAACGTGGGTGTACTTTTTGACATCAGGTTGCATCTCTCAACTAAGGTACAAATTATATTTTAACTGACAACAATTCGTACACCAATAGGAGGTCGTTCTCCTCGTTTTTATCACCACAAAATGCTTGTATATCATCTAGCTCTGAGGGAATACACACAGATGCAGTATACACATTTTTATATGAATTGGTTCAATTCCCACGGTAGACTTTATGTCATCTAACAAGTCAATAACAGATCATGAGATTACAACCATAAAAACTATAGCTTCTTTGCTATGAATTCTAATAAGAACACACATACAGGTTCAAAAATTCATCACTTTAAGATTTCACAAGGCGAGCAAACCAATTTTTTATTTTCTTAACCTAAAAACTTTTTTACTCTCCCCTTTCTCTTTCTCCTCCTGCTTGTCAGTAAATTTTTTGCCGTATCATGAAAGATTTTAATGTCTTGACAAAAGTTCAAACAAAAGACATATGTCAGACAAAATTACTGTTTGGTCAAGGGAAAAAAAACTTCATCACTCACTTTTCAGAAACACGATATAGAAAGTGATTTTGAGCATTTTAAAGGAGACTGATAGGAAATATTTCAAGGTAAATAATACTATGGTTCTCAAGAACAATACCGTTATGTGCGATGTACATAATTTTAAAATCAATTTGACACAAGCGCCTTGAAGCCCTACAGATGTCACGAAACTGAGAAAAAATGTTTGCTAAAGGGGTATGTTTAAAAAAGGATATGGGTTAAATAGTTAAAAGGCTTTAATAATATACGAGACGTGAATGACATGAGATATTAGCTCCACTACTACGCTTGTGATGCGAAAGACAACTTCTATGATTGCTTATCAATATTTTAGGCATAGTATTAATGAATTTATTAAAGATCTTTCTCGAAAATGAGCAAAAAGTAGTTTGGACTCTGGTATTGGTCGATCTAGGATGCTAAAATGGCAGAATGCAATTAGAGCTCAACGTAATGACCAAAACTGGCTTCTCTCTTTCAATCTCTCATGTCCTATATCTAATGGAGAATTACAAAAGTCATAGTTCCGTGTGTGGGTGTTCGATGCCACCTGCTTGTCTAAGGGGATTGAATCCCCCCCCCCAATTAGCCATAGTCAGGATTTAAACTTACAAGTGGGCCATGTTATCACTAGGGGTATATGCAAAATGGTTCTTAAACAGAATCTTGATAATAGATGCTCATCACGTATTACATTTGAAGGGAATATGTCTCCAAGTGCAAATAAAGCATGAGAACCACTAACTGAAATTATTTTGTTTATTAGTAAAACTCGAAAACAAAGTATCATAACCTTCCACATCATCGCTGTCAACGGCTTGATGGATGAATAAAGAGCATTTGTGATGTGTTGCATCACTCATCGTCATACCCTTATCCTGCCTAGGGTGGGGGCGAATCTGCGGGTTCTAGTCCTCCACTTCCGTCCAATCCAATCCGTCCCGTCCATACTATGTCACTATCATATCCCTCGTACAACCTGCTGCCAAGTCAGCTTTGACCTTCTTCTACCCGGGCTGCTTCCTAGAACCTACATCGCCATAATGAATCGAACAAGTTCCTCCTCCTCGCTTCTGATAACATACCCATATCACCTCAATCTATTTTCTCTGTCCTGTTTTCCGTAATGTTCCCCGACTCAAGAACTACCTCTAATATGGACCTACTCATTCCTATTTATATCTGCCCTTGAGACCTCACTCATGTATCGCAGCATACAAATTTCTGCTACTCTTATTCAATTTTCATGGTTTTTACTTGTTGCTCAACACTCTGATCCATATAGCGCAGCCGGTCTAACCACTACCGTGTAGAACTTCCCATTCAACTTCATTGTGACCCTACGATCACATCACGGAGCGGCGAATTGCATTGGACACACCAGTTCTCGTCTGATCACTAGTACTGACATGGGTGGCCGCTTGGGAAAACTGTGTACTGCTAATACCCAAAAATCGTCGCATTAGTGTAGTGTCTGGGAATCTCTGCATTAGAACTATGCTGTGGACGGGGCTCTAATGACCTTGTAGTTGAATGGCCCTAAAACACAAACAAACAATACGATCACACTGGACTCCACTTGCTATTCTCCATCCATCCTACATTGATTCTATAGGTCATATGAATCTGTTTTGCTCTGCACCACAGGGTGTATAAATAAAGACATAATTTGATTGCAATAAATGTGCTTAATGCAAATATTTACCGTTATTTTACTCGTATGATCGCGTTACAAAATTACCAGACGTGGAAATATAAAGGACAAGATAGTGAGGTGTGTGGTGTCCTCCTAATGGAGGAAGGTATTTATGAGCTGGAACTAGCAAAGCAAGCTACCATAGACTACTGATGAAAATGATTGAAGATGTTGCTATTTATGTCAAGTCGATGTATCACCTAGTATTAATTATAACATTACTAAAATTAATTACTATTACATTTTATAAGTATTTTAATTACCGTTGTTTAAGTTTCAGAAATTTTAGTAGATATTAATTATTTTACTTTCTGTTGAAGGTCGCTATATAAAGCTTATATTCTAGTTAAAAGAAACAGGAGAGTCATCCCCAATTTGCATATTTATTCAAAAATTCCTCTTTGATGTCGTAAAAATATATCGATTGAATCTTTTATGAGGTCTCCAAAGAATGCCTTCAAATCTTGAGCTCCATTTTAAGAAACTAGGTTCATAAGGTGAATTAATCGGAAGATATTAAAAGGTCCCACTTCAAACTCAATATATTTCACCAAACTGCAAGCTGTAAATAGTCTTTATATATAAGAAAGTAGAGATGATAGAAACTAGTGTCTGAGAATTTCTTAATGTGCTTCGTCTTGTTTTATAATTTTTTATCCTTTTTTCAAATCTGCAGTATAAAACGAAGTTAACAAGACTGCATTTAGGAAGAAATTCAATTTACGATACCAACAACACTCAAAAATCAACTCAAAGTCATATAAATGAAGTCAAAAAATTTCTTGCACCTTCACATCTATTTTTGAGAATCATAATCCTAGTATACCCCATCAAACGGATAATTGATTTTTAAATTGGATTTTCACCATAGTTTACAGAAATAGGTGTAAAGAACATTACCTCGTAAAATAAGGAAGCTGCAAAGAGGCTTATTGCATTTTGTGGTATTGCGTTATAAAATCTCTCTCTGTGTACTTTAGTAAAATCGGTAGCTGCCAAAATGTTTTTTTGATGAAAAGAATAAACTATTATATATCATCACCAGTTCATGATGTCGACGTTATTATTTATACAAGGAACTATCTATTATTTATCAAGTGCCCCATGCACATCCCTATTTTTCAAAATCTATGGTAACTTGTAAACATTATCAATTAGGATCATGGTGAACATGACATCGAGAGCAATCAAGATGTCAACGTCGTCGCAATTATTTCCTCCTTCATTTGCAGAAGAATCCATGATATTTTTTACAATAAATAGGTTTTCAT
>JAAFCE010001036.1:21511558-21531403 GCA_013389805.1 Trigoniulus corallinus
ATGTTCAGTCTGAATATTTTATCCCTTGAACTCTTCCAACCGCAGATATGCAGCCTCCATACTCTACGAGTCTACGCTGAAGAGACCTATGTCTCCTCAGACTAACCTATAAACTGAATACACCCCTACCTGTAATACAAGATACTTTCATACAGATGTCATTCAAAAACCATTCAAATTTAAATAACAAACCGGCTTGAGAAAGAGAGAGAAGAGAATCATTCACTTTACATGAAGCACAAAGGATGGTATTCAATTCAGTTCAACCACAACAGTTTTGCATGATTCTTAGGTTTATTTTTATCTATTTAGCAGTAATATACTCTTAGCAAGACTACTGTTTGTGTTAATTGTGCATAAAAGGCATGTCATGTAATCATTCAAGAAAATTGAGTCACTTCCTTTTCAAGAGTTCTTAAATTTCCTGTCTCATCTGAAATAAAATGGTAACTTCAATAAAGATTCATTCTCAGTAAATTGTCAGGGGACGTTCTGTTGGGAGAATAGAATTGAGCTGTTGCATCTATCGCCAGGCTGGATGGCAGGTCATTGATAAAATTCAGCCTGATCAGTTCTTAGCTTTCTGCAAATGAAGTCAATGGATTTTTAAACACAAACTTTATATATGTTAGATGTCTATCTCGGTGACTCAATGGTCAGCACAGTTAACTTCGTGAGTCCATTCTTGTTGAGAAGGCAGTCCAAAGTCCGCCTTCCATCGGTTGAAAAGTAAAGCCATGACCTCGGGTGTACGACGTAATCTGCACGTTCTACGTGGAGTAAAATACATGGAGCAAAACGTGCCTCTGATTGATGAAATTTAAAGGTTCAGGAACCCCTGATGTCAGTAGAAGAGAAATGATCCAGGATCAGGGGTTGGGAGATACAGCCTTAGGTCGGCATCCAGCTGAGTTAAAACAACTTCCACAGCTCGCCCGTGTTCCCGGTACCATGGGACAAATGGGTACCAGACCTTATCATAGGGGGACAAGGGTTTGGAATGATAATGAGATAAAAGTGACAGTAATCAGCCTCCTTTTGAAGGGGGTGTAGGCGACTGTAGAGTTCTTCCACTCCATTTAGCTACACCTGAAACTAACAATGCATGTTTTACCCCGGTATAATTGTCTTATGTTACCCGCCGGTAAATCTTACACTTCGTTTGAGCTTTGATGCATTAAATAGGAATTATCTATCTTTGATGACAGGCTCACTTCATGATCACTTCCTGGCATCATTAGTGAGAATACAACACTGCCTGATGGGCAAATAAATGCATTTTATGGTAGGAGGGAAATTATCAAAGCAAATATGATCCGAAATTGTTTCTTAGTGCATTTTTTGTTTGGAGTTGGGCTACAGTCCAATCAAGTGTAAATCAAATTCCTAATGAGTTTTTGCCAGTGGTTCTTTATCATCCCTTAAGCTAGCGAGAACACACTTTTATTTTATAAACCTAGGCGTGATTAATGGTGGAGAAGCGTAGTCCCTAAAAAATTAGCGGGAAATTATTAACCTAAACAGTAACTCCTAACCCTCTTCCCGCCTACTGCTGAGTCGGGTACCCATCTTAACCCTCTGAATTGGCACAAGAGTGATATATTCGAAAATGTTTTCCGCAGCTGGTATGCCGACCAAAGCTGCAACCCCTATACTTACTTATCTTCGGTCTTCTGTTCGTTGGGAAATTCCACCAGCGCCAGGGGCGAGCTCCTACTCTTGGAAAATTTTGCCTCATCTACCCTATTCACCTAAAAAGCAGCTATCGGTAGTTCTAAACAGTTCAGCGTTTATAAAAGAAGCTGAAATTACATAAATCGTTCTTGCTAGAAGGTAACGCCAATTGATTGAAATTTAATAAAACGGTGTTGTTCAAATTTACTATGTTACGCTCTATCCGAATGTTTATTCTGCTCTCGAAGTTGTAGGGCACCACATTTTAATTGAGTATATATTCACATCAAAAGGAAAAGAAAATTGTGATGCCTTATGCATAAAAAATGATCATTAAAATTGTCACACAATAAAAGTGGAACTACTAACGAGTAGTATCGAAATGCAATAAAAATAGTGCCTTTAGAAAAAAATCATTTCTTGCACTATAATGTAGTTTAAAAATTCCAAGGAAAAACACATAATTTTTCTTCTGCTTTTCTGTAAGGGTACAGGTTATAAATAAATATAAGTTCGTGGTCGTTTGTCACCTGTTGGCTATGTAAATTTTTTCGGTCATGAAGAAGTGATCAATAACCGTAATTTTTAAAGTAAAACTGATGATATATTAACACGCTATCGACAATTTCGGCGTGGCTGTCTAGATATAGATATTTTTAAATCGTAGTATAATATAAATTCATCAACTACATTACTGAAACACGGAATGAAAAATCTCTGACTGAAATGTATTAAGTAGATTATTAAATCTATTTTTCATCTTCTCCCAGAATGATGCTTGAAATCATAACTGCAACTTGACGAAAGACAATAGCTTTAGTAGAATGCTTTGCATTGATAAATGTGATACAAATAACTATGCAAGTCCTTCTCCTCATAAGTAAATTGGGCCTGTAAAGCAATTTTATGTTAGTATATGACAGTAAATGTTTCTTATGAATAAAGTAAAGTAAAGCAATGAAATAAAAAATGATAATGCTTTGGAAAGGAGGCAACTTAAGGTGGAGAAAATAGATGTTAAAGAAATGATTTGACTGCCTGCACGCACCGTCAGGAAAATGAGATTTTATATAGACAGGAAAGAAAACAACATTTGATATTTGAAATATTATCTAATGTTTCATAACAATGGGAAATCATTCACTATGAATATAACCTGTAGTCAATGGTTTATTATAGATTCCTTACAATGTTAGTACATCCATTTTTATATCGCTTTATATTGTAAAAATTGTGGATTTTATTACTCACTCTAAACTCAATAGATAGAAAATTACGCCTAAAAAGTTCAATAACTTCAATTTCATTTACCCCGCCTCCTAACAAAAACGTTGATATTTTAAAAATTTACAAGATTACACTTACTATTATTGAACAAAAATGGTTGTTCTTATGATGGAGGATTGGGCATGACAGATGCAAACTGCCCATCTTGGATAATCATATTTAAGCCATCCGTCACTCACTTCCATGCTTCATTTTAGCCATTAGTGGAAAGCGACATCTGATAACGTGTTATAGATGTTCAACCACACAAATCAATTTTTACGTCATATTATTAATGCATTTTGGATACCGATGAGGAGTCTCCTCTGAGAGGTGATCCTAAGGAAACGCCTCAACACGAGTTTACCGTGCGTGGAAACCCGAATCCCTGGGGAAAGCGGATCCTGGTGGTTTAGGAGCACATCCTCGACGACGTCTCTGGGTCGCCCAACATTGGCCGGACGGCTCCGACACGTCTCTATCTCTCCAACACGCCACTTTCGCCAAGGCCTCCAGTGGAAAACGGGGGGGGGATCAATAGGCTGGAGGGCGTGTTTCATCCCTTAGGGTTACTTTCGGAGTTGATATGGACAGCCCCCGATGGCTATTCATCCTGGTACTCGGGGATAATGGCTTTCTGACGGTTTCCTGTCCGAAAAACCCCAGCGACACGAATGGGCGTCCTCATGTTGGACTCCGTGGTGGGCGGGGACTGCGGTCAGAGAATTAAAAATTTGCACTCATATGAAGCGCAATTCAAAAAATGCAAAAACTCTCAACCCACGAGGCAGGGATTAAAACCCTAGTGCCAGCAGCCGTCAGGGGTTAGTGAGCGGGTCCCAGGCCGTCGTTATCATGCGTCAGCAATGTCATGGGGGTGCAGTGCAGACCTCGGCTCCCGTGGGGAGCGGCGAATTGCGTTGGACACACCAATTCTCGTCTGATCACTGAAGTTAAGCAGCGCAACCCCAGCTAGTACTGACATGGGTGGCCACTTGGGAAAAATGGGTACTGCTAATACCCAAAAGTCGCCACATTAATGTAGTGTCTGTGCAGTCTCTGCATAAGAACTATGTTGTGGACGGGGCTCTAATGACCTTGTAGGTGAAGGGCCCTAAAACACCAACAAACAATCAGCTCCCGTGGCAGATAATTCATCGAATGTCCTCTGTGACGTAGGCCAGCAACCCCCAAAGACAACCCGTCCAATATTCCAGCTGGTTCCAGACGCCTGGCTGGGTGCCCTCAGTCGGAGCACTTTCGTCAAGAATAGGGGCTAGTCTCAGTCTAGTATCCTAAAGCATGGGAGAATTAGTGTCACGTTTCTGCAGGACACCAGGTGGAAGTGGGATAGATCAAGGGCCTTTTAGGAGGGATACAAACTTATATATACTGCTAATGAAGGGGGAGGGGCGAAACTGGGTAGGCATAGCATTGGACAGTGAGCCACAGCAAGCGGCCACCTTAGTTGATAGAATAAATAGAAGGCTAATGATAGTTACAGTATTACTCAAAAGGGGGGTAGAAGAAGGGCCGATTCGGATAGTGCAGGATATGGAAGATGGTACCATAGCCGAGGGTAACTACTTCTTACAGAAATACTGGAGGCTTCCCCGTGAAAATTGTCTATATAATTCTAATGAGGAAACTGAACAAACACCACACTAATGCGACGCTTCTGTCAGTAGTAGTTGAGTAGTAGTTGCGTTCCTTAACTTCAGTGATCGGGCAAGAACTGGTGTGCCCAACACAATAAGCCGCTCCATGAGATAAACTACGTAGGATCAGCATTGCAAAGCAATGTTGAGATAGACTCGGATTTGATCCATAGAATCAATGGAGGTTGGTTGAAGTGGAGACAGGCAAGTAGTGTCCTGTGTGATAGGAGGGTCACAATCAAGTTGAAAGTTTTACAGGGCAGCGGTTAAGCCCTATGCTATTTAGATCAGAGTGTTGGGCAGTGAGGAAGAGCCACGTAAATTGACTGCAAGTAACCAGGATACAAATGCTGTGGTACATGAGTGGGGTGTTGAGAGCTGACAGAATTAGGAATTAGGATATAGAGGTAGCATGGCGATGGGGGACAATGCTAAAAAAATGAGGGGAGGAGTAGCACCCGGGACAAGAGGAGACCGAAGCAGACGTGAGAGCAAGTGGGAGATTGGCGGGAGTGAAGGGCTAGAACCCGCAGAGCCGACCCATCTTTTCCGTTACTGCTTATGTAGATAGTGAATAATCGACATTAAAAAGTTGGAGCCCGAACAAAGTTTGTCTGAAATTCACACTAGTAATTTGTCAGAACTTTTAAAGGTGATGGACATTGGGATAGTTGGAATAAACAGTTACTTATCCTAACGAAATTTTGTTCACAATAACCAAAAATCTTCCTCTGCTTCTTTTCCACATTTGAGAGGTTTTAATGGTGTGGTATGCTCTCAAACACGTTTCTGAACTACAAAAAAAGAGAATCGACGTATAATTAAATTTCAGTAGAGGTAAAAAAATCTATTACACTCGGTGGTTAGATATACAAGTTACGCCTATCTCCAATTTCAATCTTAACTTAGTAATGGACTCTTGTAAATTGCATTCAAATGTTCTACCTTGATAGACTGTATTGAAACTGTGTGGCGAAAGTGAGAGAGAAAGGAAAGAAAGGAAAAGAAGACATGTATAGAAACTATGTACATTTAAAAAATAAAGTGGAAATGAAATAAAAGATGGACCAAAACGGATTTAGATGCAATCTGCAATCTTTATGCGAAATAAATTCAAATACATTCCACTACCTTCTATGTAAAATTGCATTCTTATTTCTTTAAAAGGTGTTGACTCGTCCAAATTTTGCTTTCTACTTAAGGAAAACGAAGTTAACTAATGTAGGAGTTTAATAAATTCCCAATATCAGACATGTACAGTACATTACACCAGTGTCTGTTGAATGGATCAAATTTCAGTTGCAGAATTAAGAGGGGAGGGTTTTGAATAAATATTATATATGTAGTCAGATCACAAAGATCTGGAGCGTTAACTACACTCATGTTCATGCTCCGAGTTAAGAGAATAAATACATTTATTGAAACCTTTCAAAATGCTTCCCTGAGGCGTGTGACCCCCCCCCCCACTCCTGCACCAAAGCAATTCTTGCTCCTGGATGGTTCTGGGAGGTGGTTGGCAAATAATAATTGTCCTTCTAGGAGCATCCCAGACATGTTCAATGGACCCCAGTGGACAAGAATTATTCTGATTTCTAATTCTAAATGAATAATTCAGTAGAGAGAATAATTCATATCCCTAAGTTCTAAATCATTGAAAACTCCAAGGAACTTGAAGCATAGCATCTACTATTCCATCCATTCCCTACTTGCTATAATGACGCCTTCTTTCAGAAAGTTCCTCACATTATCCTCACCAAGAACATTCCACTGCCGAATGATCATTGGGAGAAAAGACCAGTAATATAAGTCTGTCCATGCCCTGATTTCCTTTAATTTAAATGGGTGATCATTTCTCGTCCCTATACTCTGAAGGGATAAGCTGCCAACTGGAAGGCCCTCATATGCTATTTTCAACAGTCTGTTAAAAAGATTAATACTGTCACATACTACCTCTGACGTAGTTGAGTCCCACCCCAGATCTCTGATCATGTCTGACACCCTCATTCTACCCTCCTTTGGATCATTTCAATTTCCCAGTTAGCCAAGTTGCCAATTTCCTAGCCAAGTTGCATTGGACACACCAGTTCTCATGAGATCACTGAAGTTAATCAGTGCAAGCTCACGTTAGTACTAACATGGGTGGTTGGTAAAGAACGTTGGATGCTGCAAATTTCCCCTTTCCTACGTCTTCCACAACTACCTCCTCAGCTCCCCAACCCATGAAATTAATCCAGCAATCCAGTCCTACCTAAAGGGAAACCAAATTGGCCCTACATTTCATGAGCCCACTGTTACTGGAATTTGCTCATAAATTGGCTGTTCCTCAGCTAGAAGAAGAGAAACGCTTTATTTTACAGCAGGATGGAGTACTACCTTATTGGCACTTATCAGTTGGAGAATTCTTGCATAAAAATTTGCTGTATTGATGGATTGACTGCAAAGTAGCTCAAGATCATGCTCTTCATCACTTGCCTCCAAGTCTGAGAAGCACTGATTTAACCCCATGTGATTTTTACCTATGGGGGTATGTAAAAGACAGTTTATGCCACCATTTCCAGATAACATTGACGAACTTAAATCAAGAATAACTGCTCCCATCCAAACCGTAATGCCAGATATGTTGCTAAGAGTGCGGGATGAATTCGATTACTGAGTAGATATCGTTCGGGCTTTTTGTGGTGATCACATTGAACATTTATAAAAATTTACAATCTACATTTTCAGAGAAATCTTCAACCAATTTTGTAAGCATTTCTCTCTTCTAAATAAAGCCTTTCAAAATTGGGATATTCATTTATAATCACCCTGTATATTTCAAAAGTCTATTAGATACAACAAAAATTAACTCCTTTATGACCCTGCAGAGGGGGCAAACTTTAGAATTTCAAGTGGAAGCGTTACAACATTCTTTTTTAAATTTTCGAGTCCATTGCTACCAAAAAACATTTTATCAATGCATTTTTTAAAATCACAATAATTTCAAAGTTATGAGTATTTTTGTTGCGGTACACAGAGTTAAAATTTGGACCAGGACATAATGCTTGTGATTTAGGCAAACATAACCATTTATAGGAAAATTAGTTGATGTTCCAACTTGTTGGAACCAAATTCTTTCAAAAATATTTTTTTAGAAACATTTCCGATAACAGGTTGCCTTCAATAAAGCGACAACATTCATTTCCCTGGCCCACAATTTACTGATCAATATAATCAAAATATTTTTTGTAACAAGTAATTCAAACATAGAAATGGGTTTTTAACAGTATTCAAAAGATTACTAAAATCTATTTATTAGTTTTTCACTATGTCCTTTTTTATGGTTAGGGGCATGGAATGTGGGGACCCTTACAGGAAAAAACAGAAGAATTAGTATACACCCTGAAGCATAGAAGGGTTAGTGTTGCCTTCCTCTAAGAAACATGTTGGAAGGGGAACTGATCATGGGCACTAGATGAGGGATACAAATTACTATACACAGGTAGTGAGGAGGGGCATAATGGAGTGGGTATTGTAATGAGTAGGGAATTGCCGCCAGTATGGCAGGGTATTGGGCTCCACCTCATCAGTGCTCATGCTCTCCAAGCAGGCCATGATGAGGCCACCAAAAGGGATTTTGGTGGGATTTTGATGAGGTGGTACAGTCAGTAGATAACAGAATTAGACAGGGAAAGGGATCTGATCATCTGATTATTGGAGTGGACTTTAATGGTCATGTTGGCAAGAAGGGACAAAGATATGGGGCTGTCCATGGGGGATGGGGGTATGGTCAACTCACTGCTGATGGACAAAAAGTCCTTGATACAGCACAAGCACATGCCCTTGCATTGGCCAATATGTGGTTTCAGAAGAGGGAAAAGCACCTCATCACCTTTCAGTCACCAGAGGGAAGGTCTCAGATTGATTTCTTTATGGTCAAGATGCAGCATAGGTCCAAGATTTGTGATTGCTGGGCACTTCCCAGTGAGGATTTCCAGAAGGAAAGTGGGCATAAGTTGCTCATGATGGAGGTACTTATGAGGGGAGCAGCTAGGAACCATCCATGGAAAGGTGAACCAGTCATTAGGTGGTGGAAGTTACCACCAAATGCACATGAATTCCAGCAGGGGATTATTAGCCAGGTCGACTGGGATTGGGAAGGGTCAGCTGATGTCATGTGGGACAGGGTGGCCAGGAAGATTATACAATGTGGAAAGGCTGTTTGGCACAGCTAGAGTAGGAGGCTCATACCAGGGTAGATGGACTTGGTGGTGGAATGAGGAGGTGGAAGCAGCCATTCATCAGAAAAGGCAGCATTCCATAGGTGTCAGGAGATGGGGGACCAGGGTTCAAAGACTGTATATACAGGCAAAAAAGCATGCTAGGAGAACCATTGCCCAGGCCAAACACCAAAAGTATGAGGCTTTATATGAAAGCTTAGGGGCTAAAGAAGGTGAGCAGGAAGTTTTTTGACTAGCCAAGACCCGAGATAGAAGTAGTAAGGATGTCACAAGGGCCATAACGATCAAGGATAGGGATGGTGGGGTCCTATTCCAGCCAAAAGAAGTAATGAAGAGGTGGGAGGAATATTACAATCTCTTAAACACAGATACTAGTGAAATGGTCATGAACAACATCCCTGCCAACACAGTAGCTGTGGACTTCATGAGTGGGGCAGAAATAGTCCAATTGTGGATATCTCTCCACAAGATGAAAGGACACAAAGCCATAGGTCCTGATAAGATTCCCACTGATGTTTGGCATAGCTTGGGGACCACAGGAATTACATGGCTGGGGAAGCTTTTCAATAAAATAGCCAGTGGTGACCGAATGCCATCTGCATGGCAGGAGAGTTGGATTGTCCCACTATTCAAGGGCAAAAGTGTCGCCCAGGACTGTGGGAACTATAGAGGCATTAAGCTAATGAGCCATTCTATGAAGCTGTGGGAGAGGGTCATAAAATGTCTCCTCAGAAATCATACTAGTGTCAGAGGAAACCAGTTTGGGTTTATGCCTCATAGGTCAACAAGCAGCAGCAGTAAAGAAGGACCTGCATGCAATCTTTGTAGACCTCGAGAAGGCCTATGATAGTGTCCCACGACAGGTAGTATGGGTTGCTCTAAGAATAAAGGGAGTGGATGAAGGAGATATCAGAATAACACAGGATATGTATGATGGTTACACCACTAGGGTGAGGATGGCATGGGGGAATACCAGTAGCTTAAAGGTAAAGGTAGGGTTTCATCAAGGATCAGCCCTCAGCCCATATCTCTTTGCTTTGGCAATGGATCACCCGCTGACAGGAATAAGGGAATGGGCCCCCCAGTGCTTGGTATTTGCTGACGATGTAGGAAGGTTAGAGGAGTCCCAAGAGGAGGTTCAACAGGGCTTACAGGACATCACCACAGCAATGGCAAAGGGGGAGCGCTGAAGGTGAGCATGAAGAAAACAGAGTAGTTAGCTTTCAATTGGAGTGGCCAAGACCAATGGGGTGTAGTTCGTTGTGGAAATGAGGTGCTACCGGCAGTGAAAGAGTTTAGGTATCTAGGATCCATAATTCAGAGCAACGGGGAAATCGACTCTGACGTTACCCACAGAATCAATGCTGGATGGCTAAAGTGGAGACAGGCAAGCGGGGTGCTGAGTGACCACAGAGTCCCAATAAAGTTGAAAGGTAAGGTTTACAAAACTGTAGTTAGGCCCGCCATGCTGTATGGATCTCAGTGCTGGGCAGTAAGGAAGAACCACGAGAGGAGAATGCAAGTGGCCAAGATGCGAATGCTGCGTTACATGAGTGGGGTGTCGAGTGCTGACAGAGTCTGAAACGAGTATGTTAGAGGCAGCTTGGGGGTGGGAGACATTGCGGAGAAGACGAGAGAATATAGGTTGAGGTGGCATGGGCATGTGATGCGAAGCGGGAAGGAGGAGCTCCCGCGGTTTATTATGGGGCAACAGGTGGTGGGTGTCATCAGGAGTAAGGGGAGACCCAAGCGGACGTGGGAGCAGGTGGTACAGAGGGACATGGTGGCATGCGGGGTGGATGAAAGCCTGGTTGGGGATAGACGGGAGTGGTGGCTCAGAACCCGCAGACCCGACCCCGCCATAGGGGGGGGACAGGGGTGTGATGATGATGATCAATATGTCCTTGTTTTATTTAAGTTAAATACAGTTTCCAAAATAATTAGCCATTGCAGAACTTTGTTAGACACTGCAAATTAAGCAAAAAAACTGAAAAGAAATGCAGTAGTCCGAGATATAAACCAGTTGTTAGTTTCTGCTGTAGTCAATTCTGTGTAAAGATTAAATTGAGTCAGCCATATGATATGAAATTAATAACTCAAAATACTAATGTATAAAACAACATTGTCTGGTACAAACATGATCATAAATTAAGCACTTTATGTGAGAGAAAGAGAGTATGGGAACGAGAATTATCTTTAAAAAATTCACTATGTGCAACCAGAATTCAATTTGATCAACTACAGCAGTAGATTGAGAAAGCAAGTACACATAAAAACACAAACACTATTACTATTTTATCAATATTACTTCATGAGCTTCTCTTAATTCAATTGGTCTTTAAATAAATATATGCTTTATTCTATGTGTTGTGTGGCCATGAATGCAATAAATAATATAACTCTGAAGTAGTAACATGATCATATCAAAAATAAGCGGCATCTTAAATAGGTCAACTATTAACAAAATTATTCTGAACAAAGATGCAATTGTTCACGTTTTAAAATATCTATGGCTATCTCATCATAATTATACCCTATATATACTCCTGTAACACTGTAGTGCCGTTTCATCGGTCTATAATTTATTACTTTCAATTAAAAATTAAGGGTATATAGTATATTAGATATCATACTATAAGACGATAGCTAATATACATGAAAGTCATACTCATTAAATATCAGTATTCGCTATTCCTTCAGCTATTGATGAAGATGAAGAAGAAGAGCATACAGCTGCATACTGCATGTACGTTACAATGTTTAATTTCAAAGATAAAGATAACTATGTTCCTCCCTCTGCTAACTATTTAATCAGCAATGTCCTAAAAGTTTAATATAAGAATAACAGTGACAAATCACATGATGAAAGTTTGGCAAATGAAAGATAATGTTATTTAAATCTAATATTTCATATGTCATATACCATGATGACTAATCACAGAAAGTAACTCACAAAACACAAAATAATTCATTTTGTAGCAGACATGAACAAGGACTGTGTACTATGGCCAAATTAAAATGACATGACCATTTGACAAAATTGTGCGCAACACAAACTATTCATCAATAGGTTGATAGTTATTAAAAGAAAACTCCTACGGTACTTACTATATAAAAGGGATGGATTGTCTGCTAAAGGAAATACTGTACGTCACTGTTTTGATTTAAAATGTGTGCTAGAGTGCAGTTGCAGTAGCTACGATATGGATTACTTATTAAATTAATTGTTCACCACTATTAAACATCACAATAATTCAGGAATATGTCGTGTCTGATATATCATAAGTAAGTAATGTTCGCTCTGCATCTTATTGTTAGTACAATGATTTCATCTTGAAATAGACTGCTGGCATCAGACGTACACGTACTGTACCTGCAGTGCTTTCCGCTCTCAGGGGCATCGAGAGAAAATTTACATAGGTTCCAAGTTAATATGTTATTTCAAAATTTTTTTTGCGTTTCTAGGGCTCCTGGAAAATTTTACCCCATCATCCTCCTCTCGCGTTGAGCTCTTCCAATCTGCAAATGTTATTGAATTATACACCTTGAATTGGTGTCGAAACATCTGCAGAAAGTTTAGTACCCGTGTCATATAATTGCAAATAATTTTTCCAAATACCAATAATGAGCATCACATTATCACGCTTATATTAAATCTCACATAGCAGTCATGTATTAATAGTACCTCAAAAATGCGAAGAATTTATTTAATATCTTCCTAAGTTCATTGCCGCTGAATTCGTTAGATGATAAGTCCGGCGACAAATATTTGATATTAAATTTAATTGATAATATTCGTATCAATGCAGTCTTAGCGATATACTGTGCGCACAGTATATGCACAAGCATATTATAATTTGCCAAAAGTAAAGTAAAAAGCTCTGTGTTATTGCGATTGCATTTTCATCTGATTTTATATGGTATCATATGCATGTACATGTTTACTAAAATCGATATAAATTATTATAGCGTTATACAAATATAAATTATTGTAGTATTCATTTCTTCTCCTCTCTTTTACGTTGAGGCTTCATGAAAACGGCCTTGTACTGTATATAATAAAATGCATTTAATTCTGTCAGGCTATAGATTGTAAATTAATAATGTCATAATCAAAATTTTGCTAAAGGTCTAAAAACTTAGCTACGTGCGCAAAAACGCAATATTTAAATATTGATTGGAAATTATACCACTAAACATTGGTAGTATTACCAATTATTCAAATTACAAAAGAGGGAAGGGGAAAAGGTTTGTTAGCAATCTAAAATTTATGAGGTATCCATACAGGAAAAAATTGCTTAATAATGCATCAAATCAAAACCTTTTTTAGGGTTCAGCTACTCTTTTCAACAATAAAGTCAAAGGATTGTTGTTAAATTTTCATCCTTGAAAAAAGTTTGATGTTGAAAGTTGGTTAACACTATTCGTATATTTTATGATGAGAACTATAACAGCAATTGCGTTGTGACGTTGATGCGATTTGATACGAAATTATGTAGTAATATTTCTCACGTGACTGCTCTCGAGGTAGGTTATTTCGGCCTGTTTTGCCCTCAATGATCGTAGGAGTCGAGTAAAGGGGTTGTTGCATAAGGTGATATACAACTCACTGCTTGTAATTTTATTTCCCCATCTCCCCCTCCTTTCTCTCTCTGTCTCTCTCTCCCTATTTGCTCTTTTGGTTTAGATTATGAAGCTATTTAACGCTTTTCTGTCAGTGGATTGCAATTCCTAAAGCTACAACTGACACATGAGATATGACAGTTAAAGAGATCAAAAGAGTGAATTTACCAGATTAATTGCATTACTGTCATACGCAAGTTTTACGTTACATGGTTATTGGTGTTTACTTGTTGACTGATTTAATGTGAAATATAGTAACGGTAACTAGTAGAAACTGACTAGATGTCTAGATGTTTATGTAGGAACCGGCGATGAACATAAACTAATACACAGCTGTTTTTTAAATTGATACATGCAATAAAAATAACATAAGATGCTATACATATAATGAATGGCCAACAGATTTATACTGTAAAGCAGCGATCTTCAAACTGTGTTCCGCGGAGCCCCAGGGTTCCGCAATACATCTCTGGTCGTTAGCAGCGGCAAGATATACTTTTCTAAAGGTGGGATGGGGTTCCCCAAAACATCTTATAGTTCTAAGGGTTCCGTGAGTCGACAGAGTTTGAAGACCACTGCTGTAAAGTAATATTGTATCCAATGCCACTGACCTAGTTATGCCATTAAAACGCCATTACTGTTATCACTAACCCCTTTCACCGCTTATAGCTAGATTGGACACCAGGGCACCGGCGATCTTTTAGACTGTATTTTTACGAAGCCGGCTGCCAATGTAATACTGCAAGCTACAACTCCCTTGCCTTATTTGTCGCAGGCTTATTTTCTTTGCTGGGGCACGTCTCCACCCGAGCCAGAGGGCGAGAAAATCATAAATCTGGAAATATGGCAACACTACACGTATATTTCACTCCATGCAACAAGGGTTCTCTTATGTGTGAGTGACACAGAGAGAGAGAGAGAGAAATCGACGACCTTCCGAGATATGTTAGCTGCTTGCCCCGGAAGGAAACCTGGCAACTGCAATGGTTTCCACGTAAAATTATTGTTCACCACCCGAAAGTCATTAAGTGATAGAAATGGTCACTAGAAATGGTCCCATTACTTCATGGATACCTGAGTGGTTGAATAATAGTACCTAAACCGTCACTACTCCAACCTTGAATACTCAGAAAAAATATTTCAGCAGAATGCGTAGTGACTAGTTGACTGACTAGTGTAGACGTCTTTACACACAAGTGCGTCACAAATTCATGAAGTTGCAGAAAGCAGTGGATGAGGAGGTTTTCATTAGGAAAACATGTCATTTACTTAAATTGCTGCTCTCTTAATGACATTATACTGTATTCCTCATGTTTTATTTCACAGAAACATTTAAAATAACATCTAGGTCAAAATTCTAAGATGAAAAACATGTTCACTTTAATTTAGAGACCATACAAGTTTAAGAGTGCAACTCTTGAAACAGTTACGTTTTTCATCAAAATAGTGGATCTATTTTTGTACAGCAAAATCAGGAAAGCCATTCTCAAACATGCAATTTCAAAGCCTGGCTATATCCGGTCCGTGTGTGCAACTAAACTCGGATTCAAGTTAGCCTGTGGGAGAATGACTTCCCCATTAGCAACCGTCACCGGCTTTCCACTGGTGCATAGTTGCGTTGCAGCTATCTGCGTCACCACTAGTCCTATAGAAATAACCAGAACCTTGAATACAACTACCGCACTAGAGGGCGATCCTGAAACCTGTGTCCACTGCTATTTAACAGGCATTTTCTTTCCTTGTGTATTACACCAGCACCTTATTTGGTGATAGCATTTTTGGCGTGTACTTATCTCTTTGCCAACCATTCCCGGCCCTTGCCTAATTTCCCATTAAATATTTGCACCCTCATCCACGCCACCAAAGAGAAGCACAAGTTTCTCAATAAATCGTCACTGCATAAATAAGATTGCTGGTTTAGTAAATTTCCGTTTAAGTTAAAAGCCCTTAGAATCGTAAACTGAAACAAGTCAATATTTTATACACCTCATACCAGTTCACTTAATTTACACTTTTCGTCATGGTGGAAAGTTTCATTATGTGATATTTACACTCTGGGAAAGCAAATTCAGCAATAGTTAACACAAATGAAATGAAATTCACGAAAAACATCCTGGAAGACATGTATTTGCAAACGTATATTTGTCAGGTAATTCATTCTGCAGCATTCGTGCTGACAACCTAAAAGTTTAATCAAAATCAATAGCTAGAGATGCAGACCAGACTCGTATAGCATCAGGTTTCTACCTACGATATAACAATTGTAGCCAATCAAAGGCTTCAATTTCCCCAATAGTTATTCATGAACTTTGAAACTGAAGAATTTTAATCAGGGCTTCGAACCGGAACGAAAGGGAAAACCTAAAACCATTATTTTTACCAGAATCGAACCGAAACAAAAATCGATTTGACACATGTAAAAACCTGCATAATCGCGCGTTCAGTATCATCGTGTTAGTTGTCGTTTGTGCGATATGTCTCAGCACATGGTTGGTTTGTTGGTGTTTTAGGGCCTTTCAACTACAAGGTCATTAGAGCGCCGTCCACTGCGTAGTTCTAATGCAGAGACTGCACAGACACTACATTAATGCGACGACTTTTGGGTATTAGCAGTACCCAGTTTTCCCAAGCAGCCACCCATGTCAGTACTAACTGGGGTTGCGTTGCTAAACTTCAGTGATCTGACGAGAACTGGTGTGTCCAACGCAACACACCGCTCCCGATTACACTTATGGAGTGTCCGAATTAGCGAACACGTGCACGAACATTGGGCCCAAAGTCATTCTAAACTCCAGAAGCACTGTATATTCACAAAATGTGCATGTACAGCGCGTGTTCTGACGTTTAGAATGATTTTGGACCCGATGCTCGTGTTCACCAATGTGGACTGGATTTTGCTGTTTGTTGGTGCTTTAGGGCCCGTCGACTGCAATGGTCATTAGGACCCACCTTTTTTTGTAAACAAGCTCTTTACAACTTATTTTTCGTTTCTGGAATTAGCACAAATATGATGAAAAACAAATTTTTTCCAAAATTGCATGCTGATATTTGAAAAATATATTTAAAAAAAATCAATTAGAGATAATATTATGACTTTTTAAAATATAATATCAGAATTTCATTTCATTTTACAAATTTTTCAAAATAAAATATATGCTTTTTTAAAGTATTAATGTATTTTTTAAATATTTTTAATACAAGTTATTTTTTCTTTAAATTAATATTTGGAGTGAAACCGGAAAAACCGTTATTTCTTCCTGGAACGAAAACTGTAACCGAACCGTACGTGAACCATAACTGAAACCGGAGCGAAAAAAAAACAACGGTTCGAAGTCCTTATTGTAATTCAACAATTTCTGATTCAAAATGTTTATTAGGGACGTTGAAATCAGGAACGAATTGAGCATTCCAACTACAAATACGAGTGTGTTGAGCGTAGTTGTGCCTCCCACTCAACCCCCTGACTTTGGCAACGGTTAGAAGCCTCCAGAATCGTAACTTTTCCCTATTTACGATTTGGAAGGCACTGAACAGGCCACACCCTCGCGCATGTGCAATGAAGCTCCAACATCAGCATGAGGCAGCCATTTTTAAAATCGAAGATGTCTGGTCTAAAACGATGTTGCACGTGGGAAAATCATCACTAATACCAAATCCAGAAATAATTCAAGGGAGTAAAAATAAAGTTTAAAAGTAAAATTATTAAATTACAATTATGAAACAATTAAAATTTTTAAATTGGATTAAAAAATGATCTCCCAACAATGTGCAAGGGGATTAGCACACCGTGCTAGCAAACTCCCACTGCACTGTAGCACATAGTCTTTTCCAATGAGTGTTAGATGCTTTTCCCTAGGTGGTGACATTCGCTTTGGACATTGCATTTCAACGTCCCTTCACAATTACAAATACGAATGAGTTCATCATTCGCATTGGTGATTCGTAGTGCTAATTACAACTATTTTTCAACTTCCCTATTATCATCAAAGAAAGTCAACTCCACATGGTATTAAAGTATCCACAGACAATTGTACGTCATATTTCATACAGGAGTTCCATTTAATTTAGATTCATTCCTACTAATTAAAACAGAAATAATAATGGCACTATCTAGTTATCATTAAAGGATTGCATTAATATACTTCAAAAAAGACTGAGTGAAGCGGTAGTAAAGTCAGTATGTTTTACTGACACCAACTGCGCAAAATGTTAGTTGCAGAATCTCCTCAAAAATGATAGGAGCTTTGCATGAATGCAATACAGCATCTTTTTCTTTGTCATGAAATGTGACATTAAAAGATAAAGTAACTCGTCTGTTGTTAATTTCTAATTAAGTCAACCACGTAAGTATGAAATCAGAAAGAAATCAACAAGAAATAGGTACTATGTATAGATATATATATGAATAAAATTACCGTCTTAATTTTCTTTTTCTGTGTGTATGTATAGTATATGAGATACAGTAGGCCCTATATGAGAAACACGTTGTGGTGTGCTGTCCCTTTAACACTTGGCTAAGTCGTTTCATGAATCTGAGCTTTTTAAATTGTGAGACCTATTAAAGTCAATTTAAAATATTAATGATGTTGCCAAGATAAATGAACGAACCTGTCAAAAAAACAACATTGAATGACATCAATTTAAACGCGGTTAAAACCTAATATACTATACATCATCTAGATTTAGTTTCTACTACCGTAATCATAAAATGCTCCGGTCACGTTTTAGGTACGCCATATTAATCTGCGGTGAGGTGACACTGTTGAAATGGACAAACAAGTCCAAATTGCATCATTACAATATGCAAAACTCGTATCCCTAAAATGCTTTAACAGAATTTTCTGCTCAGAAAACGGACAGGACAAAATCAACTTGAGGCTACGCATGGCAACATATTGAGTTGAATATAAAATAAGTTGTAGCCGTACGTGTGAAAGAAGAGCATCTACTTGCGGTCGGCAGAACAAATACACATGATTAAGCATTCAAGACGAAATTTGTTGCATACATGTCTGAAATCGCATTATACTCGGATTTATTTCACCGCCCATTTACAATTTATATTATGTCTCATGTAAACGAGGATTATTTAATGATTTTATATTCGACAGATGTTCAACCAGACACATTTTGTTTTTAATATTAAAATATAATCTAATACCACAATGAAACCTTACTTTGATGTAAGAAAATAAAGGATCAAAAAATCAGGACGGGAAAAAAATCGATCAACACTATCTGGCCCCAAAAAAATTCAATTAATTAAATCAAGAACTTAAAACGCAATATGCAGCCTCTAGTATAGTTTTTATTCTTACATGATATACCCGAAGAATCTCTATAAAATATTTTTAATACTTTTTCAAAAGCTTTTTATGTTGCTGAGGTATTTCCCTCCTCCATTTGACTTTCTAATTATGGAAAGTGCCCTCAGCAAAAAGACAAGCCGACAATAGCTCGATATACTGTCCAATAATTCGCACGCGTATTTCCGAAGCCAATGGGTGGGATAAATGCGTACCTGGCCGTGCCATAGTTGGAAAAAATGTTGGATCGTAAACAAGGAGATGAGAGTTTGCTCAATTCCTTTTCGGCCTCCAAAGTATTTTTGATATACTTGCCTGCCATTTCCCGTCAGGTACCGGTAATTTTGCATATTATAAATCGTCTTTAGCAATTGAATTGAATTATTAAATCTAGGAATGGGTTATTCACTATGTGCAGTGTTGTTAAGTGTCAGAGCACAGGATTATGATTGGTTTACATGTTGCTGACAAGTTACTGCAGCTTTTTACACTGCCCATCAATGCCAACTTCATCTTCTACACCTGAATATTTCATCCGATTTACAACTTACTCTGAGAGAAATAAATACTGTCATCGTACACTTTATGAGGATCTCACGAGAGTCACAAAGGGTGAAGGAGTGTTTATAATAAATTGTGGTCCTTCGCCTCAAAGAAGCAATCAACTTTTCCGCCAGGATTGACCCAACAAGGTTGAATTCATAATTGACCCTCTCGCCCTCCTCGCATCACTCTGGCGTGTAAAAAATTTATACACGGCAGGAAATTAGTTAGTAAAATGCAAATCACAATTACAGTTGGCAAGCTACTTCGTAAATTAAGCGAAATTTGAGCACATACCTGAGTTAGCAGACACTGGTAAAATCATCTTTAACCTTTCCTCTATAAACCCTAGTGTGTGCTCCACTGGGAATGTCTGTTACGGTTGAAAGAGACCAAAGACAGATTAATTTCTTTGTAAAATCATTACATATTAATATACCCTGTTCAAATATTTGTTATATTACTTCATTAGCAACTATGTATCTTCTGTTATACAATTCCCTTATTCACCTAAACGACGTCATGATATGGCTACATACAATGAATTATTCAGTGTCT
>JAAFCE010001036.1:21531803-21569347 GCA_013389805.1 Trigoniulus corallinus
AGAATATTTTTTGGTCTGCATTTTTACACTTCTCATTTCATTTATAGCTGGTTTATTTTTTCCTTGTAGGATATAAGTGTAGGGCTAAAATATTTACAGCTTTCGGAAGAAGAAGAAGACGAAGAACAGTTGCCATTACGAGAGTATGACTATTGTCTCTTGTAAATGCCATTATATTGGGCTTAACAAAGGGCATGTTCTTGTGTGACGGGATTAAAGTAGCATTACAATGGAGTTATCCATAACCTGGCAAATGATGCCACATCAGTAAAGGCACATGTGCTAATAAAGATCTAAAACTTGCAAGTAGAGCATTTCTGTCGGATAATTATTACTGAAATTGTACACCTACGCGCACTCTATTATTAATCATTGTGAAATATTACCAGTAAGAATTTTCTCTGCATGCTATTACTACTACAACACCGTTTTTCGCCCATAACAAGGCCGTGTAATCATTTTTGTCCCATTGGAAAGAACGAAAATTGCATCAATCGCTATGCTTATTTATCGTCAGTCGATTTTGAGTCGTTGGACCAGGTGGCGAGCTACTAAATCTGAAAACTTTGCCCAAATACTTCATGTAGGCCTATTATTAAGGGCTCTTTTACGTGTAGATGACGTCGTATACACCACACGGAACACTCACGGACTTACTTCCCATCCGACTGCCACCATTGGGGGGCCCCTCTCTCTCTTTCTCTTGGGAAACATCCTCTGCCCAGGATGGAATCTGGACCCACTGTCTCAGTAGTCACGCAAGCTACCTTGCCACTACAAAGATAGATTTTTCTCAGTAGCCTATAAATAATGAGCAGAATTGTCTATTTCGGGTTGTAGGTTCACTCCTGGCTGAGAAAGATGGATACTTTCAGACAATCAGAATTTCCCGAATGTGAGGTGCCCAGGTGTAAGCGCTCATCTTCTGTGTCAGTAAAATAATTCGTTACCAGGAAGAAATTGGAGGGACATCAAATAAACAGGGATTGTGGCATTCGTCCGTATATTCCCGGTACCAACGGAACAAAATGATACCAGAGTCTACCATAAACTGTTAAAAGGGTGAAGATGACCTAACATAAACTGTTAAAGGAGTGGAGATGAATAATTAGTAGAAGAACAAAGGGGACGGCATTTGGCTCGAATCCTCAATCTAGCAGGCAGCCTATTGTTAGTAGGAACTTTCGATCTTGGCCAACTTATCTGCATTATTTATTTATTTAACTACGTAATATGATCCTGACGGTAAATCGTGAACGTTAATATTTTTCGGTTGTAGTGTGTAGCTGAACTTTTGACTGATGGTAGGCAGAATCGATCCTACTTCAGGCAGATGGTCTCTTTCAGTCAACAAAGAAGAGAATGTTAAGTGCATAGCTCTTCAGATGGGAAGTGAAGTCGTGAATTGTCTAGTACATGGTGTCACCTGAATGTAAACCACGGATATGTGTGTAAATTAATAAAATCCTTAAGAGGAACTCTCCTCTCTCTCTTCCCTGACGGCCTTAAGAACTGAGATGCTGAGGCAGCTCAATGAACGAATATTTCAGAGAGCGAAAGAGAGATCAGTTAAATCACAGAACATTAGCTTTTGAAATGTTGGGTAATCAGCAATAGTGACGATGACGATCTTAATAATGTAGATACCTATTAATTGATCAATAAATAGCCCTTTATGCTGGCTGTACAAAAAAGAAACAGGCCCGGAAAGAACTCCATCTAATGATATAGAAGTATCTAGTTATGTCACTGCCTATACAATAATGTCCTTTAAGATCTCTTAATGGTAGCCGGACGTGTACATGAATGCAGGTGGTGAGCTTAATGACTATCCTGTAGTTGTAAATGCTTGTGGTCATCTGCCCAAAAGCAGCTGGTGGCAGTAGTCGAATGACGACGGCAGTATGTAGACAACTTGTTTAAGGTCGCTATAAATGTTTCTGTGATTTCTAAAAATAAGATTTGAATTGTTAAAAGAGTGATAACATTGCTATACAATGCACACTAGAGAAGTATGAAAAGCCAACACGTCAATAATTGCATTGGCGGACTAGTTCATTCATTAATGAAACTCTCTCTTTAATTAATCTAATTACTGCACCTCGCAATAGATTTCGGCTCATGTATTTATATAGCCACTACCAAGTAAAGGATTGCAAATCTTTTGGATTAACACACATCAAAATGACGACTTTGAATACAAATGACACTAGAATTTAACCTCGTTTTTCATGGATGAAGACTTAATTACTTAGAAACGCTTAGAATAAGATTTTCAAGCAGTTTTATATCCGTAGTGTGATGTTAATTTAAGTTTTAGTGAGCATGTGGTAGCAATTTCGTCAAGAACATTATCATTAGTCCAAACTCCATTACAGTCACTACTATTACAATGATACAAGCAGAGTACTGTAATACGACAAATATACCACTGGTAGAAAATGGTTTGACTATGTGTGCCTGTGTGTGTGTGTGTGTTTTATTTCATTCCTTTCGTTTTTTCTCTCTCCTTGCCCTTACATGAAAAGGGACCAAATGACCTAGTCACTAAGTTAATGGCCTTCTGCAGTGCAAAACGTAATTCAGTAGTAGTACGACTTTTAGAAGGACATTTACTCAAATTTATCAAATCGTTTAGTGCTACTACAGCGTGATTTCCTAAAGATTAACTTGTCCTGTGGACACGATGCTTCAAGTCCTTTAATTATCCCAAAAGTCTCAATGCGAAGATTAAATTCTGTGGCATTTCCCCTTAGACCAAAGGACAGCAAGAATTTATTTTGTACGTGATTCTAATGCCAATATAATTCTTATCTAAATATCTTTCGCATCAAGAATTTTTACTCCATGCTTAATAGTAATTGTGGCAGTCAGTCGCCACTGCGGTTAGTAAATTTATTAAAAATTTGAAATAATCTATCAAAATATTTATTCTACAAACAACAACTACTACTAAATCCTTTTCCAGCCTTTTGCATGGTCGGGTACCCATTATTGTCCTATTTGGATGCACATGGACGATCTGTTGGACGGTAGTTTTGTAATTTGCTGCTCATCCCTACTTCCTCGACCGACGCCAGAGGAAGAGCTCCTGCACCTGGGAATTTTGCCGAGGTTCTTGACTTGTAGGTGAAAGTCGCACACACCACACGGGGGCACGGCTTTACTTCCCATCCAACAGAAGGCGTACTGGGGACCTCCTGCTTTCCCCCTCGCCATCTCCCTCTCTCTCCATTTGTCTTTCGATAGAAATCAAACCAATTCGACTCAGGAGTTAACTTGGAACGTCTGCCCCCCCCCCCCCGAGGGGGAATTATTCATTCTAATAAACTCTAATTAATTATACTTGAATTAGTGATATCTGTGCGACATTTTATAGACTTGTTTTTAATTATTGAACGCGACCTCTCGTATTTCAAATACAGTTCGGTTGTTTTTTGCTGAAGTACTAATTATCTATTAATTTGAACTGCCGTAGTAATTATTTAGAGTTAAGCACACTACAACTCATCATTGCTTTACGAGAACTTTCATCAGTTTGATGGTATAAAAATCTTATCTTTTTGTCCTCTTCAAGAAAAGATGTCGAATTATTCAGAAAGACATATATTTCCAAACAAATTATTCAGGAGAGTGTAATATATGATAAGGATTTTTTCCCTAAATCCAATAAATGTAAGAAAAGTACAAAGTTATTTCAACAAACTGAGGTTACTTTTTCAACTCCCGTGATGAATTCTTTAGGATGAGATTTTGATGATAGAAAACGATAAAGTATTCAAATGACATACCGTTTCTATGCCATTTCTAAATGTTGAAAAAAGGTATTGGTTGCAATCGGTTAACTCCGGTGTGTTGGATAGTGTCCTTCCGAAATTGTAAATCGAAAATGTGTAAATCGGGCAGCCTCTTAAGGGGTTGACCTGTTATGGCTGCCTGGCTTACACCCCAACCCACAAACTAATCCAATCCAACATTGAAAGACATGCACCGCTTCGAGTATACGAATTGCAACGCTACTATACTGATTTGTAACACTATTAGTTCTTTTTAAAAGATCCTTATTTTCATCTAAGTGTCACAGTTAATATATAGTTATTTACTGTACTACTGAAAGGGTTGCGTCTCAACCATTTACAGATAAGAGCTGAGAAGAAAAGAGTCCATCTACTTTAAGAAGGGAAAAACATTAAATACTATATTTCACACACAAGTTCAATTTATGTTTTTAGTTTTGGAAATGTAGCTACTGTTCTGAAGTATATAAGAATGTGCATGAAATAGATCAAATTTTAGGTAAGATGCACGCTTGTGATCAAGTTAGGATCAAAGAGAGTAAATATTATGGACACTTGTATGGACTAACATCTAAGCTACTACCTGAAGGAAAAAAATTTTAATATTAGATTTGAAGTAAGGGGAATCGTCTCTTTGGGCACTGCGCATGCGTCTAAGACCACTGACCTACATCAATATCCAGCAAAGATTGGTTGGGCGTAAAGTCCTTTTCAAAAGAAAGTTGTCTCTTCCTTTACAGATTTTACGGGCCGTTTATAATGTATCGTATAAACAGTGTGACAATGTTTATGCTTGAAAGAAATAAAACCTCAGGGAGTAAACAAATCAATCTCAAACTACCTGAGTACAGTTCATTCACGCATGTGGGAGTTTGAAATAGGACTGAAAAGTTTTAACTAAAAAAAATTGACATCTAAAAGGTGATGCTTTTGTTTTCATTTTCTATATAGAGTTGTAATACGATATGAAAAGTTCAGTTTTGTTAAAGGTCAATATCATGGGCCTCGCCTTTCTCCTTCACATCAATGCATTTCAATATTACGAATAAAGTGGTAACAAGATAAAAGCAAATGAAAAAAATAACACTTTTCAAATGCAAGTTAGGCTACAGACGCTACCATTTTCATCATCACTAACTCTTCTTTTCCCTACGGCAGGGTCCGGTGCCTATTGTTCTTGTTCCGTTGGGAAACATGAGCGACTACGTAGCTGGCTGCTAACCTAATACTGCCTAAGCTTATTTATCATCGACCAGATTTTGTTCATTGGAACATTTCTCCACAGGCGCCAGGAGCCGAGCAGCCGAGATGCAAATGCTGCGGTATATGAGCGGGGATGTCAAGAGCCTGGGGGTGCGGGACATCCCGGAAAAATTGAGGTGGTATGGACATGTAATGTGAAGAGGGGAGGAGGAGCAGGTTGTTGGCGACACCCGAGGCAGGGGAGACCGATGCAGACGTGGGAGCAGGTTGTCCGTAAGGATATGGTAGTGTGTGGAGTGAACGAGGAATAGGTGGGAGTGGAGGGCTAGAACCAGCAACCCGGCCCTGCCACAGGCGGGATAAGGGCATGGTGGTGATGATGATGACGCCAGGAGGCGAGCTCGCAGAGGTACGGATTTTGCTAATCTATTCTTTGTCCGACATCAGAAGTTCCCCCGTGGTCACTCTCTCATCCGAAAAGAGCCGATTGAATCTGAAACCACTGACAAGTAGCCCAGCACACTCCCTCTGCACTACAGAGGCGAGTTAATTTAGGCAACAGACGTCAAATTAAAATGTTCTGATAATCTAAGAACATTTTGATGTTAGCAGCAAGCCTATATTCTTACCCAGAAGAAGAAAGCCCAACGTTACATAAGTTTTGTAGTATTACAACAGTAGTCAACTGGCCGAAGGCACCGCCCAACAGATCGCTCGTGTGATACTCTCCTCAAAAAACAGTCTTAATACAACAACAAACTTTTAAATGTTGCACGTCTCAGCTGATTTTGATCAGAAAACAATAAGATTATAAACAGTTTTGTATCAAATGAAAGAGACCATTCATCTATCAGACGACATTTTATGGCTTCCAAAGCCTATTGAATTTATCACTCACATAAGATTGAGCATACATTTTTAATTAAATTTAAATCAATTAAGTTAGGCGCTTACCTGTATGAAAGACTTTGTGAATATATAAGAAACAAAACGTTGAATAAAATATCATAAATTAACGTAAGTCACTAAATGCGTAACAATGGCGGTAACAATGAACAACTGACTTAAAATTGCAGCAAACAAAGAAGACAAAAAGTCATACAACAAAAGCTTTTTTGAAGAAAGTATTTTCACAATGCTTTCTTAATCTTTGAAATGGTTCTCCTAATAGAATATTTATAAAGATTTTATATTAAATATTGAACGTATTTCAGAGGGTCGCGCTATGGGCCATCTTCTTCTCCATCCCTCCCTCCTCCTCAGTAGTTAATCACTACCAAACTTTTAATAACCCTCCAAATACAATTCCACAACTTTGTATTCTGTCTCAACAAGTTTCTATACCACCTGCTCTTATTTTCTTGCTATTTTTATCTTAACTTGCGACCTACTACTCAGAAACGTTTCCTGAAGTACATATCATAAACTTGATCTTCACTAGTAATTCTACCCCTTTGCATCTTAAAAGTATCCAACCTTTCCCTGCAGTCCATTTACTGTGATCTGCAACAGAAAGGCTAAAGGAATCCATAGCTTTGCATGATAAACTCTTATCAAATTACTAATAAATTTTGCCTTTAGGCAACCTCGCTTGCACCCAAATTTAATTACGAAAATTAATTAATGTTAATCTCAAGTATCAATATCTAAATAATACTGGCTGACATGAACAATAGATTTGAGGTTTTTTTAAATTGCTGAAAACCTTGCAAGTCGGACGATATTTAACTCATGAAAAGATTGGCGGCCACATATTTCAATTTTCTTACGGTAAAATTTTCTGAAGCTTGAATCTAAAATTCTACAATTTTCAATTTGGTAGTTAATTGTACTTACAAATCCTACAGGCAGTTTTAATTAGCAGTGTGTGCAAAAGAAAAGCAATTTTCCTCCGGCTTTAAAGTAATTGTTAAAGTATGTTTTCATAAGACGAGGGAAGCCTAGGCTAACTGCTTGTTAATGGGAAGTCACACAATGAACTCCTTTAAAATCATTACTGCTACCAACCAACTTATTATTAAAAGGAAATTTTAAAAAAAATGTAAGCTTATTATCTCTACACCGCAATTATTAATCGCAACTGCACTGTTTGGAAAATTCCGCCTTTAGGTCAATTTTTAAAGCCTAATGCTTACAATGATATTAAAAGATTTTTTATTGTATAAATTTTGACTGACAGTGGCAAATCTAGACAAGTAATAACTTTTATAAACACGTCCATTCAGAACATTAACATTCAGTGTTTCATTTTAAAGGCAAAAATGTGTCGCATTCGTTCAGACATGAGTTTTGCAAAATCAGAAATATAAGGAATTAATTTTAGAAAAGGATCATTTCGTGGAAAGGATAAAAAGAAAGAGGATAAACGGAATGTATATTTTCTAAAGTAAACAACTATTAGAGGACTGACAGTACCCGTTTAACGGCCTAAGACGCATCAAGCCATGAACTAGAGATGCAAATGAGTTGCAAAATAGGGAGGCAAACTAACATTACACATTTGCAATGCAGGGAAGCCATATGCATCCATCTCCGCACTGACCACCCGACTATAAGTCATGATGCTCAAGAAGAGTCAGTGGTTCTAGTTCGATCCTGAATCAAAATGGTTTGCCTTCTCTAAGGCGAGAGAGAAAGAGAGATGACCTAGAGCGTATTCCGTCAGATGGAAGGTAAAGCTAAGGTTTCGTGTGGCGTGTACGATGTCACCTGCACGGAAAACAAGGTTTCCGTTTAGGCATGACTTATCTTGGGAAATTGAAATGGTCCAAATGAGGGCAGCAAGAATTGTGCCAAATCACTTCTCTCGTAGATTGAGTGTGTCAGACATGATCACAGATTTAGGGTGGGACTCACTACGTCAGAGGGGGTATCTGACAGCATCAAGCTGTTTAACAGACTGTTGAAAATAGGGCACGAGGGCCCTCTAGTTGAGGGGTTATCCCTAGCGGAATATAAGGGGAGAAATGATCATCCGTTCAAATTGAAGGCGATCAGGGCCCGAACAGACTCATATTACTAGTCGTTTTTTCCAAGGGCCATTTGGCAATGGAATGCTCTTGATGAGGATAATGTGAGGAATTTTCTGAAACAAGGGGCCAATATAGCAGATAGGCAATGTATGGTAGAATAGATTTTATGCTTCAGGTTCCTTTGGGTTTTGGATTAGTCAGTTATTAGGAATGAGAGTTATTCTCTCCACTGCCAATTTGGCCTATAAGGGCTGCTTGCAGTGTATTCAATTAGAATTAGAAAAGAACCTGTGATTAAAATATATGGTAGTTCGGCAAAATTTTCATGGTAGGAGCTCGCCCCTTGATGTCACGGAATGTCCCAGGAACATTAGGCCGACGGTGAATAAGTATAGGGATTGCAGCATGGTAACAGCCGACTACATAAAAATACAGTCCAACGGTCACTCACCTGACTCTACCATAGGTCATGTTGATGGTGCCCTAATAGAAGTTTCTGGCACGAAATTGCAGTTGTCTACAAAATATTTTTAGTGAACAAGATGTAATGTTGTCATTCATTTCAAGTGGGCCCACAATGGGAAACTGTCCCATGAGAGATAAATGATATAAATGGTGTTAATCCACCGTATCACAATTTTAAAACGTAACTCAACAAAGAAAAACACTATGAGAACAAACGGTGGCCTCATCAAAACAAGCGCCTTGTCTGCTTTCAGTTCACAACACATTATTAATAGGAGCTCTTAAAATACGGAAGGGCGAACGCATAGAGATATATACTGGAGGAGGAGAGGAAGAGTTGATAAATGTTTTTCCTTGGAGGATATGGACCTGCGTATGGTCACTGAAATTGGATGGATAGCGTAGAAAACACCCATTGTAATCTGCATAGTGATAATGTATAGTCTGTCAATAATGCTGCTTTAAAACATACTGACTCACTTAATATTCGACTATCTCTCCTTATTTGCCAGGTCGCCAACCTGGGCACTCATAAAACAGTTGCTTAGGTAGGCGCCGAATCACGAGAAATGTGTGGCAATTTAATCAGGAAAGGCTTTTCTTTTCAACGACTGTATCAAATAAACACTCAGACTTTGTAGATGAATGTTTTACTGTTGTTGCTTTAATTTAATGACATTTTTTTAAAGCTAAATGATTATTATTTCTAGGACTAACTTGGGGACACAAGACGGGAAATAAAGTTGCTAAAACACGGCGGGTGATCGAGCATCAAGAGGACTAGCTGCAATATATCGGCAAAATATCTTTTTGTGTCTTTAAAACACTCATCATAACTACTAATAATGACTTCAGATATAAATTTAACAGAAAATTTAGCAGCACCTACTTTCATACCTTACAATCAACGAATTGAAACTTATGTAGTGCCAGTTTTATTCGCGCTAATATTTATTGTTGGAATTTTGGGTAATGGCACCCTGATCATCATATTTGCTCGAAATAAAAACCTTCGCAATGTGCCCAATACTTACATCATCAATTTGGCAATTGGTGACATCTTGGTACTAGTGATATCCGTCCCTTTCACAAGTACCATTTACACAATCGACAGTTGGCCTTATGGCGAACTCATATGTAAACTGAGTGACTTTGTGAAAGAGACATCTATTGGGGTGTCAGTTTTCACATTAACTGCTTTAAGTGTGGATCGTTTTTTCGCTATTGTATCCCCAATGAGACGACATATGGGAAGCCATGCTGGTCGAGGCACCATTATCGTTGCCGTTGTAATATGGATCTTATCACTTGCTTTTGCATTCCCAACTGCGATATTATCGTACGTGAAGCATGTAAACGTAAGCAACGTTTCATTTGACGTCTGTTATCCGTATCCGGAATCTATTTGGCAGGATTATTCTAAATTTAACGTCATGATGAAATTTTTGATTTACTACCTCTTACCACTGGTAATCATTTCTTTTTTTTACGCTCTAATGGCTATTCATTTAGTTAAGAGTTCAAAAAATATGCCAGGAGAACCACAAGGTCAACAAAGTAGACAGATTGAGGCTCGAAAAAAAGTAGCCAAAGTGGTTTTATCTTTTGTAGTCATATTCGCAATCTGTTTCTTTCCTGGTCATGTTTTCTTCTTATGGTTTTACTTTAATACGAAATCAATGGAAGATTATGATGATTTTTGGCATGCATGTCGTATTATTGGATTTTGTCTGGGTTTCATTAATTCTTGCATTAATCCTATAGCTCTCTATTGTGTCAGTGGTGTCTTCAGAAAATATTATAATGATTATTTGTTTTGTTGTCTGGTATCTCATCAATCGAAACGTGGAAAACGAGGAACACTGGATAGACAGTCTACTCTAGTCAATTTTAATAGTACATTTCGTAGGACCAGTACTAGCACGTCAATGTTACAATCTGCTTCATTATGAGTCTGGAAAAAATGAAAGATGAAGAAATAATTATATTATTATTATTTTATTCAAATAATAAAATTCTGGACTTGAAATAATTCTGATATAGGTCGCAAAAATCATTTCAACTCGTTTAACAAAGATGATAACTAAACGGGACACTGATTGCAAACTCATCGCGAAAACCTTTGAAACTCATGTATGTGATTATTGATTTTAAGAACGTTTTATTTGAGATTTCTTCTCGGCAGGGAGTTTATATTTCATACCCTTATATAAATATTCATGCGATCTGATTTATTAGAAATTTTCAATGTGATTTAAGCTTGAATGCCAAATATTAAATTTCTTGAATTAGCATACCCAGCCAGATTAATGACATCAATTAAACATTATCCTCTATTTACCTTTTTATGAATGTGATTTGTGAATGTAAAAGAAAAACTTTCACATCACCACCATAAATCTGATTAATCATCATTACAAACTATATGAAGAATCATTGCCGTTTCTTTTCTTAACAAAAAATCCGAAATTTTCACCTCTCGGTTGAAATGCAAAGAGGAGTATAGGTACTGCTTTAAAAATGAATTTTTTAAAGGCGTATGATAATAAATAGCTTTATAAATGTACCAAAGACAACATACTCGTTTAGATGTTCACTTATTACCTATCATGCCAATGTAGATTAACTATCTGAATCTAAATGACAGTCTGCAGAATTAACGTGCGCCATTTTTTTTAAAGTTTTGTCAAAATATTACTCGTACTTCAAGTTGTATTTGTAATTCTTTTTCTTTCTTACATTAGAATAATTGTTAAGTCAGTGTGATATTGCATATATAAATTTTTATGGATCATATAAAAAGAACATCTGCAACAAAAACAGATCTAAAAAATATACATAAATAAAAACTTTTCGTAAGTAATTTAAGATGAAGTAAGTGTAAATTTCTTTTGTACAAAAAATGAGTGTGTATCTCAATAAGAAACTTACTTGTTTATTGCATTTTAAATAATAGTAATAATAAAATACTCAGCAAAATAGCACCCATTTTTTTGTTTTAGAAAAGTAGGCGTCTGTTACTTTATGCCGATAATTTTGTGTGGACGTATAGTATTCAACATTAATGTCTGTTTTGTACCAGTTATAAACTTTTAGTTAAACAAGGTCATATTCTAAAGAGAAATTTATGGTTTTAAGACTTGGATTTTGTGATTTTAACATGTAATTATAATGTTATGCCACTTCATACTCATAAATGAAAAGGAGGCATACATGTAAAAGCCATTGAATTACTGCAGAAAATTTAACCACCCTGTCTCATTCTACTCAATAAGAATAAGGAAATGGTTAAGAGAGTAGGGGTTATTTAGGATTAGGAGATGGTATTAAACTGGGCAACCTTATTTCATAATCAGTTCTGTCTACTACAGAAAGTCATCAACAATAATCAATATGGATTTTCTTTATCGTCCTTTTTATTCATTAAGGAAAATTACATGAATGGAGAAGAACTAAATGTCGCTTAGTGTGAATGTAAACATGGTGTGGATATAATTATAATGCGTTCATTTCTAAACACTACTTTATGATCAATTTAAATTTTTTCGTATAGAACACATTAGCTTACATCAAAGTGTTTGCTTACTCTTATGTAAAATTACTATTATTATTGCATAACTGTTAATCATCAGTTTTTTAATTTGTTGTTGCATTTTTTGTCTTCTTCTTCTTCATACAAATGATGTTAAATTTTTCAGTAAATTTCAAATGTCAAAGAGTTATATGACGGACAAATTGTAACGATCTACTAATAAAACACCTCAAAGACTTCTATTAATCCTCTTATCATTTTTAGATATGTTTATAACAATAATTGAAATAATATGTGATGTGGATTCCGCAACTAATCCTGTGTATGTTTTGTAAGAAATAATAACATTTAAATAATGCTGATTACGTTTAAGGGATTCGTGAAATATATCACTATTTGTATATCAATCACTGTTTTTCTGTTAATTACTTCTTCACTTGGAAAAAGGGATGTAAAAAATTCAGCAATATTTTTCTCCCTGTGAACTTCAGCAAAATCGTCAACAAATCACACCTATCAGTCCTTTTCAGGATGGAATGTGGAGTCATGTGAAAGGCTTCTGTTAGTTAGCCCATTTATATTTCACGTGGCATAGCATAATAGCATTTGAAAGATTTCTTCTCCTCTTATTATAAGTCAATTGTGGTCCTGTTTGAATCGTTAATTAAATTAGGGATGCTCAAATTAAATGTGGACCGCACAAGGGAAACTACAAACTGCAACGTACTAGGTTTTGCACATACTCTATAATACCGTCGTGGTTCTCTTCAAATAATGTAATTCAACAATCATCTGTTTTATGCAAATCACACTACAATCTCATTCCCATGATAACTAATATAAAAATCTATATTTTCAATAATTTCTGGAATGAAATTTAACCTCTCTTTCAATGATATATTATGAAAAAATGATGCATTATAGATTATTTACGAGAAACTCAAGTATCATCGTCATTATCGAAAGATTTAAAAAAAAGAAAATCGGAGTATCTTCTTATCAACTGTATTTATTTTTTATGTCATCACACGACGTGGTTACACTTGAAAATCTCTGCAGGATTTGGTTTTCAGGGCGCTAGTTCACCTCATTTGCATAAGGAGGCTCTAAAATGGATTATAGCACACGTCGTGTTGACAAGTTAAATATATATTACAAATTACGTATCTCTAGATAGATAATCTATAATTAGTCTTGCTGCTTTAAAAATAACGAACATTTCACCACATAGCCCTAAGTTATAAATCCGCAAGCACTATTTCCTTTCCGTGTTTTCAGATAAATGATTAAGCCAGTAAAAAATTAATAGTAAAATGGCTGCTGAACTGTTATTTGCTACAATCTGTACATTAAATATTCTGTTTGAATTTCTTACTATACATGATTTGTTGAGGCACATAATAGAAATCCGACCATAAAATTTCAAGAGGAAGTTTCCTAGCATATGGAGCATTTTAAGCTAGACATGTAAGATAAATGCAAAATGATGGCTTACTTTAGACAGACAACACACCAGTCGGAATTTGCAATCTGAATTCCAAATCGATTTTCCAAATAGTGTGTCACCATTCATTACAACCTGCCACATTCATGGAACTTCATACTTACTCCTGACGTTACTAATGTTGCAGGGAGACACGTTTTGAAATTTCGTTATCCGAAAAAAAAATTATAAACCTTTAAGATAGCAAATAAAATAAATTAAATTTTGTATGATACTCAACTAAATTGTAAGTCATTTTTGGTTTTTATAAGCCAGCCCTAAAGAAATTACCCAAGAATATCCTCTTATTACAATGTAGTAACATACATACTGCACTTTACAGAAAATAACATTGTAAATCTGCTATATATTTACATAAAGTATCATTATCATTGGAGTGTGCATAACTTGTCTGGTGTTGGGGAATTGCATTTGGCTATTTAGTTAAACCAATGGATTACTACAAATTACTACTGCACAATAATAAGTCGGTTACTGCGCTTGCAACGAAAGAGTTATAAACTGAAACAACTTACCATTTTTTTCAATTTAAATTTGTGAAACCTTTTCTAAAAATTTCCTTTCCACTTAAGGTCCTAATTTCTAGAATTAACGGTTTAACAACTAGATTCTCGCCAACGAAATGAACTTTCCTAATTAGTTCTATTGATCAGATTTAATAAGTAGCTTAATATGCACAGTACATGTCAAGTTGTTGACCGGTAGTGCCTTTCCCTTCTTGCAATGATGCGTCACTTCTACAGGGGGCTAGTTCGCTGACATAGACTCCTGACCAACTAGTGGTATTGCTGGATCCCTCCTGGAGGAAGAACATAGCTTCTTTTAGACAGGAGGTGGATGTGTAGGATGGGAAGTAAAGTTTTGGCCCCTTAAGGTGTGTACTATGTCACCTGCGCAGAAAAGAACCCATTCTACTCGGAGCAAAATGCCCATGTAAAGCAACAAACTTTACAAGTGTAGGAACTTGATCCCTAGAATCGATGACAGAAAGTACCACTTCGTATAGGCAGACGTTAAATAACACAGGAACTGCAGCATTAGGCAGACAGCCGGCTGCGTAAAAATATCGTTCAATAGTTCACCTGTGTGTTCCCTGGTGGGATAATGCTTAAGATAATTTCTACCGTCGTGGGAACATTTGTTTTGAGTTTCTTAGCACGCTTGATGGTGACGCCCTTTGTAATAGAGGGCCCCAGTCACATTCGCAATTCGCAGTAAGGGTACAAAGGAAGTGTTCACAAACCGTGAGCGTATATCAGGAGGAGATGGCAATGTTTGAAAAACTTAGAAACATTTACAACAAATGTTTACTTTACCTATTTTTGGAGGTGGATCCCAAGAATAACATTGAGTTTTGTTCACACCCTTGATTATAATAAATGAAAATTGATGAGCAAAATGCCCTTGGAAAAAGGTGCCGTCAGATGCCGTACATTTTATAGGGGATGATTGCATATAAGATAAATCTTATATAATAATTAATTGTAGCCGTTGTGAGTCAGATTATCCTATCTCTTTATTATAACACTGATAAGTAAAGTGTCCAATGGGCTGTTTATCATAAATCTATAGTACTAGACTCAGCAGATTATCATCAAGCAAATTTTATTCAAGATATTTTGACATCGTGCACTTTAAAAAAATAAACATTCGCGATACAAAAGTTTTTTTTTTATAAAACTTGATTTCTCTTTAAAATGACACAATGAGATTGTTTACTGGTCTTTGGGAGTTAACCCAATTTTAAAATCCAGGTTTTCAGGTTTCAAGTTTTAATATACGCCCTATAGTGACACAATCTTAAATACTTTTTTCGACTCTACCCAATACATTATTGAAGTTTTGCTTTTTAAACTTGTTAAACGAAAGGTTAATAAGAAGTAAAAATGGGTGGAATTTTTAGAAAATACCAGGCGTGTTTTAAATGACGATGGCATCATCCTTATCATCATCACCTTGAATTTGCATTTGAAGTTTCTTATTACTGAAGACATTGTCAGTGCATATTTCTGGTAAAGACAATGTTAATAGTTCAATTTTTTTCTTTAAGAAATCAGGACTAAATGACAATCGATATGAAGTGGAAGACTCCATTATTTACAGTCGTAATTCGTGCTAACTTTGGCAATAAGGAATTAGAAGGCAGTATGGTTTCAAAATTTATTAAAATACAAGTTCAATAAAGTTTTAGTATTCAATGATATTGTAAAAGTTGTAATGTAACTGATGACTCCCTAAATGATGATGCGGTGTAAAAATGTCACATATCACATTAATGGATTGACAGAAAAAAAGAAATTATTATGAATAATTTTCATTTTGAAAGCTTAATGGGTTTCTTCCATTCTCCACATGTGATGCATTCAATACTGACCAAAACCCCCTCAATCATGATCAGACGTATTTATTATTGAAATAAATTCTAGCCCCTTTCCAAATCTAAATATCTAATCCCTACTGTGATAAATCATTGTCATTGCTGCATTGTTTTTGATTAAGCTATCTTTAGTTGATATGTCACCATGAATAAGTAGAGATCATTGACATAGGCTAGCAAAGATTTTACTTCCAGCAACATCTGCAATGATAAATTACCGTATCGATCAACATGACTGATTTTGCGGACAAAACCCTCTTTTAATTGGCAAAGTGGAAATATAGATATATCGATATATTATATTTGAATTTTTGTGGCAGTATTTTATTATTTTCATCATGGCTACAGATACGACTAGTATTGCACAGGAGGTTCCGAATCATCATCACCGGCACCTGATGCCTTTACTGGATTTTGAGGAGCTGCGGCAGTTGGAACGACTGGGGCAGATGATCCGCTAGAACCACCTGATGGAATGTAACAATGTGCGCATGATCGAGAGCCTTGCACATCAACGTTTAGGTTACCAATATCTGGACGTAAATCTTTCTGGCCAGATGATGATGCTGAAAATGTTTGCTGGTAACTATCTCCAGGTCCTGAAAGATCGCTTGAAAATGTGTATTGATAACCAGATTTTGTATTTGCAGGTCTCTGCGTCGTTGGAACAACACGAGGGATTGGTGTGCTAATGGGAACAGTGACTGCAGGGACTGGTTGAGGGTAACCTGAATTTTGTTCACCATAATCGCCAGAATATGACGGAACATAATTTGGAAATTGTCCTCCAATTTGAGTAGAATAAGAGTATTGGTAACCAGATTTAATTCCAGGTGTTGGTGGTCGCACTCTCACGGGAGGAGGGGGTGTGCTGGGAACTTCAGGTATTGGAGTAGGGCCGGGAAGTGGATAATAAGGATTGGGATTTGATCCCGGGGTACCATCACCAGAATATCCATTTCGATAATCAATAGGGTAAGAATTTGGGTAGAATGATTGGCATCTACCACATTGGGGAACGTAAATAACTCGAACTGGCACTGATGATTGACCACCAGTTTGATATTGGTAGCCATGTTTTTGGCCTGAGAAAGTTTGAGCTGGGTACTGACTTCCAGTATCATATTGATAACCGGATTTTTGGCCTGGTCTTGGATGAGAACCATAACTGGTAAAAGAGGTATAGGTCGGAACACTGGCTTCAGTTTGGATACCAGCAACATAGCCGGAATCCCCACGCTCACTGTCGCCACCTGAAGACTGCTGATCGCCACCTTCTACATTTCCATATCCTCCGTTAACTGTGTAAATGATTTGTGGCGTTGTTTTAGTATATGTTTTAGGTGGTGTAACGTTAATTGTCTGCGAAGAAGTGAAATATCCACCTCTTGGCCATTGGGATTCACTTCCCGTTGGGGGTTTCTTTGTCGACTGAGTAGCCGTTTCGACATCCGGATATACCGGATAAGAACTAGGAGTCACAGGTGTAAAGAAATAAGTAGTGGGTCTTCTCGTTCCTAAGCCACCATAGAATCCTTTGTTACAATCACATCGAGGAGGAAGGTTACCGGCAGTATAATGAATATTACTTTTGGTGCAATCACATCGGGAAGGAGGGGTAATGGTAGTTTTCTGATATTGAATACTACTTCCACCGGGATATTGAGTAAAGGGCCCCGTTTCTGAGGATACTCCACATTCCACATTAAACCACCATTCACAAACTAATGTGCGTTGATTAAATAAAGTGCCGTTAGGGCAAAGGAAGCTGTCCTTTCTGCCATTAGGTTGACAAAAGTGCCACACCTATAATTTAAGACAAATTTTGTTTCTTAGACATGTATCATGAATTTAAAACTGTTATAATACCGATATTACCTGACATCTAGCTTCAATATCTCCATATAATCCTGCTTCTTTATTTTGGCAAGTAAACCCTGTTTCAGGGACAGATGATAAAATGGGATAATCCTTAAGTTCATTTCCAGGTATGGTATCTGCATAACCTCGATTTTGATAAGAGTTATAGTTCACATAGTTTGGTACAGGGGCTGGATTTGAAGCTGCTACCAATCTTTGTCCTGTTCCCTGGTTATCGAGGTAAGGGTGTTGAAACTCTTCTGCTGGCAGTGGATAGACGTGTCGCTTTTTGGGCTTTTTGAGAATAACAAAATTAACAGGAATAATGCTTTAAATATAAGAAATGCTGAAGTCAATTTTGAAGCTAAATAAAGTGTAATCAACTTACATTGTCCTCAGATGTTTCATTTTGAGAGTTGAATGACTCGTCCACAGATTTCACATTGAGTGTTTCATTGTTATCATCCTGAACTTCACCAACTGTTGAATTAGTTTCAGCATCTTTTTCATTTGAATCGATAGATTTATCTAGTCTTTCTTCAGTGACATTTGATGTTGACTTCTCGAAAATAGTATCATTTTTCTTGATTTCAACTACTTCAGCGATGTTTGAAATCGTGAAGAGTAGCAGAACTAATTTTGAAAAAAATAAATCCACCCTAGTCATAAATTGTTACGTGGAAATAAAATACCCGTGTTTTCACGCTTCCCTTCCTAACGAATTGCATTAATTCTCTAGAGAATTGACCCCAACTTTGATAGTTATTAAATTTATTTTGGTAGCAAACAATAACTATCGAATAATTCAAATATTAATAAAAGTTGAAGTGCTAAATTCTGCATCAATACAAAAAAAAGGTTAAGCAAATAAGAATTTAAGCAAACCAAACATCTTAAAAATCCGTGAAATAATTTCAAGATCACTGAATACTTATCGGTAATCACATTATAGTTATTGTCAAGCCAGAAACCACTTTTCAGATATTTAACATCTTGGGAGCCATACATGGTACAGTCAAATAATAAAAATTGAAGAGATTTTACTACAGGATGTACCCGACGGGACTTGCTAATGCGTTCGTTATTCTAATGAAGCATATAGTTGTTTATGCAGTATGAATATTACATCTATAACTTCCTTTACCTTCACTCTCTTCATAAAGTTACTTAAAATTAAAAGGGAGTACCATAAATTGTAAGTGAAGTAGAGAAAATAGTCACAAGGCAGAATTCAAACTCTAAAATTGAAATTTATAAATCTATTAAAAATGTAAAATTTCTAAAATAAATACGTACCACAAGTACAAATTGTAATAACTTGCATGGTTAAATGAAACAGCTCCCTAATAGAAAAATGCTCGGCAGTGAATTAATAATCCAAGCAATCACCGTAACACGCCTGCACTTCACTTTCGTTTATCCTCAATCAAATTTGAACCATTCTGATAGCCCCCTGACATCACCTTAACTATTTATACTTTCTATTACAGGCCAGGGCGTGATTTGAAACTATCCTCCTCTTTATTTCTCTCACACACACTCTCTTACCTATTTCTTCTCAGTTAGGAACTGTATGCAATTTGAAGGTGTGATATATATTAGGGAGTGAAGGAAATAAGGTTAAGGGGCTAGCTTATTAGTGGGTTAGCAAGGTAAAAAATGGGTGGAGAGTTAAAAACGAAATCGTTTCTTAGACTCTCAACTCAGAAGAAAACTAGGTTATTAACGCAGTTTAATATAAATAAAAGCATTTCAAATTCTCTGCAATAGAGAAGTATCTCCTGTTCGCATTATTTCACGGTGACGCCACAAATATGTTTATTTCTATTTGAACTCTAATATTTTCTGAAGACACTGAACACCAATTAGTAATAGATTGAGAGAAATACCTTTGAAAATATATTGTACAAATAATCGAGCCATTTTTGTGCGTGGGTGCACCTTTACCCTTGACTACCAATTTGGACACCCACCTTTAAAATACACATTAAAAACAGTGATGTGTTAGAAGAAATTACAGCTTCTTCATCTGCTGTTTCTTCTCCTTCTCCTCCTTCTTCCCTTATTTGTTTTCCCTTTCATTTCCTTATAAGTATTACCTTACGGTAAAATGTCAAATTCTTCTACCAAAAATAAGGCAAGGTTTGTGTTTCTTTCAACTACTTCTTACACTATCATAATATATCGAGAAAAGTGACATAATTTTGGTAGGCATCCACAGTTCAATATTTGAACTTGTAGAACTGTCAACAAGTTAATGAAATATTTCAATTTGAACGAATGAGAGGACAAAATAAATCAACACATCTCCAAATAAATATACATTTTTTATAACTGAAAAGGACCATATTTAGTTTCGATCAAAGTTATCATGATAAAAATACTTACAATCACTTATTTAGATAGTTGGCAATCAAGAGTTTATTTTTAATGTCAAGGTTTACTGTTACTCAATAGAAAAGCAATTTAGTACTTTAGTTAATAATTCACATAAGAAAAAAGCAAATATATAGGATATGATGTTAGGATTGTGATAGAGAGCTACTAAGAAAAGAAATATACGTTTAAAAACGCATACTGGCCATGAAAGTAGTCGTTCTACTCGAGTACACATATAATGTTGTCTACACTTTTGTGCCATTTTTCGCGTAGCTATAAATGTCTACCTAAACGCTTACAATTACTATTCCTTTAACACACATGTTGCTAAGAAATGTCAAAGATTGTTGATAATTATAACTATCAAAGAATAGGAGAAGCAGCAGGTGGAAATTATGACGTTAAATATCTTCAAGGAAGTTACGACGACATATTTAAATAATTTTTGATGTCAGCAAAACTTTATACGGATCTTAAGATATGTTCAACAAGTGTTCATAAATGCTTACTAAGAAAGCATTTAGCAGAATTTTTGTAATTATTATTTGTACACCAAACTGTAGTAAATTGATGATCCTGAGGTATTTGATAAAATTTGAGGCTATTAAAAAATTTATGAGCTCGATCACAATATAACGAAACTGCTTTCAGTCTTCAATGAATTAGCTTCAACTGGATTCCTCTTTGTCTAAATTTAATCAAGACAGCAAAAAAACCCTCCAAATAATATACTGTCGTCACGACCTAGTTTTGCTATGCTGTCAATTCAGTCCTTGTCTGAATTAACAGAGCAATTTTTGAAGTAATTCATTAATTTCTACCCATTTCTAGACAATTAATAGAAAGAATTAGATAGAGAATCAAAACTTGACTAACTCTGTTATTTTTATCACAATTTGAAAGGTCAGAGTAATGTCACTATTCCTAGTAAAGCTATGCGAGATAATCAGATCTTATTTGATTCATTTACAGGACATGGAATACAAGACGAATTGACCTTCAACTGTCTGTTGATTGTTTCAAAGAATATCATATTCATTTAAATTTATGCGAGTGTACATACCCTCTAAAATTTAGGTACAGTACTTTATAGGTATAATTTTCGTAGATGATGACATTCACCATTTCATCTTTTAATACTAAGTGGACAATATTAGGTTTCTATTACAGTAGGAGGAGAATTTACTTTCTTTGAGGAAAATATTCAGTCAGTCTTCAAGTGTAATAGTGAAAGTGACGATATATTCGACTTATGGCGAAAAAGTAAAGATATCAACTATTTTATTTCACATTGGTATGCAAGATTTTAACAACTAAAATTCCTTCAAGATAAATTAGCACCAGGAGTGACGCAAACAGCATATATACATATAACACCAATAAAAATTGAATGGACTGCGTTTAAGAGAATATTCGCTGTGCAATCATTCATTGAATTTGAATTCGGAATTTCCAGTCTCCCCCCTTGTAGACAACTATATAAATTTCGTAATACATTAGTAAATTTATGATAGTAATGCAAATGCTAAACAAATAATAAAGAAAAGACTTTATGAGAAAAGTTTTTACTGCATGGGTGCGCAGGTAATTTGCTCCTAACTCATTTGTCACACTCGAACCGGACATTGCAAGGATATTTCTGTCAAACACTTCATGGCAAATACGGATGTTTCGTGAAGTTGAGAAGGACACCAAAATCGTAATATCTTGTTTTAATAACAGTTTTTACGCGGACATATGTTGAAATCTCTATCCTATATTAATTTGGGACTAGGAAATGTTTTGAGACATTTTCCGCATTCCTAAAATCAAGAACAAACCAGAATGAGTAGGTTCCTCCTCATCTTATTTCTTACAAAAACATAAGGACAAGAAATAAAAACTGATTTATAATGTTTGTATATCATTTCCCTACAGTTGATATTGAGTTCAGGAGTCCTATATTTTGTTGAATGCGTAATTTAAAATCAGTCCTTATGAATGGTTTAACACTGAAAACAGGTTCTTTCTCTCTTTTTAAAATCCTTGTAGTATCTATTTGTGTAGGACTACTGCCAAAATTTAATGGGAGCCACGGTGAAATATAGCTTGTGCGACGAAACAAAACAACCATTTTAAACCCCCTTTTAATTTCTAAACTCAATTATTTAAATGGAATTATATTTGGATTAATGTAAGAACGACGATCCTGCCCTGAAAAGTAACATGCATAGTTTTTAGTTGTCAACTGTGTTACAAGTTTGTAATAATTCAAAGAGTGCTAAAATAAGCATGAGGTACAAATTGTCATATGTAATTAAAATAATATCGAAGGCACTATAAAAATAAAACACTGTCATCAATTGTCAAAAGTTTAAATAAATTACTTCGTTATGATCTCGACCAACAGTGAACATTAAAAGCTGTTGTCAAGTGCCAAAATCATAATCGAGACATACAGTAGATGATGAGGGACACAAACAATATGACCTTTCTGTATTCTTACATACCAAATTTTGGCTATAGCAACGTTCCTAATTAAAAGCGGTCCATGTTCCTCTGCTCCTGTCATACGATTATTATTCTTAAAGCCCGCCACACACGATCAGTTTGGTGTGTCATATACAGTATTCGATACATGATAATAATAATTAAGAACATGTATTTTACGCTCGTCAAATCAAGTTTTCAGCAATATTAGTTATCAAATAACTCTATATTTGATGACAGAAATTTATAATTTAGATTTTCTGCTATCAAATTGCATTTCGAGTCGCATTTGTTCAATTATCTCATGAATAAATATGAGATTGTTATAATATATGAAGGCAAACAATAAATAAATATGAAGTATGCAATTCCAGTAGTAAATATAATTTGAATATTATGGATCATCTAGAAGTTTTTTGGCGCATTTGATAAGCTATGACAACAAATGTGACGGATATTATTCAGTCACTAATAAATTACGAAAAAAAATTAACTAGATAGTATCGCAGCTAGTATCTACAAAAGTAAAATACCGTACATACGGAAGAAATGTTAAAAGTTACCGGAAGTACAACAGTACTATGTCATTTTGACCGTTAGTTAAGTGGAATCCTTTGTCAAATCCGCCACACCAAAACATTTGGAAACGAAGTGCCAAACCCATACGCCGTTAATTATAATTTTACCTTTCTAATACTTGGGCATGTGAATCATAATATGACGTACACAAATAACCATGTGACGCATCAATGTAATCACGTGCGTGGTGGGCCTATATCATATTCGCCAAAGGTGAAGTTTCAATCACATTAGCTTGAAATCAAATTAAATAGCATCCTATCCTACAAACATTCTGTGAAAATAATTCATTAGGAGGAGCGAGAAAGACATGAATAACTGCAATAGAATTTTTGTTTTGGAGCTTTGGACATTTCGCTATTTTTGAGTAACCTTTCGCTTTCGATACACTCTGCACATTGACAAGGCTACAGTAGACAACAGTTTGTACGGAAAATACAGTTGTTTTGGGCATTTCAGACAAAGGAAAACCAGCAACAATCCTTAGTCACATCTATTTTTGTTGTTGTTTGTTGGTGTTTTAGGGCCCTTTAACTACAAAGGTCATTAGAGCCCCCAATTTAATCTAGAACTGCAAACGTCTACAAGACGTGTTTTATTAAAACATCTAATACCCAACTTAATATGGGAATTATGGACTATTCATGCTGCAAATAAATTAAGATTCTTGAAGATAGTCTAAAGCAGTGGTGGCGAACCTGTGACCCACCATGCAATTTTAAGTGACCCGAACGAGAATCATATCTAGCTTATCGTCTCATAGTATGTGAGGTGGACGGGGACCTGGCGGGCTAGAACCTGCAGACCCGACCCTGCCACAGGCGGGATAAGGGTATTATGATGATGTTCTCTATTTTTTTTATTCATAAAATTAAATATGTAGTGCTTGCACCTGAACCGCGGACAACTTTTTGGTTTTCTTTCGTCTTATTGTGACCGTGTTTAAAATAAGGTTCGCCACTACTAGTCTTGAGGGAACCACCCGTCTCGGTGACCCAGTGGGTGGCACGCTCGGTAACTGCGTCAGTAGTTCTAGGTTCGACAGTGGACCGAGGTGGGTTGGCTCCATTCAGACGAGAGAGAGGCCCCCGAGTGCGCCTTCTTTCGGATGAGAAATAAAACCAGGGTCCCGTGTGGTGTACGATGGCATTTGCACGTAAAAGAACCCTCTTTACAATGCAACGGGTAGATGAGGCAAAATTTCCAAGTGTAGGAGCTCTCCCCTCTGGTGTCGGCGCAATTCCCCAACGAACAGTAGACCGACGATAAATATTCATAGGGGGTGTAGATTTGCTCGACAACCGGCTGTGGGAAAAACACTGTCCAATATATCGCCCTTGTGTCCATTCAGTGGGACAAGATGGGAATCCGACGCTGTCATACGCGGGAAGAGGAGGTATTTGAAGATATGTTAGAGGGAAATATCACTAAGGCTCGCATCTTGAGAACCAGATAATATTCTTACCGTATACAACAAGCATAAAGCAAGGTTGCATAAGGTCACATTAAGTCATCTATCTTTTACTTTGATGTAATTTCCATGGGGATCTACAATTGTAACGCACCACGGCCATATATCTATATATTAGGCCTACATCTTATTTTACGAAAATGCACTATACATGTCTGTTATTTCATCGAAAGTCTATTTATGTGGCATTTGTGTATACCAGGTATGTACAGTATGTATACAGTATCTAAAATTTCTACTCGATTATTGAAATGCTCATGATACGCATAAAGTTGCAAACATCATGAAAATTGTTATTCAATACATCTTCTCAAAAAAACATAATAACTTTTGCAGCAAATTGTATACAATCCGTACATTACTTTATGAGTTATGTACTTTATGAAATTTGAAAAATTCAATTGCTTTTTAACTATATTCATAGCACGTCTATGTTTATATTAAATTTCCATTAAATTAGAAAAACAATTTATATCATGCTTCATTTTTAATACATTAATAATAGTACCTCTGAAGAAGCCTAGACGTATGTATATTACTTGCTATTGTTTACTTTGCTACAGCTGTTGCTGTACCTTTATGTAGCTGCGCCCTTTTCATCTTGCTACTGTTAAATGTAACTCTCTGAAGAGTTTTCTCTGACAGCTTTCGACACCAGCTTTGTAAAGCTGTCACATTAGTCTTGTGCTTTTCAAGCACTGACATCATTAATAGCAATATTAGCTTTCAGCACAAGTTTCCGCTTGAAACGTTAGCATTGCGCTGAACAAGAGAACGGATGCGGATGTGGAATTGGCTAATGAAGTGGCAATTTGTGCAAATCGACCTGCAAAGTTAAGTTTGAGTTTGTGCAACGGCTTTTATTTTATGGATTTGAGCTCGCTCAAGCCCAGAGAATAAATAATACCAGACTTAGAGGGAAGGTTTTTCACAACCATTTTGTGATAAAAATTTCGCGCTGGCAATGGAGTGTAGAAGGACCTGGGAATGGACGGACATATTCCCACATCTCGTTCCACTTTCTTGGGTGTAGGCCCCTACTTCCTTGGGGAAGGCCATTACTCCAATCAAGTCAAAATTTAACTTCTGAATTACTCATTGTCTCTGCATGGAAATCTTGTCGGTTTAATATCCACAGAACTAATCGTGAAGGTTGTACACCAGGGGAAGCATTCTGGTGATTACACCAACAAGGACCTGCCACCATTGTTGGTCGGGGTCAGGTATACAAGAGGTAGTTGGATTAGCTGGCTCCCATCCATGAAAGAAATTGTCGAATATTATTAATGCGAGGCTTGAACACCTGGAAGGATGACTCACAACATGATAGACTATCAACTAATAATACCGATTCTTTGGCTGTTTTAGCTTCAGTTATAGTGATGACTTTATATTCATCCTTCCAAAAATAAGATAGTAGTTTAAATGGGATACCGCTTTCTTCTGATGAACTGATTCAGTATTACAAGCAAAAATAGGTCAATATCTTAACTGCAATATGTAAAAAAAAATATGGGCCACGTTTAGCTTATAAGTACCTTATGAAATATTAATTGAGTCTATATTATAGAAAGGAAAAAATATTTTGATCTCACAAAGACATCTAAATATAATCGAGTTCAAACAATAGGTGCTGCACGGTCGACAATTTTTTTTATACTGAAACATATCAAATCGTGACTACATTACTGAATAATTTTTTAAATGAAAGTAACTATCTATTGAAATTTATAGGAGTCAGTTTTTAGAGTAACAAGAGCAGTATACATGCAAAGAAATACACACAATTGTACACATATCTAGATCAAATGCATTGCAATTCTTTTTTGACAAGAAAAACATGTCTCGTTGTGTCATTAAGCCACATTGATATGATGAATATCATCAGTGGATATGAAAGAGAGTCGGAAAAAATATTATCTACCATATTTCAGTGACAATACCTTTGTGTTGAACTTTGAGTGTCAATTTTAAGCCTTCAATAAGTTTGTGTGTGTGTGTGGGTCGATACTCATACTAACAAATACTCTGCCAGTCCAGTACTCAAAATTAAGGTCTCATATTATACATGATTAAGCGTATGAGCAAGGCGCAACCTCTCATACTTTTTTCCTTGAAAAGTGTGGGGTGTAAGGGGGGAGTAGAGGGGGCGAGATATTCAGCAATATGAAAACGTTGCAAATGGTACACAAGAGACATATCCTTGCCATTGTTAGCCTTTAGTAAGATTCCCCTTTTAGGTAATGTGAAGTTTTTTCATCCACTAGAAACTTCTCTTTAAAAAAAACCTGCTGTTCAACAAAATAATAAAAAAGACTGTTGTTGTAGGCGAAAGTGAAAGTTGCGTATGACAATATCGTAGGATGCAAAACATTCTTATGAGGGTGTATTTGAAAGTAGAAAGAACTATGGGGAAAAAGCTTAATTACAGATTTATTCATATACCTAACAACTTGCTTTTTACATCAGACTAGATTCACGGATAAGGGATAACGGCGCAGTTAAACTCTGAAAATGCCGTAGGAGTCCCCTATATTATGGTTTAGATCAACTCCACCTCCATACTCATCAAATAGGCCATTAAAATCCCCCAGAATTCAACAGGCATGTTTTTAACAACATATAAAATTATTTCATGTTATTAAAAGGTATACAGTGTGATAAGTACAATAAACACTTACGTAATTAATGACAAAATATTTGGATTAATTAAGTCATAAAATAGATATATGAGAATGACCTTCATTCCTTTCACAAGTAAAAAAGCAGGTCTTTTTATATCACGAATAATTATTATTTATATTCATCAAACCTGTGCGTGAGCTTTGAGGTATACTAATATAAGACCCACTTTATCCCTGTACGTTGTAAAATTGCGAGAGGCATTAAGCTGTCAGTCAGCCATGGAAATATGTCCAACAGGTCATCCTTGAGTTCCGCTTTTCTCTATCCCTGATTGTTATCCTATCGAATCTTTTGTTATCTTTTCATTTCTAACTTCTCAGTTTCAATCTCCCTTACTGCAAGAGTTCAACTCATGAATTCATTACCCTATCGCAGTTGACAAATGGCGCATAAAACATATGTAAGGTATATATTGAAAATTAATTACTATACGAAAACAGTGCTTATGTCATATTTACATTTTAATCATGTCCATATATAACACCTCTTTAGCTGTTTGAGGCTGGCATTAGCACAGGACAGCCACTGCTCAACCCATTTCCTTAGTAGGCGGTAAAAAAAAAAGGTGACTAATAGTGTTATGACGACATCAACTGGTCAAGTAAACAAACCGATTCCGCCTAATATTTGGGTGGGACTGGAAAACAAAATGCAGTGGCGTCTTCTTGTCGCTGTGGGAGATGTTCGAGGATAACCTCACGTGAGTAGGGGTGGGAGAAGTTTGGTTCCGGTCATTGTACAAAGTAATTGCAAAGTAGTTTAAGGCAAAGGCGTCAATCATTCGGCTCACATGATGAATGTAATGGGATGGGTACTGAAATTTTTCAGTAGTAGCAATGTAAAGCCGACATTGAACAATTTAATTATTACAGCGTTTCTTTCATCCTCCTCTCTGGTACCCGCCTATGAAATAGTCAGATCTTCTGACAGAAAGATGAGTAGAAATAACGAGGGAGGGAGGGAGGGAGTAGATAAAGTGATGTTAGTCACTTTCTGCTGGCTATCTGATGTCATAACCCTCTTAAGTACCTCTCTGGACATTTAAGGATACATTTGGTGCTTTTACTGCGCTGACCCATCAGCTGTAAAAGCTTTCTATTTATGTATGGAAAGCCAACTCCTCCTACACCTAAAAATTTCAATAATTTACATAATTTCTTTTCCACGTAGTAAAATCCAATTTCCTTACAGGTCGCAGCGCGCAGATCACGACTTTACTTCTAATTCGACAGAAAGTACACCTGAGGGTTCCCTTTCCTTGTTTCAAAAGTAACGTTTTACCCTACATACCAAATAACTATATGCAGTTTACTGAAGAGAATTTAAATATTAATCGCTGTCGTCTTCAGTTTGTTGAGTGGAGTTGAATTTGTCGTTAGAGACACGACCAAATCCAAATGAAAAATGACAATGCACAATATGAAGTTTATATACAATCCTGTAGATAGTATTTGTTTTTTCAGCTCGAGTAGTTAGGCTATTTACCTTAAAAGCTGCGACCAAGTTCTATTAGATTAGCTTTAATAAATTCTTAAAGCAGTACAAAGCAAGCAACTCCTAACTCTTTCCCCGCCTATGGCAAGGTGGGGTATGGACACATGGGTGATATATTGAACAGTGTTTTTCCGCAGCCGGTTGCCTACTAAAGCTGCTTATTTATCGTTGGGGAATTCAACCGACGGCAGGGGTGAGTTCCTACACTGGAAATTTTGCCTCATCTACCAGTTTCATAGTAGAGAGGATTCTTTTACGTGCTAATGCCATCGTACACCACACGAAATCGCAGTTTTACTTCTCATCCAAAAGAAGACGCACTCGGGCCTCTCTCTCTCGCCCGAAAGATGCCAACCCCCCCCCTCGGTTCTGTATCGAACCTTGACCACCGACGAAATTACCGAGCGTGTTACCCACTACGGCACAAGAGGCAGGTTTGAATTCTTAATGTTGTACTATCAATTAAATTGAGCTTAGAGAAACACTCACTAGAAATGCACATTTTAAACTTTAAAAATTTATGAGCATAAACGCACTACGCTGGATATTTGAGTTGGCGAAACTGATCAAAATCTACAGGAATTTAATATTCACTTGACCTTCAATGGATAGGTCAAAATCAATGCAACGTATTAGTGATTACACTTTCAAGAGATGTTATGTAGGTCAACAAAATCTAGTTTACATCCCGTAGGTGGAGTGTCAACTCAATCTTTATATCGAAAATAGTAGACGTACTGTGTCATATTTTCTATTTGTATAAAAATGAATAATTTATAAATGAATTGAATTTCGGGACTGGATTTCAAATGTGGTAGGATAATAATAAAATACTATTATTTACAAGAAATTTTAGGTGTTCTACGATCGAACAGATCAACCTTGAATAAACAAATCTTATTTCGAAAAACATTTCAAGGAATCTCTAAGAAATAATAACGCTTACCACTATATTGAAAGAAAGTGAAAACACAGGAAATGAAAACGATATCCATTAATTAAAATATTGCTATTAAGGTTGTAGTGATTCAGTTCACTTAACTACTACGCTACTGAATTAAGAAGTTTTTAATTTTGCTTCCTGATAAAGAAAAATTATTTTCAAATTCATATGACAAACATGTGCATCTGGCAAAAACACAGAACAACAGCAACTCTTGAAACATTAATGAATATTCATGGTGACACAGCAACCTAAGTCAGTCGTAACACAAAAACAACATCACCAATTACATTAAAGGCTTTTCAGAAAACACATAAACGCATTTATTTCTAGAGAGGCAAACAAATTTAATGAAATTTATTACCTTTAATGTTCAATAAGGTGAGAGAGAGCAGTTTAGATTGAGGGCATTCAGCACTGCACTTATCAACAATAGAATATTGGAATTCCCAGAATATTACGGAAGCCTACCAGTAGCTGCAAGGCTGTAATCGTCACTAACTCACCTTCATTTACCCGGGTAATTAAAAATAGGTTATAAACTTATAATATGTTACTGGTGACTGCATGCCATTGAATGTCTCGTCAGCTTCGTAGGGAGGGGAGAAATGTAGGTTATCGGATATTTTACGAATCAAGTCATCTACGTGGGTAAAAAGCTTTTGATGGATGTGCGTTTTTTACATCAGACTTAGTGCAGCCATGTCCAGTCATCATCATTACCTAGGGCCTGTAAATCTCAAGGTAACAAAATCGGCACCTGATCCTGTTATAGGCGGGAAAACGGATTGCGATGATATCATTCATGAAACTAACTGTTGCTAATTCGGCGTGTGGGTTCCACTCTATCCTTCCGTCACCTAATCCGACGCCAGTAATAATGAATCGAAATTTATGCATTTCTCATAGACAAATGTATCTTTGTCATCTATTACTGAAAATACTTTTCAAAATAAAAGTTTAGTATTGTTTATTATTGTATTGCGAAAGTTCCGGAGATGCATACCATGACATTCAGCCTGCAGGTTCGGAGAAAGGGAGTAGAAAGAAGAATGAACAGGCGTAACAAATTAATTTCAATATTGTATCCAATTTGGCCCCCGTGTGTGTCCGGGATTAAATAGGCACACGGCACTTTCTCCCAGTGTCTATCGTAAAAGGCCACTAAACGAGGCAGACCCAGGGACAGCCAACCTGGAACATCATACTTGGCTCTGGTCGATGTAGGCTCCTCTGGGAGGTGACTAAAAGAAAACGCCTTACCACGTGTTTGAAGTGCGTGGAGACCCGAATCCCTGAGAAAAATGGATCTTGGTGGTTGAGGGGGCGCATCCGCTGCGACATCTCTGGGCCGCTGCTGACAAGACAGCTCCGACACGTCGAGGGGTGGGGGTTGCTACCCTAAGTCTGCAACCACCCCCCATTTCGGCCACTGCCTCCAATGAAAAACGGGAGGTCAGACGGATACCCAGTCTGATCAATAGACTGGAAGGAGCGTTTTCACCCCTTAGGGTTACTTTCGGAGATGACATGGTCAGCCCCCCGATGTCTATTGGTCCTGGTACTCGGGGGTTATGGTTCTCTAATGGTTACCAGTCCGAACATACCTTGCGACCCGAATGGACGTCCCCTTGTTGGGCTCCAAAGAAACATTCAAAGATTTTTTAATTTTCCACATACAGGGTGTGTGAGAAAAGTAATGGGACTGATTTTTTACTGAGCAAAGTTTTTATTTTTTCAAACATGAATATTATCTCCTTCAAAGTAGTTCCCTTTGGCAGCTATACACTGGTTGAGTCATTGTTCCCACTCTTGGGAGCAGGGATGGAAGGCTTCAACTGGTAGGGCTTTTTAATGGTCGGTCACAGTCTTTTGAATGTTCGTTCTCCAGAGTTCCAAAAAACCTCTGTGGTGCCAAAAACGAATTGACAATGACCAAGAATTCTACAGTCATGTGATCACAGGTGATGAATCCTGGATATTTCAGTACAAAAAAAAATAGCACACTCCATCCTCTCCTTGACTGAAAAAAAGTTGAATGAGCAAATCAAGGATGAAAACAATGCTGATTTGCTTTTTGACAGTATAGGTATCATGCATAAAGAATTTGTTCCTACAGGACAAACTGTCAATCAAGTGTTTTATCAAGGTGTCCTTGAAAGGCTCAGGAAAAGAGTCATTTGTGTTAGACCAGACAATGCAGACAAGTGGATGCTTCATCATGACAATGCTGCATGTAACATGGCTGTTTCCATCAGGGAATGTTTGACCTCAAAACGCATTCCTGTTGTTCCTCAACCTCCTATTCCCCTGATTTGAGTCCTTATGACTTTTTTCTTTTTGCAAAATTGAAACATGTCTTGATTTCATTAGTTTGTGGGTTGGGGTGTAAGCCAGGCAGCCATAACAGGTTAACCCCTTAGGAGGCTGCCCACGGGAGATGAGGAGGTAGGTGAAAGGAGGAGGAAGAGGGTTAATTTGCAGCACCCAACATTCTTTACCAACCACCCAAGTTGGTATTGACGTGGGTGTGCGCTGCTTAACTTCAGTGATCCAACGGGAACTGGTGTGTCCAACGCAACTTGGCTGCACAATGTCTTAAAAGGATGCCATTTTGGAACTCTGGAGAACATTCAAAAGACTGTGACTGACCAGTTAAATGCTCTACCAGTTGAAGGTTTCTATTGCTGGTACCAAGAGTGGGAACAGTGACTCCACTGGTGTATAGCTGCCGAAGGGAACTACTTTGAAGGAGATGATACTGATGTTTGAAAAAAACCAAAAACTTTGCCAAGTAAAAAATCAGTATCAGTACTTTTCTCACACACCTCGTATATGATGCAAAATTCAAAAATCTTCGAACCTACGCTGCCAGGGAATAAATCCCCAGTGCTGTCGGTCATCAGGGGTGAGCCAGCAGGCCCCGGGCCATCGTTATCATACGTCTGCAATGTCATTGGGGTGCAGACCTGGGCTCCCATGGCAGATAATGCATCGAGTGCCTTCTGGGGGTTAGGCCAGCATCCCCTCACAGACAGCACGTTTAATATCCCTGCGGGTTCCACATGCTTGCATGGCATTTGCTGGCGATATTGGAAAACCTAGCGACTCCAGCGATGAAGCAGACAGGGGTCTAAACAATATTATAGGAGTGATAGAATAGGGAGTGCTAAAAATAAACATGAAGAAGACAGAGTATATATCTTTCAATTACGAAGGACATGAAAATAATGGTGACGTACTTTCTATGGGCTCACTGGTGAAAAATCAATGGGGAGATAGACTCGTATGTGACCCAACGAATCGATGGGGATGGTTGAAATGGAGACTGGTAAGTGGAGTCCTGTGTGAAAGGAGGGTCCCAATCAAGTTTAAAGGGAAGTTTTATAGGGTAGTGGTTAGGCCCGCTATGCTATATGGATCAGAGTGTTGGGCAGTGAGGAAGAGTCGCATCAATAGAATGGAAGTAGTTGAGATGTCGGGTGGTCAGTCGAGTGTCGGTGGAGTGTCGGGGGTTGATAGAATCAGGACTGAGTACATTAGAGGTAGCCTGGGGGTGGTGAGCATCACAGGAAAAATCAGGGAGAGTACATTTTGGTGGTAGGGGCACGTAATGAGAAGAGGGGAGGAGGAGCTTGTTAGGTCCGTTACAGGAATGCAGGTAGTAGTAAGCACCCAGGGCAAGGGGAGACCGAAACCGACGTGGGAGTAAGTTGCCCGTAAGGACATGGTAGTGTTTGGGGTGGACGGGGACGTGGTAGGAGATAGGCGGGAGTGGAGGATCAGAACCCGGAAACCCGACCCTGCCACAGGCGGGATAAAGGTATGATGGGGATGATGATGATGATAATGTATCCAATTTTGATTTCAGGGAGTAATAATTTTCGTAACGGTCGCTATAGAAGGAAATAGGTAACAACACAAATTCCTCTACGTCTGCAGTCGTGTTCTAAGCATGGATGATAAATCGAATAGTGACAGGTTGAACAATAAATTGATACGCCATCACATTCAGTTTTACATTTCTCCAGATGCATTTCTCTACTGGTCTTAAAAGAATCCTTTCTGACCAGAAAAAAAATAATTGAAGCTAACGTAGTGAACAAACTATCCGTCATTGATATTGCCGTGTTTCAGCATTTTTTATCTTTAGTTCATGTTATTGGCTAAAATTCCGTTTGCCGAATTTCTGTTGGCCTACTTTATTCATCTCCGCTTACGAATCTTGACCCTGAGTCTATACTATGGTAATCCCATAGTGCCCTGGTAAAGTGTGCTAAATGCGTATACGATGGCTGACAAAAGGTAGTTCCAAGCAGAGGTGGACATCAAGCTTAAGGATTTCAAATACCCTCTCTAATAATGATAAGTGCTATGTTGCAAATGAGAGACTAACAGCTCTATTATTATTCTTTTCGAGCCCTGGATCAACCACACTAATCCCCAAGTTTTCGAATGGCTTTAAAACACCATATAATTGTACTGGATGGGAAATTGTCAGGGATCGAGGGATCAATAGAGGTTGGAAATACAAATATGAGGAGAGACGCCGAGGGGGAAATCGACGAAATGATGAGGACTTGGACTTATTTAATATAATTTTGGAAGAAGCCAGAAATTGCTACTCAATGCTTTATTGATAAATATCAGCAATTCTATTACATTTTAAGAAATATGCAATGCTATATAAATATATATATATACATATAAATTATTATGAAAGCAAAGTATCATAAGAAAAACAAGCTTTTACGACATAAGCAATTTATGCATTAATAATAATGTGAGTTTTGAGCTTGAGCGTAAGCTAATTTTGCATGTGCTGCAGACTTGATGGCCTGAGCATGTCTGAGAACTTCACTGGCATGGGCCTGAGCAGCATTCTTAGCCTGAGCAGCTGCTCTTTCAGCAGCGGCAGCTCTAGCATTTGCAGCTGCAGTAGCGGCAAAAGCAGCTCGTTGAGCAGATGCAGCTTGAGCTTGGGCAGCAGCCTGGATAGATTGAATCTGTTGTTGAGCTGCCTGCCATTTACGTTGGGCAGCTTCGACAGCAGCTTGGGCAGCCTGCACTGCTCCTTCGGCTTGAGTAGCGGCTCCAGCAGCCTTGGATTTTGCTGCATTAAGGGCTCCAATGACATCAATTCCAGCACTAAGAGCGGCTGCTCCAGCAGCAGCAGCTGCAGCGTGGTGACCGGCTCCAGAGTCGTAGCCACCTCCATAACCACCTCCACTTCCGTAGCCACCTCCACTTCCATAACCACCTCCATAACCGCTAACACCACGTTTATCCTAATATTGACATTCAATTGTAAGGCTTACAGAGGAAAATAAATATATAACGTCCTGCAGGCTATCTACAAGCTCGATACTTACCCTGGAATCTTCGGCATCTTCGGCATAAACAGCAACGATGACAGCTGCGATCAACATGAAGCGTGTGTTCATAATTTGATATCAATATTTTTTTTGGTTTTTTTTTCTCAGGTAAAAGATGTAAACTTACCGAAGAAAACGGCCAAAATTTGGTTTGCCATAGCGAATGAAGACGATTTCGTTGATACAATTGAACACTAGAAGCAAATAATGGAATAGTAATGGAGATGAATCCTTCTCAGAAATTTCTTCGATCAATATTACTCTATATTAGAGATGAGTTTAATGGAAGTATTTCTTACCAAAGAAGTTTGTTGTATTACAACTGATGTTTGCAGTTGAAGTGGAATGATTTTCACCTCAGATTTCAGAGTTTATATACCAAATGTTATGCATTGATGTGTAGCATGTCAAATTCAGAAAATAATAGAGACCATTGGTGACGATTGTCTTTCAGACTTGTCGCAGCACGAGAATAATCGAAATATTATAACAAAAAGGAGGTAGAATTACAATACATAAAATTAAATTTCTTCAGCAAACTCAAACACATCATTTTCAATGAACTCTTTGTATCTATGACTTTTCTTTTAAAAATCAACACATGGGTTAACAATTGAATTTAAAAAAAAATACATAGTGTTTCTTCTAGAACGCATTTTCACTTAAAAAGTAAAGTTTTTAACTCAACAATTATTTCTTTGTTTATATGTATTTCATTCAAAATTAAGAAATCCGAGAAAAGATGTTTAATGAAGTGCAGAAGGGAGATTTGTTTATTTGAATTTCAGTTGTTTACAATAAGTATTCAGCCGTAAATATATTTTAATGAAACGGAAGAGTTCAACTATATCTGTATTTAAATTTCTGTTTTTTATTGAAATCTTCAGAATGATTTTGTTTTTTTATACATGAACTTTATTTATTTTCAAGTAGAGCGAGAAGCCACTAATAAATGTCGCATGTTTTCATATTTTGTCATGTTTTGAATTAGCTTAATAGAGTACAAATAATCACTGCTAAAATCATCGCACAACTTTTTAATAACACAAGTCAACGAAAGCAAAACCAGCAGACTTTAAAATGAGTCACTGATTTGAGGCAAATGATCAATAAAAACAGGTGTTTGTGATGATGAGCCCTTCATTTTTATGCAAATGACGAAGCTTTGAGATGTTTTTATAATTCTTACATTTATCCAAGTAAATGACATCATTTTGTCTTGCTAGTCTTATTTGCAATTATTTCCGTTTCGATCAGTGTAAAAACGGCACTTTTATAGCCTACATGTCTGACATAATTCATGTTTTAAAGGCGGTGTAAGTATGCATAAAACTCACATTAAATAGTAAGTAATTTTATTATACATAGCTGGCAATTAGGTAATGAATTCACGTTTACTCAACATATACTACACGCTACGGTATAATCACACCAAAATTGTATGGCAGAGTAGAAGTATCTTCTTTTAATGCAGATGGCTTCATGCTCACATTTTTATTCATGTCTAGTAGTGAGGGGAAAATGTATTAACGGCATTTTATACAAGTAGGATAATCGACAGCCAGGAGAATCAAGACTGGAGATCCTTAAACGAAAATCAACTTTTCACGACGTTTGAATCTACCTCAAGAATGTTAGTCAAATGCTGGACCCTAGTCCAGAAGATAACTGATGAGCAATGTCAATCTCCTTGGTAAGTACAAGTAGAATCGTCCAAAAATGACCCAACATTCACTAGAGATCCGTTGCATAATTTTGAAAATTGTTTTTATTTCTTTTCTTATTTTTAAACTCTAGTCATACATTTAAATTTTTAACATATATCTATATATATATATATATACAGTGGTTTTACAAATTCTTAATATACAAAATGAGTACCTTTCTTACACTCTCACCAATCTAAGCCATACTTTATGCAAGCACATTGATCTGTTATTAAATACCTAGCCACATACCAAAAATGTAAAATAACTAACCATATAGCAGAAAGGGGGTTGCTATTCTACCAAAATTATCAGAAAGTCTCGCGAATCATGGCTTGTACCGTATTTAAATATTTGTCATATTTATTTACCGTTTATAAAACAAATTGGCATATCCTTAAAGAATAATAATACTAGATAGCTAGTAACCTGTACTTAATAGGGCTGCTTCTGAATCAAAAGATTGACCAGTTTGTCCAGAAGTTACGGTATATCTATTTTGATGTGTTTGACTATTTCTTAAACTTTGAGAATTTGACGCGGCGATTGTATTAGTATAACCAACTTGATTACTGACAGACGATTGACGACCAGCACCAACTCCACCAGTGCTGGTTTGTTGGATACCTCCTCCATAGCCAGTAGAACTTGATTGCCTGTGAGAACCGCTAATAGTTTGAATTCCCACTTGCTGACCACCTCCATATCCTCCACTGGTGCTAACTTGCTGACC
>JAAFCE010001036.1:21569357-21586346 GCA_013389805.1 Trigoniulus corallinus
CTAACTTGCTGACCACCTCCATATCCTCCACTGGTGCTAACTTGCTGTCCACCTCCATATCCTCCACTGGTGCCAACCTGTTGAACACCGCCATAACCGCCGCTACTTGTAGTAACTTGCTGTCCACCTCCATAAGCTCCACCGCTGCTAACTTGCTGACCACCGCCATAACCTCCACCAGTGCTAACTTGACCAGTTCCAAAACCACGACTGGTGCTAACTTGTTGTCCACCGCCATAACCTCCACTGGTGCCAACTTGCTGAACACCTCCATAACCGCCGCCACTTGTAGTAACTTGCTGTCCACCACCATAACCGCCGCTGGTACCAACTTGCTGACCACCGCCATAACCGCCACTGGTGCCAACTTGCTGAACCCCTCCATAACCACCGCCACTTGTAGAAACTTGCTGTCCACCACCATAGCCTCCACCAGTACTAACTTGACCAGTTCCAAAACCACGACTGGTGCTAACTTGTTGACCACCTCCAAAACTTCCAGTTGACTGTTGACCTCCAAAACTTCCTGTAGATTGTTGGCCTCCAAAGCTACCTGAGATTCCATTTCTACCAGAACTGAAACTAGAACTACCAAACTGCCTTCCTCCATTACCGCTAGATACTCCCTGTTGAAAACTGCCACCACCACCTCCTCCTTGTCCTCCTGATGTCGACGGGATTCTTGCTCCAAATCCCACGCCAAACTCGGCATTAACGCTAAAAAATTGAGTAGCTTCGCCACAATTTACGTTATACCACCAATCACACACTAAATATCTCTGATTGAATACAGTGCCATTTGGGCAAAGAAAGGTGTGAAGTCTGGTTCTGGATTCGCAGATATGCCAAACCTATAATAGTAACACTTTTTCAGACATGTTGTACAAATTGTATTGGTGAATTTTTAGTTATTGATAGCTGACCTGACATCGAAACTGAGTATTTGCATAATATCCTGGGATGTGAGGTGCAGTCTGGCAACTAAAAGTTGTACTTGGAGGATGCGGCCCAAAAGTTGGATAATCTTGGCCAGCAATACCAGGTAAAGGATTTGCACCATCATCATAATCCATGAATCCTCCAGATCCAACACTTTGTCCTCCACCTCCTCCACCTCCTCCTCCTCTAATGACTCCGCCACTTCCTCTTCCATTCCCTCCATTGGCTGATTGCAGTCTTTCAAACGTATTAATACTGCCACCTACATTCACGTTGCCACCATAACTGCCACCACCATTACCACCACTTCCATAAGTTGATCCACCATAACTTCCAGAAGTCTGAATACCAGTGCCTCCAGACTGTGTTATTCCTCCTCCACTTGATCCATAGTTGGATTGCCCATACGCCTGCCTCTTTAATTTCTACATTAAAAATGGTATCTCAACTGACAATTTTAATTGCGAACAAATTATAGGTAGCAGCTAAAAATTAATCAATTTTACAGCTGACACATGCTTTTTCTGTCAAGTATCAAGCAAGTAATATATATAAAACATATTATGCTTACAGATACAGTTTTATTTGCAGACTTTGATGCTGCTGATGCCATTCCTAAAACAATATATCAAACGGAAAATTTAAAAATCTGTAAGGTAATTTAAATAATTAAATTATTCAAATGGCTTACCGAATATTATAACAAAAATTATGACAAGCTTCATTTTAATACGGTAGTTGATACGAGATTAAATCTGCAGGCAAACTACAAAATAAGAATTTAATTATCTTATTCAGACATTGAGACATTTAATAATACTTTAATGAAACGCACCAAGCTTGACAATTAATATATATATATATGAAAGTTTCATCGTTAGGGTATTCATGCATATCTCCCTAATGTGAAAAACATGCTTTTATTATCAGCTTCCCGATTTAAAAAATAATAGTTCAGCTGGAAATAGCAATTCACTCAGACAATACCATACTTTGAACACGCTAACCTATATTACTACTAATTATTATTATATGATAGAGCATTAACTGTTCTTCTAAGTAAATCATACTAATGCAAGTGATAATATTCTAAGAAACATCTGAAATACTTGAAAATTTTAAGATTATCTAGCTATTTCCTCAAGGTTCTGTTTCTCGATCATCTTAATATACTTATTTAAAAGCCATAGCACTTAAACCGAATAAAACCTCTCTAATAGCCTATACTCCAGATTAATACACTTTTTTCATTATTAGCATCACTACAGATACGGTTCACTGATGAAAAAAGGTTAATTTTACTCATTTGAATAGGTTTAACTTTGAACCGCCTCGGTGGCGTAGTTAGTAACACGCTCAGCAGGGGCGGATCCAGAAGGGGGAACAATTCAGCAATTGCTCCCCCCTCAGTGCCTCAATGGGGCACAACTGATGGCGCATTTTTGCATTGCTATCCCCATTTCTATACTGCCTACAATCCAACAGTTGCAGTCCAATCTGTAGTGGACTAAACCACTGAAGATAGGACATTGTCGAAGGGGCAGTTGAGGACCTATTGTAATTGCTAGCTAGGTTTATACTAAGGGATTCTGAGTTTTAAAAAATATTTGGGGCGCATTATTTTTTTTTGAAATGCTCCCCTCTAATCTGCCCCTGGATCCACCACTGAACCGAGGTGGGTTGGCTTCTTTCGGGCAAGAGAGAGAGAGGCCCCGAGTGCGCCTTCCTTTGGATGAGCAGTAAAAACGAGATCCCGTGTGGTGTCCGATGGCATTTTCACGTAAAAGAACCCTCTCTACTATGGAACGGATAGATTAGGTAAAAATTTCCAGGTGTAGGAGCTCGCCCCCTGGCATCCCGTCAGTAGAATTCCCCAATGAACAGTAGACCGACGATAAATAAGCATAGGGGCTGCAGCTTTGGTCGGCAACCGGCTGCGGAAAAATAACGTCCAATACATCGCCTTTGTGTCCATTCAGAGGGACAAGATGGGTACCCGACCCTGCCATAGGCAGGAAAAGGGTTAGGAGTTGCTTGCTTTGAAAAGATTTAGCTTTGGTAGTTAACTACCATAGACTATTACACACTGACATATACATCCATATCTAACGTGTTCAATAAGAGCTGAATACTTAGTTATGTGGCAGTAGCATCTTAAGATATATGAGGATATTGAGAAACATCTTACCAATTATTGACAATTAAATCAACGTTTGAAGATGTGATTGTTAGCAGGTGAGCTTCACAGATGAAAAGTAAGTACTCCAAATAGTCGGTGAGTAAATTGAATTGCAATTGTGAAATACTTATTAGGTAAGTCCAAAGCTTATATTGTAGACTTCTGTCTACAGAAGTAAGAGTTTAGATGATTACTTTACTGATGTCCATATGCAAATTGAATGTTTTGAATGGATGCGAGGATACTATATATATAGATGTAGGAGAGGAGCTCAAGTGGAAAGATTATAAAAGTTGATAGGTGTATAATTTACTTTCACACACACCACTACTTCACAAACCAACCACTAGTATTGTCCCACTTATTGGGGTGGTTGCATGATGTCTATTTAAAATTAGATGGTAGCCCATCCTGTTAATAAGCTGATCCACTTTCAGTTGATGATAAAAAAAATTAGTTACATAAGATAACACCATTTATTCACCACATAGCATCGTTCCTCAAATTCTTACCATTTCCTTAAGGTTATTGAATCATTAATTGAAGTTTACTAGTAGCTGACTCGCATCCTCTCCATTTTTTTAAAAAGTCTACTATCATTTTATCACGCCGTTATACATAATGCACTTCTCTAATAAGTTATTATTATTATGTCATCGTTTGATAGACAGTTCTGATACAAGTATTTGAAAGTCCAACTATTTCTTTATGAATGCCCTAAAATACTAGAAACATCATCGTTGCTTCTAAATATCTACAAATCTCATAATTAATAAATTTCTTTTATAATTATTACAGTACAGTTAATCCATAATTTACTTAGTCAAATCTTATAACTAAAATTACAATTTCACATGAATTAAATTTAATTTCTTCTCTAATGTTGAGAAATTTCATCTTGATGCTGAATTTCATTATAAACATTTGAGGTTAGAGGGATACACTCACTTGTAAGGATAAGAGTAATAATTTAAGTTGATTTAATCTGTATTTTTTGAAGAATTCCATTGTTTTAGTGTCAGACATCACTACTGCTATTTCTGCAGTGGAAAATAAAGTTAAAATGCAGGAATCCTTTCACATGGACCCTAAAATTTCCCTTCACATTAAGTAGTATAAATTAATGTACTGTATATCTAGAACAAAAAATACTAAAAATTGATACTATCATTCAGTACAAAAATATAAATCTAAAAAAACAATATCTATAATAAAGATAAAAATAATTACGGTAAAATGAAAACAAAATTCATTGAATCACTGAATTTTCTTAAAATTTTCAAAGTATCACAGCGAATGGAAACAGTAAAAAATAATTAACATTGACTAATGAGTTCTGGTTCATATTTAAAACAATGCACTCTAACACTATATCAATTTTAAAAGCATTAGACCTAAATGCAGACAATAAAAGAAAAATGACTATTCATCTTTTATGATCTGTTGAAGCATCAACCTTCAACACATTTTCAGCTAAGAAACACACTGTCCTAGAATTTACAAATATGACCTAATATTTCAAGTCCTTGAATTTATCCTAAAGATATTTGTTATTTAGCCTTTATATTAAGCACTTTATTGTCAAATAAAATGCTCTTGAAAGAAATGATATAAAAAAATCTGAGATGTTTGCTAGATTTCTTGGAAATAACCATTCACTTAAGTATGTAGCTAGCCATTATAATAATAGTGTTTCGAAATCACTGAAAGCTATTAAAATGACATTAATACACAAGTGAACAACCGGAATTGAACAATCATTTATCCCCCGATATCAATATTATTGATAATAATAATGAATGGCATATAATAATAAGAGCAATTCAAACCGAACTTCATATCCTTAAACGGGACAGAATGAAAAACACGATAAACAACATATTTACCTAAGTACTTATTAAATACACAATCTAGATGAAGATAAAGAGACTTGAAACAGTAATTATCCATCGATGTAATTATGCTTTTGATATTTATCACGAAGTATCATGGCAAATTGTTCAATTTATTATTATGCTCTCAAAGACTACATTTTATTTCTGCTACCTTTTTAAATACCGACATAGACAACAAGATAATTTGCTACAATCGGAAGTGAAACTTTTTATGCGAATACGCCAAACTGCTATCTATTAGATAACCACGTAATTGACTTCGACAGCTTCTCAGCTATTTGATGCTCTTCCTTTTCCTCTCTTTCACAGATCATATTGATTTGCTACAAACTAAAAATTCTGTAACACTCTCTGTAGCAACTACAACATGACATGGTAGTAAATAAAATCAAGTATTCTTTCATTTATATTCTAAAGCTAACAAAATAAAATTCCACTTTCATTGCAGACTAAAATAGCATCTATTTTGAGCATCATCTGCCCATGTTAATAATCATGAATGCCCGCGGTTGTAAAAATAATATGTCAATCTTATGGTTACAATGAAGTATGCGGTAAGCCTTTCAACTGACCACAAGAGGAAATTTATCTTAATGTTAACCTAAAAGTAATATATTGCATATAAATGGAGACAACAGCACGTTTACTATTTTATTACGTATGAAATGTACTACTGAAATGCTCGCGAAAGTTAACTTCATTTTAAAAGAATCTTAAATTCAGCGATGCTTAAAGGATGTTTTTAAATTAGGGTAATAGGAGGCGTTGACATTTCCGGGTATTGTTTGGAATACTTTCAAATTAAATATAATGATACAGTAAGACGTTACCGAGAAATGTTTTATAATCAATGTTAAGAATGAGTATCATTTCAGGTCCAATTTAGAAAGGCTTCAACTATTACTATACGCGTTATTAAATATATGCAAAAGTTGTAACGGACAAAATGTCACAAAAACTAGGAAATTATTTTTGTGTTTTTGAAATAAAACAATGAATTCATTAACCGCCGTTTAAAATCTTTGATCCTCGGAAAAGGTCACTAACTTTTTGCCCTTGTCAGAGGAATCACCATAAAGGTATCTAACGGGCGTTAGCATCATTTGTTCATGTTGCATACAATTACACAAAGCACACAAAATCACAACTGTTACAAAAATAAAGATAACAACTGTTACCATTGAAAAAAAAATACCTCTTTCACTTTTATGTATGGCCTCCAACGATTTTTTCATAATTATTTGAATGTGTTATGCACCAGCTTTTAAAATAAATCCATTAACCAATGTTTCCAAACTGATGTTATGTCAGAATTCTTCATTCAAAACACTAACTCATCTCTGTAGGTCATCAACTTTTCGGCAAAATTGTAACTTTTTAAATGAGGATTTCGCGTGATTTTAACAATTGGCTGCAAACAATTGAGGGAGGGGGAAAAAAGTGATTTAAACTGATTAACAGTAGAAAAATCAATGAAGTTTTTTTATCTTCACTGCATGAGTGAAGTACAATATGTAAATAAATGGCTCAGTTTTATCAGAATTTGATATTCCGCACAATTACCTAAATAACAAAACTTCACAATAATAATTTCGTATATAGGCCCATTCCTGCATGTTGCAATTATAATCATCCTCCTACCCGTGTCCCGCTCTACGTAGGGTCCGATCAGCAAGTTCTGTCCCTCCACGTGCGCTTATCCCCCACCAGGTCCCCATTCACCCTTTATACTATCATATCCCTCCTTACAACCGGCTGCCATACTTGCTTTGCCCTTTCTCTTCCCCGGATGCTGCCAATAACCTGCATTTCCGTAATGGACCTAACCAACTTTTCCTCTTCCTTTCTTCTCATAACATGACCACACCACCGCGATCTATTTTTTCTTACCTTTTACCCAAATTACCCCTAATATATTTATTCTTCGCTATGCAACACACTATCTATACAGCATAGGTGGCCTAACCACATCCCCTTCAGTTTATGGGATCCCTCTAGTCAATTTTAAAAGCATCTATCCTAAATTGATCCTATGGGTCACATCTGAATCTATTCCCACATTAATAAAAGACACTGATCCCAGGTACTTCTATTCATACCTTTTTCTATTATTTTTCTATTATCCCCTTTTCCATTACTGCTCTAATGTCGTTTAAGCGCTGCTCACCAAGTTCAGCAACGTACTTTGTAAATGCCATGCGTTGGGGTGCCCAATCCTCGACCTCAGTCAGTCGTTCATAACTAGAATAAAGAGGTATGCATCAAGTTGAGTTGTATACCTTGGTTTGGTTTGTTGGTGTTTAAGGTCTCGTCAACTACAAGGTCATTAGAGACCCGTCCACTGCATAGTTTTAGTGCATAGTCTGCACAGACACTACACTAATGCGACGATTATTGGGTATTAGCAGTACCCAGCTTTCCTGAGCGACCACCCATGTCAGTACTAACTGGGCTTGCATTGCTTAACTTCAGTGATCAGACGAGAACTGGTGTGTCCAATGCAACTCGCCGCTCCCTATACCTTGGTGGATCCTAACCTTCACTTGGTAACGCGCATATATCCTCATCTACAGGGCCGTAAATAGGGCGTGGCCAAGAAGGCGGCCGCCACGGGCACAACTGCGTTTGGGGCGCAAAATGTTTAAGTTTTTGTCCTTATTGGGTTACGGGTAAGCGAAAGTTAGACACTTGCCACAGGCGCTTCATACCCCCGTTACGGCTCTTCTCATCTATGCTGATATAGTCTTCCACCCTTTTTTTTCTGAGTGTTTTCCATAATACCTTTTTCATGTCTGCTTGTTGTAATTGGTTACAAAAATTTTATTGCAATTTAGACGACGATCCTACAGTTAGCCCAGCTATTAGCTTTTCCTTTCTGCTTGTTTTAATCTCTCTCATTCTTCTACTGTGCATCTGTTTGGTCCTTCCAAAATCTTGGTTAGATTTCACCCTGGTCCCTGGTGCAGACGGAAATTGGATTTTTAAATAGCTCAATATATACAGTATATAGTTTCACTATTACTCTTCGTAGCATTCATATCACATTTGAAATGTCTCTAAAGTCACATTTTGCTAATATCTTTAGTATCTTATCTACCTCTGTTAGACATTTTTCATCAAATATTTCTATAATGATTTATAATGTTGTTCATCAATAATATCATCAAAGTCGTATGTACGTTTGGCATACTGTAATCATTTGGTGTAGGAACTTATTATTTCACCGAAATAATAGACACTCCTACAACCATCCATTTAAGTGACAGTCAAATTAAGTTTTTGTGGATTGAAGAAACCTATTTGAAACCCCGTTTCTCTTCAATCACAAATGATTTTTCAACTCAACCTTCATTTCTCAAGTAAGATACATTAACAAGATGTCCTATCTACTAAATATTTGACAGTGACTATAATCGAAAAATGACAGTAAGTTTCAATTTAGCAAATATATAGAAATGCTTTCTAAGCACTACGAAAATTTTAGGAAGTTCATGACAATTTTTAAGCCACAATTATTTATTATCTACAGTATAAAAATACTGCTAGAAGGATGATTGCCTTGGCCAAGCACCAGAAGTATGAGGCCCTCTATGAGCAGTATGAGTTTAAGTGTGGCAAAGTCTAGGGAGGACAGGTACCAGATGGCTAGAGAAACGTTTCAGTAAGATAGCTAGCGGAGATAAAATGCCATCGGAATGGCGGGAGAGTTGGAGAGTACCACTCTTTAAGGGCAAAGGGGATGTCCAAGATTATGGTAACTATAGAGGTATAGAGCTAATGGGCCACTCCATGAAGCTCTGGAAGAGTAATGGAACGTCGCCTCCGGGATTGAACTAGTGTCTGTGGGAATCAGTTTGGGTTTATGCCACGTAGGTCCACAATGGAGGCAATCTTCATCCTGAGGCAGATGGTAGAAAAACCTGAAGAAGGCCTTTGACAGTGCCCAACGACAGGTAGTTTGGGAGGTATTGCGAAAAAGGGGGGGGGGGAATAGAAGAAGGGTTTATTCGAATAATCCAGGATATGTATGATGGCTCCATAGCCAGGGTAAGAATATCTTGGGGAAACAATGGGGGCTTTCCAGTGAAAGTTGGGGTGCACCAAGGTTTCGCACATAGTCTATACCTTTTCATCCTGGTTATGAACGAAGTACTGACGGGAGTAGGAGAATGGGCTCCCCAGTGCTTGGCATTTGCCGACGATATCAGGAAACTTAATGACTGCAGAGAACAGATGGAGAAGGGACTAAACGATGTTACAAGAGCAATGGAAAAGGGAGGGCTAAAGATAAATATGAAGAAGACAAGAGTATTTAGCTTTCAACTTCAATGGTGACGTACGTTCAAGGGGTGAATTGGTAAAGAGGTGCAAGAGGTACAGTACTTCGGATCAACGTTCAAAAGCAATGGAGAGATAGACTTGGATGTGACCCGTAGAATCAATGGGAGTGGCTGAAATGGAGGCAGGCAAGCGGAATCCTGTGTGATAGAAGGATCCCAATCAACTTGAAAGGGAAGTTCTACAAGACAGTAGTTAGGCCAGCTATGCTCTATGGATTAGAGTGCTGGGCAGTGAGGAAGAGCCATTTAAAAAGAAAGCAAGTAGCCGAGATGCGTATGCTGTGGTACATGAGTGACGTGTCGAGAGCTGACAGAATTAGGAATGCGTATATTAGAGGCAGTCTGGGGGTGGTGGACATCGCCGAAAAGATGGGGGAGAATAGGCTGAAGTGGTATGGACACGTCATGAGAAGAGGGGAGGAGGAGCTCGTTAGGTGTATCCCAGGAATGCAGGTAGTCAGTGGCACCCAGGGTAGGGGAGACCAAAGCAGACGTGGGAACAGTACGTACTGCATCCTAGATGGAAGGAGCCTTATTTTAATGGTTATTATTAAAGGCAGATAAGCCAGTGTTATTGTTTCACACTCCCACTAAAGTAGTGGATCTCAGAAAAGAATGGCAGAATATCCTGTTGATAATTCTTGCATATAAAAAGCACCAAAGTTCAAAAAAGCAAATTTTACAGGTTAGAAGAAAAACTGCTTATAACTGATACTGTTATCAGTAGGTAGAAATAATAAAATTGTCCTGGAGAGGGGCAGAGTTTGCTGACAGACTTACAACGTCTCTAAATTCCTATGTCTCAGATTGTTTCACTAAGATTTCTTAATATTAAAACCAAGGAAAATGGGACTTGCGTGGTTTTTAAAGAAAGGTGACGATATGTTCTTTTGAAGTCACAAATAGGTGATGATGATGATAATGATGAACTACAGCATACAGGTATTTATAATAAGCTAAGCCCGCGGACTTCGGCAGCCCTCCAATGTTTCCGCCCAAAGCCCCTGTTTCTTACCTAAACATGCTAAAACTGTCTACCAAACGGTGTGCCGTGAAATTCCACGTGTGCCGCAAAAGATTGAAAGATCAAAAATACAGGTAACTAGTGCACGGAGGGCATCACGGACGGCGGGACGGTTACCCCCGGCCGCAGTTACAACAAATGTTTCAAATTTGTGACATATTCCTGACATATAATGGGGCACTACTATTTGGTGTGCCCCACATTGAATTCTGCTTGCCCAGGTAGTCTTAAAGACTAAAAAGTTTGGCAGACACAGTGTTAAAACGACCAGCATTACCAGAAATCGAACATTCTGAAATCACCTTCTTCATCAACTGGCATATGTTTGCAGAAACATAGGATTACGTCTTCAGATGGAGAACAGAAACTTCAAATGCGCAATTATTGAAAATATTTGAAACGTTAACGACCTCACGATGACTTTCTAGAGCGCTTTTATAAAAATAGGAGTGGCTGCTTTCAACAATGCATAAGAGTTGTCTTATATTCACCGCTAGGTTTTGGTGGTTTTGAAGGCTGATATAGAGCCAATGTGCCACATTGAGTTACACGTAGTGGATTTGGCGAATTTTTTGGCGCCCTTACTACAAAAAATTCAAATAGCGCGACACGCTACTTTTAATTGTCTGTCAGCTGTCATCATCAACATCATCACACCCTTATCCCGCCTATGGCAGGGTCGGGTTTGCGGATTCTAATCCTCCATTCCCGTCTATCCCCAGTTGTTGTTGTTTGTTGGTGTTTAAGGTCCCGTCAACTACGAGGTCATTAGAGACCCGTCCACTGCGTAGTTCTAATGCATAGACTGCACCGACACTACACCAATGCGACGATTATTGGGTATTAGCAGTACCCAGCTTTCCCGAGCGACCACCCATGTCAGTACTAACTGGGCTTGCGTTGCTTAACTTCAGTGATCAGACGAGAACTGGTGTGTCCAACGCAACTCGCCGCTCCCCCGTCTATCCCCAACCAGGCTTTCATCCACCCCGCATGCAATAATGTTCCTTTGTACAACCTGCTCCCACGTCCGCTTGGGTCTACCCCTGCTCCTAATGCCACCCACCACCTGCTGCCTCATAATATACCGCGTGAGCTCCTCCTCCCCCCCTTCGCATCACATGCCCATACCACCACAGCCTATTTTCTCTCATCTTCTCCGCAATTCTCCCACCCTCAAGCTGCCTCTAACATACTCGTTGCGGACTCTGTCAGCACGAGACACCCCACTCATGTAACGCAGCATTCGCATCTCGGCCACTTGCATTCTCCTCTCGTGGTTCTTCCTCACTGCCCAGCACTCCGATCCATACAGCATAGCGGGCCTAACTACAGTTTTGTAAACCTTGTCTTTCAACTTTATTAGGACTCTGCGGTTACACAGCACACCACTTATTGTCTGTCAGCTGTAAATCTTTAAAATACGCTACGTTTTTATATTCATATATAAAGGTGTAAAGCAATCATCATATTACCATTATCCCACCTGTGGTAGGGTCGGGTCTTTGAGCCCCCCACTCCCGCCTATCTCCCACAACGTCCCCGTCCACCCCGCACACTACCATATCCTTACAGACAACCTGCTCCCGAGTCTGGTTTGGTCTCCCCCTACCCCGGTGCTTCCAACCACCTGCATTCTTGTAATGGCCCTAACGAGCTCCTCTTCCCTTCTTCGCATTATGGTTCCATACCACCTCAGTCTACTCCATATTCGCCATTACGCAGTCCATTATCCATATTCTCTCTGATTTATGGTATGGCCCATAAATTTAATATTTAAATATGTAGTTTCTTCACTTCCTGACATTCACTTTGGCCTTATCAGTGTTAATTCAAAATCGCCAGGCAGCTGACATTCATGGTCCAATTACTTCCCTACCACATGTTTTCTTTCAGCCCCAGACCCTACCATGCCACAAGTCATTTAGAATCCTATCAGGACACATTGTTCTCATGGCTCTGCTTCCAATTTTCCGCACCCTGTCAACCACTCCTAAATATCGTCATCCTACTCTCCCACTGTTTCATTCATGGGATCATGGAAATTCTCTTTCCAGCAACTATTTTTATTTTTGTTGAGCGAAACATGATCCTGCCACTGCATTCTCATTCTTAACTGTCAGCTTGGAATCTCCCCTTCCTGTTTATGGTCTTACATATTCATAAAGGGCTTCATACATCAGGTGTTTTGCTAATGCCTTAGATAGTGGTCTTTGTAGTCTTTCATTATTATTTTAACTCATAGTCTCTCCCATCTCCTGCCATCTGTGGAATGCTGCTCACAACTTCCTGGCAGAATTCAGGCCAACTTGGAATAACGCACACAGTACATCTCATTAACCGTTGAACTTCACGAGATTTTTCGTTTTTAAAGGCTCTAATATTTATAGTGTCAATATCTAAATCTTGATTAGGGTCTACTGTAGGAAGAAGTTTCTGTCTTCGATCAGCGATCGGTAGTCGATTGGGATGTTCCCGCTATCGTATTATGGTAATGACGAACGTATGTATTTAATTTCAAGAATCAAATGAGCTCCAAGCTTTTTCTGGCTGTAGAACCTATCTGATACCTGAGATCTCTCCTCGACCTTTCAAGAAAGAGTTTGGAAAGGTTGCTTCAAACTTAAAAAATTGAATCGACCCTCAATCGATCTTCACGAAACACTTCTCGGCAACAGTTGACTGTGTAACTTACATAGACAGCTTAAGGACCCCTATTAAGCTTTCAAGATGAGACACATCTGTCATGACTGAGACTTGGGCGGCTGACGCAGCATCTAGGGACCCAGAAGGCGCCACCCTCACGTCTTCTGAGCACTAGGCCGCAAAGAAGGAACTGAGGCGCCTTGGCAGAAAAAGTGAATGCCGAATCATGGGGCTTAGCATACAAGATTGTCACTCGTAGACTTGGGGATCTAAGGGCACCTTGTGCTACTAACGCAGTAACCATGGGTTGCATCGTGCACGCCCTCTTTCTCACCCACCTCCGCACGCTTGGCAACTGGCAAGTGGCCTAGGCGCGGGACCACAAGAAGAAGATTGACCGCGAGGCTCAAGAAGAGGCACGGAAAGATTGGATACTACATCACTCATTTCTTAAGCGGGCACAGGTACTTCCACGCCTACATGCTAAAGGTAGGAAAAGTGAAGTCTGCAGAGTGCCCGTGTTGCCCAGGGGTTGAAGATGACGCCCATCACACATTCTTCGCCTTTGGCAGATGGACTAAGCAGCGCACAGCGCCGTAGGTGGACTTTGGTTACCTGGCCACCGTGCTGGGGAACACAAAACAAAAGGCCTTGCCTGAAGTAAGGTGTTAAACGGTTGGTATTTTAGTAGGTATTTTAATCGGTGTGCGATACTCGGTGCGCAAATGAATTTCACCTACTCAAAAATGCTTGTCATGAAATGGTACAGGTGGAATGAAGCGAAAATACTGTAGATTTCGATTTACCTGCTTTAAATTATTAAGATTCTCCAGTATTAGTTTCACTATTATTTTCAACTGGACAAGTAGCAGTGGCTTTTATTATTTTACCACGACATAACTGTTATAGTTTCTTCACCTTTAGTGATGAGCAAGTTGACCCCTTTCACCAATACGGAAACTCAACCAGTTGAACAGTTACTAGAACTAAACAAATTATGCAGTCGTTGTTAAAAATGCCAGTGATTTCCCCATGATGAGTACATTCTTTATTCAGTGTAATCAATTAGCATATTAATATAATTTTCAGCATCAAGGCATCAATTACGAGGGTAGTATGAGGCAAATTTATCGTTATATTTCTACCCCAAAAACAGACCATTATTCAGGATTATCATCGTCATCGTTCTTAACCCTTTTCCAGGGTTTGACAGGGTGGATACTCATTTACCTTGTTGGTACAGAGAACAGCTGGGAATTTTACCGATCTACACGTATATTTCACTCCATGTAGACAGAATTCTTTTAAAGGCAGTAGGCAGTGGTTCCAAACATGGTTTGCCATTTGGGACCTTTGCTTTACTTCCCATCGGACAGAAGGAACAGGCTCGAACCATGGGCTCACAAATGAATAGGTCAACCACTAAGTACCCAAGAAAGTCCCCAAGAGAGACTCCTTCGATAGAGGCACCACTCAGGGTGAGTTGTATTAAAGTGCAATGTAATTCTTTAAACCTTTTTTTCTAAATTTAGAATAATGATAGGCAACCTCGGTAGCTCAAGAGCGCGCTCACCTCTTGAGTTTAGGCCTAAAGTGTGATACTTTGTCTGTGAGCGAGGAGGAAGGGGGGAGGGTCTGTGAGCAAATTAAAGTCGCGGCCTGGAGTATGGATGTGGATTGACACCTGTTCATCTATGAACCCGGGGCTTTAAAAATGAAGAGCTAAAGCATTTCTGGACAGTCAACACCCAATCAGAGTCTGGAAGTTCACAAGAAGACTGAACTACATGGCATTCATTATTACCATTTCCTTAGTACTGTTGTAGGCAGTGCCGGATTTAGATATTGAGGCCCTTTTCAAGCCCTTTTGAACCCCCTTTCTTACGTTTTGAAGCCCGCTAAATTTGAGGCCCTAAGCTTCAGTCTAATTAGCCTATTGGTAAATCCGGCACTGGTTGTGGGACTGGAACCACTGCTGGTGTTAGGTTGGGCTCAAAATAGGTTGTTAATAACTGCTGATCTAAGGAGTGTGAAATAGCAATCGATTTCATCCTGGTGATGTAAATGATACAGAAATTAGGGGCGAAAGATAGGAACTTTATCAGATAGAAATACTTAACCAGGAAGTGGAAAACACCAAGTTTTTTCAGTAGGTTGGTCGTGAGTCTTTCTGACATCAGTTTCAAGTAAATATTGTTTGCTATTTCTAGTTGCTACGTGCCAATTCAAGTTTTAAACGAAATAATACTGTTGAATTTCACAAATTATTAGAAGATGAGTAGGCATAAATAAATTTTGTGAGGACAAGATGTATCTAATACTTTACAACTTGGTAGTGATACAGTGTCGAAGATGGCACACCTGAGAGCAAACAAATACTCAGCAAGTTTATAATCGATGGCTTTTGTGGTTACGTAGCTTCCTCTCAAAATCTACAAAGTACAAATACTACATCTAAAACAGCACTTATCACATATCATATTTCACCCCTCTTTCTGCATTTTTTAAAATCTCTGAATTGCCTTAAATCCTTCAAGAGAAGCATAAAAGGAAGAAAGTCTGTTTTTCTGGATATACTCAGTGGTGTACCTATTTTCAAGTTGGAATGCTGCGGGGCTCTAATGACCTTGTAATTGAAGGGCCCAAAGACACCAACAAACCAATTGGAACGCTGACCCGGCACTCCTTTTTTTATAAATCCATATGTTTCATATTTAATAAACAAATATCTTTTTAGAAATAGGATAACGGCGAGAGCTTAAATAACTCTCGCAGATAACTGACAACAAGCCACCCTATAATGGCCCGTCATTATAGGGTGGCCTGCTATGCGCGCTATTTAATTTTGGACTACACTACTGGTTATATTCTACATCTGCAGAAATATGCAGGTTTAAAAAATATGAAGCGTTTGTGGCATTTAGACAAATACATGTAGGCCTATGTGTCTTTACTCATTCAACATTAACGAATTTCTATATTATGTAGCAATTTATTTAAATAACATTCAAGATACAAACAAAAATATATATTTTTTTAAATAATTTTAAAGGCAACGTGTTTTTTTGTATACATTTTAAGCAGGTACATAACATTCATACGTATATATTCAAGCCACTCTTTCATTATTTCAGAATTGAGTTATTAAGTAATGTCCCGCCCACATTAGAAAGTAATAAACTTTACCATTCATTTTCAACAATATTTATATATACAAATCTGCCATGGCATATATACTGTATGCTGCAACCAACAATATTGCACACTAAACATTATGACGCAGATCACGTCTTTTATTTTAAAGACATGGTTGCTTTTTTCGCATCTTTTAAATGTCACGTATCATCATGACATAATTTCAGTGGTATGCTTTCTTACGAAATGTGTGAATAATAATTATTATAGAATCACCATATATGCAATTGCTGGAATCTTGCAATATAGCACTGTTATAAAATGCAAATTTCCAGATTACATGAAACATTTCTTTTCAACAAAATATAATTCGCTCCATTAAATGTAACATTGGTCCGCTCTAATATCAAATCATATATTCCCTTAGTATTGACTAAATGGGGGAATGTCACCTTCAGATGGTGCTGGAGCTGGGACTGGCGCCGGTCTTGGTGCAGGTGCTGGACGAACTGGCGAAGGACGAGTTGGGGCTGGATAAGATGGAGCAGGATAAGCAGGAGCAGGAGCTGGGTAAGATGGAGCAGGGTAAGCAGGAGCTGGAGCTGGGTAAGAAGGAGCAGGTCGTGCAGGAGCTGGTGCTGGAAACGAGGGAGCAGGTCGGGAAGGAACTGGAGCTGGGTAGGATGGAGCTGGTCGGGCAGGAGCTGGAGCTGGATAAGAGGGTGCTGGTCGAGCAGGAGCTGGAGCTGGATAAGAGGGAGCTGGTCGGGCTGGAGCTGGAGCAGGATAAGAGGGAGCTGGTCGGGCAGGAGCTGGAGCTGGATAAGAGGG
>JAAFCE010001036.1:21586356-21663522 GCA_013389805.1 Trigoniulus corallinus
AGGGAGCTGGTCGGGCAGGAGCTGGAGCTGGATAAGAGGGAGCTGGTACTGGATAAGAGGGAGCTGGTACTGGATAAGAGGGAGCAGGGCCAACAGGTGCTGGATAAGAGGGAGCAGGTCGAGCAGGAGCTGGTGCTGGAAACGAGGGCGCAGGCCGTGCAGGAGCAGGATACGAGGGAACAGGCCGAGCAGGAGCAGGAGCCGGATAAGAAGGAACAGGAGCTGGTTGACTGGGACCATAAGGTGCGGGTCCACCTGGAGCAGGTGCAGGATAACCTGCACCACCGGGGCCTGTTGGGAATGGGGAGCCTGGAATGACTATTCCACCTCCAATTCCTGTGCCTTCAGGTACAACTCCAATTTGAGAATTCAGTTGATAATAATTTGGAGAATCGGCGCAGTTGACATTATTCCACCAATCACAAACGAAGTAACGTTGATTAAAGAGTGTACCGTTGGGGCACAAGAAGCTGTCCTTTCTGTTTTCAGTTTGACAAATGTGGAATACCTAAAGGATTTAATTTAAAAATAATTAAACACTTTAGTATTACCTTGAAAAATAAAATAAGATATAATTTTAAATTATTATTTTCAATGTTACCTGGCATTGAGCTTCGACATCAGCGTAATAGCCTTGCCATTGTTGTTGGCTGCAATCAAAACTGGTCAATGGTACTGCACCAAAAATGGGATAGTCTACACCTGGTTGACCTGGAATGGCTGAATAATCGCCTTCTTCTTCTGGAGTAAGTTGACGAGATGGACCGGAAGGAAAGCCTCCAAATGGTTGTTGTCCAAACCCGGGTGCAGGTGCAAATCCGGGTGCAGGTGCAAATCCAGGTGAGGGAGCAACTGGTGCAGGTGCAAATCCAGGTTGAAAGGGGGCGCTAGGAACTGGAGCTGCAGGCCGTGGAAAACTCGGAGCTGGAGCTGCAGGTCGTGGGAAGCTCGGAGTTGGAGCTGGTTGCACATATGATGGTCCACCATACGACGGACCACTTGGTGCGGCAGGAGCTGAAGGCTGGCGCCCTGGTGTAGGAGCTGAAGGTGCACTTGGGGCATATGGTACTGGGGCAGGAGCGTAAGTATCTTCCTCTGGAGGAAGGTCCACGTATCTAGCAACCTGATTAAAACAGGTTATGTATTAAAACTGTGACATTGTAATCAATGCTAAGTTCGACTTTGATGCTTTTGGATTTCAAACTAACATCAAACCAATACCAGGTAAAACTAATACAAATTAGGAATCATCAGGAAACGCCACCTATGATCCAATAACACTGCACGAAAAATTAAAGTGAAATGTTGCAACATACCCTAGGAGTATCCTTGGCAAGGGCACATGCTACAGCAGCTGAAATTAAAGAATGAGTGGGTCATTCGAATCCAAAAATACAAATTTTTCAAATCATTCTTCATCATGCCCTATAAAACTAAGAGTGCTTCGTTTCCTCCATTATTTTTTTATACTGTAGTTTACCTTACACCTTTTAAGCTATTCACTTTTAAGAAGAATAGATCTTACAACCTAATTATTACAATGTTTATTAATAGAAAGTGTAGACATTAATTTTTTTGAATAAATTACATCCTGTTTTCACCAATTACAACGACAATTAACATAATTTTTTAACCACCCCTTACTTCGTAATCCACTATAATAACCTCATTCTAGACTAAATTTGTTAAGACTCTACTGAGAAATACCAAGCAACAATGACCAGGTTTTTCTGGGAATTTAATAAAGCAACAATTTAGGAAGCAGATGACTAAAAATAATTTTTATAACAACTTTGAGTTGAAGAGTGTTATAGCTGAAATTTTAAACTACTGTCCTGTTCATTGGTTTGCTTGTTTACTTTCGCCAGTTGGAATTTAACTGATGTTCATAATCTGGTAGACACGAAAGGGAAAATATTTACTTTATGACTACATAGTGCAAATGTAAGTTACCCATTCACTCAACACCAATAACCTGTATAAAATTAACTGGAATGTAGAAGAAGTAAACTATGTTGGTCATTGAAATTAAGATTAATCGACGAGAAAGGGTAGTGTTAGCATCATAAAGTGAAAAAATTACGATTTTAATTTAATACTTATTAATGTCGCTCAGTATCAAAAGAATTGAAACCTAGTTTTGAAAATCAGGAAGGTTTTCATTGTTGTAGTGATAATCGAAAGGAATTATTTTCAGTCATCAACAATTATACCGATGTATTGTTAGAGATCGTTCCAGTTACTAAAAAGATGGACCAAGCAGTCAAAAATTATAAATGAACCATCATCTTTGAATGACATAGGTTAAGAAATGTAAAAAAAACCCTCACGGAAGGAAATGAACTGAACTAAATTATCACGAACGCATTATTTGAATTTCATATAATTATAGTACCTTTAAAAATTATTAGTCATCGTTTACCTTTAGAAAATGAACTACAGTATTTAAGTTACAATAATTTTAAAGGACATTGAAATTCTTTTCCTGTCTCTCTCATATTATTAGTTTTGTGTGGCAAATGGTATGCCTTGTTTTCAAAACAAGTAATGAATCAAAGGTTGGAGAGGGAGAGAGAGAGGAACTAGGAAAATGAAATGTTTGAAATATGTGCATGATCATTGGCATGATCCTATGCACCTGCTGCATATCTAAACCTATTATGCCTTGCATTTTTAAAAAAAGAAATGAAAATAAATTGTAAATTAAAAGTCGTGTTTTACAAAAGGTATGATAGACATGATAGTTTGGGGACATGAATAACGAAAAGGTGCACTTCTCAATAAACAATCAACTTCCATTTCTTGAAATGTCATTCTCATAAACTCATCTTTGAATTAGTATTGTAATGACATTTTATAGGATGATATATATATATAAATTTCCTCGTGAACTGTTGTTAATTATATTGCCACTAGGGAGATTTAGCTAACCTACATTTGTGTAGTTCAGACGGTCAAATAAGAAAAGTCATCTGTTGTTTGTATTTGAAGAGATGACTCTTTTGTTGTCTTTGTCAACAGCAATATATACAAAAATAAGTAACCCGAGGACTAATAAGGATAATATAACAAATTCTTGTCTGCCGACAAATGTATCTCAGAAATAAATATTGCTTTTATGGGTGAAGGATAATAAACAACGTGTAGTTCAGAGCAGTAAAAAGGAGCACTTCTAGTAGTCTTCTATGCATCTTACTAATTAGGCCACCTGCTACAATTACATTAATCATTAACAATATTAAGGTAAAAACTAAATATCGATTCTGGTTCTTCGGGTTGCTAACGTTCACGTCTTATTTATGCAATCAAATAGGGTTGTCTTCATGCTAATGCTCATGTATTTACGTTTTAACTGCAGACTGGACAACAATTTAAATCACAAAATTATTTTACAAAAATAATATGCAGGAATTTCATTGTGCCTGAAACAAAATCACATATTAAATTGAAATTAACTTTAAGAATTAAGAAGAGCTAGGGCCTGATAACAGCATACTAAATTTAATCCTTTATCATATGAAAAATTATTTTTGGTTTAGCACAAGGAAATTTCATTTTTAAAACTGCTAGGATCGCCTGTCCATCAAGTTGAAATCAACTGATAGGAGGAACTGTGCTAGCATTGTTTAAAAATTAAAATAATAATCAAAAGCAGAAAATTAATAAAAAAAAAACGCGTAAGTCAAACGTGAGGAGTTCACGCCAGACAAAGGAAGCAGCAGTGGAAAAATCAAAGTTAAAAATCTAGTAATATTGTTTTTAATCTTTTGTTTTATCATGGTGATTCAGTGCTGTTGGCCTTAGACAAGACCCTGAAGGTGATGTAATTAACAAGGGCATGATGCGTTATAACAAGTAAGATTATATAATCACGATTTTATACAAAAACAAAAAAATACAAGAAACGTAGCATCAATCTAAACGCTGAAGGCTATTATTTTTCAAATTACTAATTCACAATAGTGATCCTGTCAATATGCTTAATATGATATAAAATCCAGTTTTATTCTTACCCCAAATTACTAGGAAGAAAACTGAAGCTCTCATTATGAGTGGTTTACTTTTTTTCTTGATGTGGTTAGAAATTATCTTGTAGCCGTCGGTCAAGAAACGGTAATCTGTAGCTGACCTGGAAGAAACTGAATCTCTATAAAAAGAAGTATTTTTTTTTATGTACAAGTAGTTTACTTTTTCCTTTAAAAGAAGCGTTTCACTTATAGTCTTCATTTAATAGGAAGAAAGTTGTCGCCTTTCACCTCTTATTTTAATTTTAACGAGTAAGACACCACCAGTACCTCCTATTTAACGGTTTCCTGACTAAGAAATTTGCAGTCTTTCAACAATAGTCGTCAAAACTCTTACAAGATCATTGACTTTTTACTTAAATACTAAAGAGGGAGAATATTTTGGCGGTTTCCTGTTTCTCACCTTCTGTCGTGATGTGAAGTCTCAATTGCATAAAATTGATACTTTTGTATTATCCTCTAAGTTCACAGATGAGATACTTCATTTCGGAAATAAACACTTCCGAGGTCATTTTTGCCACTCAACTTTGCCTTCATAAATGTCAAAGAGTAACTAAATTTCAGACCTACTTCTACTGTATATTTGTAACTACATAACACATTATTATTAATGACCAGTGCTACAACTTCTTAACACGTTTCAACCCAAACTATAATTTTGATAACGAAGTTTTATCTTCCACCATACCAAACATCACCACAAAAAGGGTTAGTAAACATCACCCCAGTCATTTTTTCTTTTGGTTCTACATCACTGCTATAATTTAATAATAATTGACAACTCATGAATGGAGGTGGAGGCATAGATCGTACAATAATTCGTAATTCACGAGAAAGTTTTGAAGAAAAAAAGGGGTCGCCATACAATTGAATAATATATGACATCACGTAGGACCTTTTTTGTTTTAATAAGGGTGGAGGTTGTATAGTTTGAGGTCAACAAGATATGTTATCCAGACAAAAAATACTCATTCAAGACAGGTAAGTATATTTTATCTAATGAAAGTGTTTACCTTGTCACTTTAGATTATGCATGGTTTTTAATAAAGGATTTGGGGGTGGGGGGGTTATATTTTTAAAAGACATTATTTCCTCTAAGATTTTCATCAGTTTCCTAAAAGGACACTAGCCCATATGTTGTTGGCAAAAATTGCTTTTAAAGACTTAACAGTAATTAAAAAATTCAGCAACTATTGCAATTTGAATTATTTGAGTGACCATCTGCACTGAAATAAAACTGATAATGATTAATACATTATCAGAAAGAATTTTACTTTTGAGATTAACATAAATTCATGAAAATTACATATGCATCCCCACCAGTAGTTTAGTTTTAAATTAAATATTTACTATCTCATAAAAATGAATGAAATTTAACTGATCACAGGCTGCAGAAAACAAAATGCAGATGGGCACTGTAGCTGTTAGAAGCATCAAATCATGCAAAGTACCACAAATATCTTGAACTTATTGACATCCAAATTACCTGAAATTTCAGCAGTCTTTATACAACTCTGCAGAATTTAGTTTGAAGTTTTCGACTTCAGAAATACTAGTAAAACTCCAATGTAGTCCTCGAGAGGCAATACTGGAATATTGTGAAGTTACACTTCTCTATATCGCATTGACTATTTTAAAATTCCGGAGAGAGGAAAACTTCAGCTTTTAAGTGATGCTACTGATGTTGCTGTTGAAGTGATTCTGAACTTACTCTCATCTTTGGCTCTTTTTATAAGGAGAACTTTGTAGCCGAAGGCAATATTTACTGTTATTTAGGTTTCTAAGGTGATGATGATGATTATGATTGTATGCAAGAATGGTAAGACACCAAGTTTTTTTTTAATGATAGTTAAAGGAGTTAGTCACGTGATTATTTTGAACCACTGGCATAGGTAGACGTTATTACTTTTTGAATTCAACTCGAAACTTTTACATTCTTTCAACTGACGCACTTGTATCAACCTACAATCCCATTCGTTGATCCCATTCAGGGAGTTATTTTGCATCTAATAGGTATGTATGGCTCGCCTAAATGAATTTTTTGGACAATAATTATCCTCCCACGTTTTTTCCGCTTTCACGTCTACCTTTTAAATATTAATAATATTCTTTATTTCAAAGAACAAAGTTAACAGTTAACAACCATCTTATATGATAATTTATTATCATGCACATGAGCAAATATAAAGAAAACAAATGATCGCAGTGCTCATATGACCCTGTTTTGTATCAAGTACACTCATTAACGATTTGTACTTATGATGTGTGGTAAAGTCCTTGTAAAGAATGACAATTGCTTTAATTATTATTTTGAATTTGCCTTGAAATTAAATAAGTGATCAAGTGCATCAATGATGTGTTGTGCTATCTCTTTTGTTCTAGCAATTAAATTGCATGCATTTATTAAGAGTGATAATTTGAACGCATTTGACTCTTAATCTCACATGAATGTGATGAAAATGAATGTTACCAAGAGTGTGTTGTTTGACCAAATACAACTTCATTCCTTATTTTTAAAACACATTTTTGACATTAAAATATAATAAAAAAAATCACTCCAGTATTGTCTTTCAAATAGAGGCATGGTGAGTTTACTTTTAGATGTTGACACTTTATTAAACTGTAATGAAATGTTTCAACTGTTTTTATAAAATTATCTGTTATCCTAATTATTTCAATTAGGAAAAGTAAAATATTTCAACCTCTTCCTTGTTGAAATCGATATTAAAGTATTTGGAACACTGTGGCTGAAAGTATTACTGGGAAATTATTGGAAAATATAATATTTTAAAGATTTCACATGAATAAGTTGTGGTCTACGAATTTCATATATCATGTATAAACACGATTTTCTCTATTTTTTCTCCGAGTACAATAAGTTAACATATAAGTTTTGTTGTCCAACCAAATTAGTTTTTCAAAATTTTGAAGAAGTGTTTAAAATGTTTTACTTATTTAACATAAGATGAGGTAAGCTAAATTTATGGTGTTTTACTGTCAGAATTGTAAGTTACGATCCATAATATTCAGATTCTTACAGATAGCTCATATAAATATGTAATCCTGCCATTTCTCGCAGCGGTTATCACAGGAATGTAGACTCCTCCTGTGAAAGATGGTATAGCAAGTGCAGGCGGATATAAAAAAAAAACTAAGAACTTAAGACTAAATTTCAACGTTTACGAAAATTATCAGAAGTTCAAGATGGTATCCAGAGGTAACAAACGCATTAAAATAATTGATTTCACGAAAAGTATGATCCAGTTGCTATTTTTAAGTGCGCACTAATATATCTAAGTTAAAGAAAGTACCAATATATCAATGGTTAATTTTTTTCAAAAAAATTTGATTTTAGAAATAAACTGCTTCAGGAAACCGCTCTCGGTGATTTTATTAACATCGCGGTTAAATAATATATTAAGAGGCGGGTCTTCTCTTCTTTTAAATACGTCTTTTTAAAAATAAACAGTGAGAAAATTGGGCAATAATTTGGATAACTGTGGTCACCACAATGTATCAATAATGTTAATTGGACTTATCAGTGCATCACCATCATCATTTCAATAACCCCTCTATGGCAAGTTAAGTCTGCAGTTCTGGTTCTCCTTCCACTCCTATCTCTACATGGTTCTCATACATTCCACATATTGTCATTCCCTGCCGTTTAGCGCCGGATTAAGATGCAAACTGACTTAGCGCTGGTCTAAGGAAGTAATTGTTTTAAGTTAAGGGGAAGGCGTCACATCATGAAAGTATTTGGGGGAACTGCCTGAGCCACTAACAATAAAATCGGTTGCTTTTCTGCGATGTTAATCAGTATAGCAGGGCAGATAATTCTTGGGCAGCAAGAGCACATGATCACGCATTGCTAAATACTGTACGTCGTTCAGGAAGAGGGAGAAGCACCTGATCACATTGCCGTCACCACAAGAGAGATCACAGATGGATTTCTTTATGCTCAGAAGGAATCATAGAGCAGAGGTTCGTGTTTGCTGGGCACTCCCAAGCAGTGGCGTCACTAGGGGGGGTGCGGGCCGCACCGGGTGACACCACTCGTGCCATGAGAAATGGGGTGACACCAAAGCAGAAGAAGCGGCTTTTTTCGAGAAAGGGGGAGGGTGACACCATAGTGTCACCGCACCGGGTGACGCCAACCCTAGCGCCGCCACTGCTACCAAGTGAAAAGTTTCAAAAACAATGTGGCCATAGGTTACTTATTTTAGAGGTCCTAGTGAGTGTGGCCGGTAAGGCACATTCATGGCAAGGAAAGCAGGTTATTGGGTGTGGAAATTTCCCACCAAAACAGGAATCCACACAAGAAGTACACAGACAGGTAGACTGAGATTGGGAAGGGACAGTGGATGCCATGTGGGACTGGGTAACCAGAAAAATTAGAAAATGTGAGAAAGCCATTTTAGACTAGGCTAGAGATGGTGGTACATCCCACGCCAGGCAGACATGGTGGTGCAATGAGGAGGAAGAGGCAGTCATCAAGCAAAAGAAGACAGCTTACCACAGGTGGATGGAGATAGGGGTTTTGTTTTGTTTGTTGGTGTTTTAGGGCCCTCCAGCTACAAGGTCATTAGGGCCCCGTCCACTGCGTAATTCTAATGCAGAGACTGCACAGACACTACACGTTCCTCGGGTTTTACACTATACCAGTGGTGGCGAACCTTTTTTGAAGACGGGTCTCAATAACCCGAAAAAAGAACCAAAAAGTTGTCCGTGGGTCAAGCGCAAGCACTATTTAATTTAATGAATAAAAAATTATTATTATTAATGAATAAATTAGTTTATTAAAGTAGCAAATAGAGAACATTCTCATAATACCACCACTGCACTATACGTTTTTCGGGTATTAGCAGTAGGCGGTTTTCCCAAGCCCATGATGTGGACATCCATCCTACCACTTCAAGGATGGTGGACAGGGCTGAGGAGGAGGAAATAGTCAGGGGCCTTAGAACTGGAAGCTGTAGGCCCGGACAGTGTGGCGTAGCCTAGGGATCACAGGAATCACGTAGCTAAGGTAACGTTTCAATAGGATAGGTAGTGGAGATAAAATGCCTTTTGCATGGCGTGAGAGTCTGCATGTCTGGGGAAATCACTACCGGTCCATGCCAAGTAGGTTCACAATGGAACCAATCTTCATTCTGAGGCAGACGATAGACAAGCATAGGGCACCAATGAAAGATCTCCATGCCATCTTTATCAACTTGGAAAAGGCTTATGACAGTGTCCCACGACAGGTAGTTAACTCAAAATGGGGGAAACGAAGGATTTATACGACTAGTTGTGGATATGGATGATGGTTGCATAGCTATGGTAAGGACACCTTTGGAAAATACTGGAGGCTTCCTAGTGAAGACTGGGACACACCAGGGTTCAGCTCCTGGTTCAGGACGAGCTACTGATGGGAGTAGGAGAATGGGTCCCTCAGTTCATGGTATTTGCCAACGATATCGGATAACTAGCATCTGCAGAGAACAAGTAGAGAAGGGCCTCAAAGATAATAGACTAGCGATAGAAATGGGAGGGCTAAAGATAAACATGAAGATATAGTATTTAGCTATCATTTGGGAAGGACAGGTAAATAACGGTGACGTGCTCTCTAGGGGCGAACTTGTGACGAAGGTACAAAAGGTAAAGTAGTAGGATCAACGTTCCGAAGCAATGAATATGTGACCCATGAAATCAATGGGGGATGGTTGAAGTGTAGTCCTGTATGATAGGAGAGTCCCAATCAAGTTGAAAGGGAAGTTTTACAAGACAGTGGTTAGGTTAGCTATGCTATATGGATTAGAGTGTTGGGAAGTGAGGAAGAGCCATGTAAATAGAGGTATTCTGGCGTGGGGAACATCGCGGAAAAAATGTGGGAGAGTGGATTGAGATGGTATGGACATTTAATGAGAAGAGGGGAGGAGGAGATTGTTAGGTTCACTACAGGAATGCAGGCGGTTAGAAGCACCCGAGACAGGGGGAGACCAATGCAGACGTGGGAGCAGGTTGCCCATAATAATATGGTATTGTGTAAGGTGGACGGGGACCTGGTGGGAGATAGGGAGAAGTGGAGGGCTAGTACCCGCAGGCCCGACCCTACCACAGGTGGAATAAGGGTGTGATGATAATGATAAACGTGTTTTTATGCGATGTTAAAACATAACCACCTTTATGGACATATCCTCAAAGTAGTCTGCTCGGGGTGCCAAATTGTTTAGTCAGGCCTGCCGGTAAACAACCTGCTCCCATTTTTGTTTTCGTTTTTCTTAAGCCCCATCTACTTCAATAAACTGTATTTCCGTGATGGAACTAACTAGTTTTTACTCTTCTATTCTCATAGCCTGCCTAAACCCCTTTTTTGTTTCGTTGGTGTTTTAGGGCCCTTCAACTACAAGGTTATTAAAGCCCCGTCCACCACGTAGTGCTAATGTAGAGACTGCACAGATACTACACTAATGCGACGATTTTGGGGTATTAGAGGTACCCAGCTTTACCAAGAGGCCACCCATGTCAATACTAGCTGGGTTTCCTTTGCTTAACTTCAGTGATCAGACCAGAACTGGTGTGTCCAACGCAATAAGCCGCTCCCCTGTCTATACCACCATTATTTTTAACCATATGATTCACCACCAAATTGTTCCTGATTTAGTCATTTCTAAATCTATAAGTATTTGGTATCCAATACATCTTCATGGCTGTTTCCCACTGCTCAACACTCATTCATACAGAAAGCTTGTCAAACCATTGGCCTATAGAATTTCCACTTAAGCTTTATTAAGGCCCTCGGATCGCAAAAAAAGTGTTCACGTTTAATACAACTACGAGATGATGCATGATTTCACTTTGCTGGTTTACAACGTGCATGAGACTCACGGGAAACCTGATCCCTTCTCCAATCTGATTGGGGCTCTAATGACCTTTCTAGTTGAAGGGCCCTAAAATACCAACAAAACAAAAATCTAATCTGATTCAAAACAGTCCCACAGGTGTTATGGAAACTTGCGAATTACGAACAGATATAAGGAGACCTAACCGCGGCATCTGTCTTAGCTTCAAATTTCTCTCGGCGGCCCTAAAAACTGCTCTTCATAGTCGAAACGTGTAGAGCCAATTAGCGCTTGAAATGAGCATCGGCATTTTACCTATAATCATTTTTTTCGCTTTTTCTCATTACTCACACGCAGGTTGATGAGCAATCTGGACAACTACTGGTTTTGGTCTTACACCCAAGATTTATACAGATACAAGATGCGGTTGACGTAAGATAAGCCTTTTGTTCAGCATCTTTAGTTTAACTAAAGAAACCATGAAATATTTTAATAATTTGTAATAAGCAAAGAAAATGGTTTGACATATTTATACCATCACGGTTATAGCAGATTGTTTCCCGTTACAAATTAAAACTATGCTACTTTGAAAGGATTTTACTTTAATTTAATTACTAATTTGTTTTAACAATATGTGTAAAGTAATTTACAACTGGTGTAGTAGGTGTTGGAAATAATTTTCGGGCAACATCTACCTCGATTATCTAAAGTATCCTGATTTCTTTCAGACTACCATTCTATTTTTGTTCAGCGAAACAAAGAAAAGGATGAAAACATTTTAGCTACCGAAAAGACGAACCGAAGACTGGTAATTTCATTAAATTTCATGCTTTGAGTTGCAGACGTTATTTATCTCTGACTAAGTAAAAAAGCAATTCTTACTATTCATGATGAGTTTTTGATTCTTCGTCAACGTGTTAAAAACAAGATGAATAACTTTCACGGGATGTAAGAAGTAAGCCCATTTCCTCGATTAAGGCAGAGTTCAAGGGGCAGAAAGTTGGAGAGAACACTCAGGGATACATTTTAATGAAAAAGGAATGAAAATTGTCTGAAGAATACTTTTATACATCTCGACCTTATATAGACGATTTTGTGAAGTTGTACAGAAGAGGTGTCTACATTCTTATTCGTACTCAGGGTCCCCGAAGAAGAAAAGGGATTTCAACAATGGGTGGACTACCGACTGACCAGTCTCAATCACTTGTTAACGACCTATCACTAATCCCTGATAGCAACGAGCTTTGCAACATGGGCCATGGCCTGTTTCTTCATCAAAATACTTTATATGAGAGTCCATCCGGTTTCTTAGCCTCCTGCTCTAATTCCTCCATTCACAACAGGTGGATTAGACATCATCCAAGCAGTACCTAGATAACTTTCTCGTTAGCTTTTTTACCTAAATTTGTTCCTCCTTTCTCCTTCTGGAGATCCTCAACTGCCCCGAATATGAAGGAGTATCCATCTTAGAGGGTCTATAAATAATAAAGTAGGCCTACTTCCTCAATAAAGAGCACAAAGTTTCTGAGTACTTTCGGTTTTATAGACATAGTTTTCATACTCTTTAGCACGAATTTATCAAATAGTCACTTGCTGGCTCGCATTTTGAGAACATTTAATACGTCACTACAATTTTTTTGCTATAAATTCCTATTCATTTTTTTTACAATTTAGTTTAGCACTTATTATCCCAAATACGAAACTGGGTCACTAGTTACAGGTGCACTATCAACAATATTACTCTTGTGATTGATATATTATTTCCAAACCGAAAATGTGAAACGAGTTATACCTTCACTTGGAAGAAAATAATGCATTTGAATATGTAGAACCCTTAAAAGATAAACTAGCTCTGCATTAGTACATTTAAGATTTTTGAGTTAAACAGTGCACATTTTATTATTAGATAAAAACGATTAACTGTGTTCAGTTGGCATATCAATAAGAGCCAGACTCAGATACAACAGTTACATTTTTACTACTGTATTTCTAATTACAGTCCAACCTTGATAATGAAAACCCAGTTAATGAAGACAGTTAGGGTAGGTCCCAGCCAAAGGTATATTGTCAATACATGTAAATGTACCTTGTTAATGAAGATTCGGATAATGCATATTTAAGACAATGTATATGTGCTACAATATTATTTTATTCTGGATAATGAAGACGGCCTTATACAAATTTCAAAGAGACATGATCTAGCTAGTTTTAAGCAGTTATAATAGGGTGGTTAGGAATTTTGTTTGACCAGAAAGCTCTAGCCTTTAAACCCACTACTGGGAAGTAAAGGGTGTACAGTATTACTTTGACCTGCCTTTGTGATTGGACACCTGGTCACACTTGTAAAAGTCCAGTCTTTTACATACAGTGTCAATTAAACGTACATATCAATTCGTTTACTGTAATTTCATTTACAAATGTTATGTTGTGAGTTTAAGTGAAAAAAAAAATAAACGCTAATAAGCTATCATGAGCATCAATTAGAATTAAAATTAAAGACAATTATGGTGGGTCCCTTAGGGGGTCTTCATTATTGGGGTTGGACTGTAATTATTACAAATCAAACTAAATCTTTGTTAATTCTCTCAGCATCTTTAAAGAGGTTTTGCATTATCTAAAGCCTGGTATACATGAAACGTTTTCTCATCACTCTTGCATTATCTGCAAAGACTGACCAACTAGACTGACACAAATCATGCAGCTATACAGCTCAAACTTTTGCCTACACTTTTGCTCAGCTGTTCTGAAATCACCATGGAGGAAAGACTGTTACTGACAATAATCGCTCTATGTGCCCAAAAACTAAACAAGAACAAAGTCTGTACGTTGTTCACAGTGATCCCGGGAGTGGTTATTGAAGAAATGGACACTCTCCCATGAATGTTCTCCAAGAACTACAGCAGGAAGCAGAAGATTGTTTGCATATGAATCTAGACAAGTACTGTAAATTGTAACGCTTTTAACCCAAAAAATAGAGAAGCAAGACACTGCCACAAGGCTAGCTATCAGCCCCAGGAGTGTATGCCTCAGTGAGATCGGTGCACCATGTATGCCGCCATTTTCTTTCGCCCCTAAAGGCAATACAAACATCATTTGTAATCTACAGCGTTGCCAAAAGCAGACGACAGGGAAGCAAAGTTTGACCATCTTGCGTGTACACAAAGCTCTAGCCCATCAGTTTTTTGAGAGTTTGTCCAACTTGCTGTCTACACGTAACGTTTTGTTTGTCAAATCTGGCATGATCATGTAAGACTAATGAGAAAACGTTACGTTTATACCAGGCTTAACACGTTTGATTTAAAAATATCGTTGTGATTAAAAGGTAGTTTTGTCAGGCTTGTGTTGTTATTTATAGCTACACAAGGGAAGAGTTCGAGATGAATATCTAATTTTGATAATAAATGCTAAACTAAAATGTTATTCATATATTTTTATGACTTTTATGTCTGAACTTTTTATTATCTGAATGACAAATCAACTGTTAAGAGATGTAAAATGGCATTGTCATGTACATAATGCAAAACTAAATGATATCAAAAAACAAGCGTTAAATTCGCAGAAGCGGGTTTAGTTGTTAAAGACAAGAAATCTGATGTCTTTAGAAGTGTAAAACTCGTCTCGTTATTTAAATTGACCTCCAAGAGCTTCTCCCTACTTATAGCACAAAAAAGGCCAACCTACACTATCGACAGGGGGTCATTTCTCTCACAGCAGCAAATCCTTTACAATATAACAAATCGATAGGCATTTTCAATAACCATACTTTGTTCACTTTTATAAGCTATCTATTGCACGAAACGATAAGTTTTACTTTGACTGCTAGTGATGATATATAGTTCATGAACCTTTAAATTCAATTAGTCATCCATCATTGCTACCTGATCTCTTAAACTTATTGCATCAGATATTCATAAATTCACGCCATGTGCTGTCAAAAAAGTAAATGAGAAAGCGTGTGATAAGAAATCAAAGGTTTGATAAAAAAGGAGTACAAACAAAATTTAAAGCGATTCAAATATTTGTTAAAACTTTCATTGCGTTAAATCTTTTGTTAATTACATGTGAAAAATAATTTGAATTTTAGGGAAGCATCTCTTTTTGTGTATTTAAGCGTTCTCTTTCAATTTTGAATGATATTATTTTGGTATCTCACTTAAATACTTTTGTTTTCACAAAAAAGGCCTGAATCTGATGACACGAATGGCCTAATTATTTGATTGTAGACCGTTTTCTATTACCCATCTTCATAATTTATTCAACAAAAGGTGAGAATTTCATTAGATATGCGCCCTAAAACACACGAATATATAGAGAGCAACCATACTACATGTTCGAATATTACTAACTTAACCAAAGATATTCACGTGCCCTCAAATTTTGAATACAATTTTAAAAATATATTACAACTCGTGAATGAGATAGGAATCAAACCTATAGTAGTAAATTATTTTTGTGTATTCCTTTGATTATTGAAATTTTCGTGAAAACACATTGTGCAAGAGGAAAGTAGCTACTTGCTAAACAGACCCATATACAAAAATAAAAGAAAATACATAGCGATAATTTTCGAGTTTGATGTGTTATTTCATCTGGACTTAATTATAAATTGTAATCATTTTCTGTAAAAAAAGAATTTACAGGCTTCCTTTGAACCAGTGACTTAATTTAGAATATATTGAAAGAGCCATATTAAAAAGGACAAAAAAATATGAAAGATAACAAAAAATGTATAGCCTGTAGCACAAAGTCCAACAATTAAAAAACATAGGGAAAACGGTAACTTAAATATGAAAGTCACACGCAAAATGGCTATGAGTTACTACATTCTATAGAGTATGTTATAAAAGTACATAAGGGGTCAGTATAAAAATGTTTTCACTTTAATTACGCTTTTGCTTCCGCCATCTGTCAAGTTCTGATGAAAAATTGTATAAAAAGGTACACGCATGCAAAAAGGTGGTTTCCACTATATCTACTGAAAGATATATATTTTCGTTTATTGCGACCAGATATTTTTACAAAATTGCAATTACAGTATAAGGTTGACATTACAAAGTAACCGGGGAAAACGTTTAGTTGTGTCACACTTGATCAAGGTGGACGAAATAAATGAAAACATATAAATGAGGTCCCGTGTAATTAGTGGGTACAAAAGGGAACACCGGACAAGTTCTATAGGACAGCCATGACAACAACAGTGATAAACGACTCAAACATCTGGGCAAAGCGAAAAAAACTGGGTTAGAAGAAATGATAAGGATAAAACGATGGGAAAAGTGTTGTGTGGCGTGCCGAGGACAGGGTAAGTGAAAAACTCGAAACATTTTGTAGTAACATGCCTAAAGTTTTTGTACTCTATTCCATTTTTTTCAGCAATGTACCCTACTCTTAACAATCTCTAAAATATTCATTACTAACTTGATCTGCCCTTGTCACTCCACGCCCTTGGTGCTACGAACAAAAACTATGATCCACCCAGTAGTTTTGGTCAAGTGACAAGCACTTACTCACGTCATGTCGGGCCCCCTATACCGGACTGCTGACTAAAACACCTACCATCTCCCCACGGACACCAACCCGGAACCGTCTAACACAGTAGGGGGCCTACTTCAGGCCAGGTCCGTCGTTTTCCCCTTAGAGCTTCATTGGTTATTAGACTGAGCCTGGATAGCTCCTCACTGTACCTCCTTCTTCTACCTCCTTCGCCCTCACGTGACTTGACACCTCATTCCAGGGGTCCTCGTTGGTGTCCACGATGATCTCAGGAGCAAGATGACCCATCTTCACTTCTAGAATTCGTCTGGTTATCCATCTGTAACAAGCAACCTATCTGTCATAGGCAAAATCCGTTTAGCATAATGATATCTAACCACAACCTTAAAACTATTCCTTGAGTTTTTAATTTAACCCTCTGTTCATCCTATGGTTCACATAATATTCTATTAAAGTATCTGAACTCATTTACAGTATTTTTCTCATTCTTTAACCCCCACAGAACACATTACTCTCCTAATGTGGGAGCGGCGAGTTGCGTTGGACACACCAGTTCTCGTCTGATCACTGAAGTTAAGCAACGCAAGCCCAGTTAGTACTGACATGGGTGGTCGCTTGGGAAGGCTGGGTACTGCTAATACCCAATAATCGTCGCATTAGTGTAGTGTCTGTGCAGTGTATGCATTAGAACTATGCAGTGGACGGGTCTCTAATGACCTTGTAGTTGACGGGACCTTAAAAACCAACAAACAACAACAAAATCCTACTGTCCTTTAGCTAACCTTTGAGACCCAGTTCTCTATCACTTTGCTGAGTTGATTGTCTGTAAATAGCAAGGACTGGAGTATCCATTCCCTCACCCAACACCAGACAACAACTAGGCTGATTTTTTTCTGAAAGCCCTCAGTATGTCTTTATCTAGTCGAAACTCTGTCTATTGTCGCATGAAACATTACCTGAATTATCTTTTTCTTCTTGTCACACACACCTCCAGCAGCACTCTCTGTAAAACTCCATCCTAAGCTTCCTTAATACGTAAAAGTGAAGCTTATTTTTATATATAGTCTAGTTTATTGGAAATCTTGCGTTATAGAATTTTTGTTTGGAACCTTCCGTCCACAAATAACGTAGGCCCCACGAATTTCGTAAGATAGCACGTCATAGTCAATATAACAAAGTTTCAAACATAGAATTGTTTATTTACCTATTCATAACAATAGAAATGAAAGAAAAGCTCACGATTTCAAAGAAATAAACTTCAATGGCCAATATCTACATCAAATGAAAGGTTAAGTAAAAAAAAGTGTTAAGTCTTTTAAAATATTGGGAACGAAACACCTGTAAACAACACTTTGAAATTAAAAGGTTTACTTTGAGTTCTTTTTTTCAACAATTCAATGTTATTTTAAATGTATCGAGACAAGATTTACAAACATATCTTCTTGTAACGCACTTTGAGCACCAGGAATTCACATACTGTAGTTGTCTTTCTATTTACATATAAAATCAGAAGACCTATTTCTTTAGATCCAAAACCCTTACATTAAAGACCTGATAACTCGCACACGATAAACTAAACTTTATTCCGTATATGGGACAACTGGAAGACGTCATAATAAGGAGGAAAATTATAAAATTCCACTATTTGTTGTCGAAATAAGAAAGTGTGTAAGAAATTATACTAGCAGAAATTGCAATTTGCATCAGCAGTCATATTTTCAAATTTAAAATAACTTGAACTTAGTAGCCTATTTTACAAAACAAAAAAAATAGCACATCTAGTGATTTTATAGACGATTATTTTGCATTATAGATACTGTAAAATGGCATTTTATTACGATATTAGCATCGATATGTGGAGTTATACACTCGCGGAATGAAGATCATCTTTATGATATTATGCATCAAAACAATCTTTCGTTGCACCCTAGGTGTTAATTTTTAAAGTTCCTCGCTTCGAAGGTCAATAAACTCTATTGTCTTTATGGATTTTATCATCTTACTTTGATAAATATTTTACATATAATAAATAATTATCATTGAATTGTGCTTTTTGTTATGAATAGATAAAAACTACCTCATCATGTAAAATGACTTTTCTACTAATATTCATTTTGCACTGGTGTACGTGCCAATAAATTTGAATTGCATGTTGTCGTTGCGCTGTTTCAACAAGTTTTATTACTTTGTATACCACTAAATGCTTACGTCAGGATTAAGAGGACACGGCATTGGCACTGACATAGATAAAACTTAACTATTTCGAATAACGAATCAGACGGTACATAAAATCCTATTGTCAAGCATTACAAATTATAAAAATGGTTAATTGAAATAATTTCTTGATGTCATAAAAATAAAATATGAACAAGTTTTGAAGTATGTTTAACATCATAATAAATAGTAACGACTTCTTATCATAGTAATTATATCACAGTTGCAATATTGTGAAAGATTTGGGAAGGTACATTCAAATTTTTAAAATAGTGTGAATGAGATATGGCAACCCCTAAATAACCGTGAGGCAATAGGGGTAAAAAGCGCCCTACTGTGCAAATGATCCGAGTTCAGTTTCCAGCTGTGGCGACATACTGTTTACAGTGACACCTTTAACTCCTTCAAACTAAGAGCTAAAGTCTTTAAGTTCTCAAAGTAACATTCACGAAACAGCATCTTGAACCTAGAGGTATTTTGTGTGGTTTTGTCAGCTGTGTCTTAGATGACAACGTAACCACATAGTGCGGGGTGAAATTAAGTGTGGGAAAGATGCTAATGACTAGAGTAAAAAGGTTGTGGTATTCGGGCCAGTCACGTAAAACAATCGTCCACGAGTTCTCTTCCATTCTTCCGTCTCTGTCTTGCCAATTTTTCTCTCTCTCTCTCCTTCCGTCTCTCACTTTTATCTTTCCTTTATCTACCCTATTGAATCCTGCCGGTTTCATCTTATTCTCCCCTCCTTTTCTTCCCACTCGAAATTCATTGTTCCCCGAACCTGTCTTAGGTGGGGAATGAATTTGAGAAAGAAGTCAGTGGGTAGAATTCATTGATGACCTATTAACAAAACCTTGTTCGGCACAATGTACTTCCACACAAATATTTTTTTCATTGTCTAGTCGTATTAGTGTAGTGCTTTTCTCTCACGTGGATGTAATAACATCTCTAAAATCCCCATTTAATTAAGATCTGTTCAAATTATGTTCCCATAAAATATGTAATTTCGTCCAACAGCAAATATCAGATATGACAAATCCCATTTATGATGTCGATGGAATAAGAAATCCCGCGGTGATTCTTTTCTGATGCTAAAAGGTGCTTTTACGGGTTTAAGCTAATGTTTCTGAATACCAATTTATACCAGTGATTTCTTAACACTCAAAAGGGTATAAAATTTTGGTACTTAGCATCACATTTTCAAACATGTCACTGAAACACATTTCCTGGATGCTTTCTAGGACTTGAAGAGGATCCTTTTAACTACAAAAAACAAATCAATAAGCTACATCCCATTGTGGTCAAGATTCAAAAGAGAAACTAGGAATTATTACATTTTTCGTGAACTTTTTATGCTATACATATTTAATAATAAAAACGGTAAAAATAAGTCTGCCCTCATAATATATATTCAAATGTAGTTCAAAAGTCACTGTGGAGATGGAAAAATTAATTTTTATAAACGTATACAATCAACAACATTATTGCATTATTCAATTGTATTCTACAACTTGAAATTTTCGTGTTTCTGCTCATCTTTTATAGCGCAATTTTTTTCCATCTATAAAAGGTGTTATTTTAATTTTTGTACCTAAAATAGGATGCAAGACTTTGAACTAAATAACAAGTATCATGAAATTATTCCGACAAATGTACAATACCGGTGGAGGAAATCTCAACCCTTTTACTCATTTTTAAAGTTGAATTTTTTTGTTGTTGTTCGTATGAAAAATACTTGATCGCAATAAAATGTCAGTCAATGAGGATTTAAAGAATAACAGCATGTCATATGTCGATGTACTTTTTTGGTATACAATTTTTAAATCATTAAAGTATTTCATACTAACTGTGAATTCCATTAAATCGTAGTGCAAAACTGTTAAACAGGTTTTGAAAATGTTCGAGATTAAAATTTCAAGACTTCGTCTTGAATTTGAATCACTAAAAGTAATTTAAAACTTTATAAATGTTTATAATTGCTTGTTAAAATGTTAATTAATATCTGCTTGGCAAACTGAAAATATGAAAGCATTGTTGCTTGTTCATCTCAACATTTTAATAAACTTAGCAAAAATGAAATTGAAATTTTAAAATGCCTGTTTTTAACTGAAAAAAAGTTAATAACAACCTCTTCATAATTGTCTGGTATTACAGACAATATGCCAAAATTATATCTAACATCCAACAATGTTATTAGTTGAACAGCTTAAAAAAATAACCACAAACAAACTACATGAAGAAGTCACTCATTTGCATGAAGGCAAATTTTATAAGTCAAAGGGTTCATGTCTGTCATACTGTATATGCTGCATCACTTAATCTAAAATTTGCCTTTTTAATCTAACATTTTTTTCTTTAAAACAGTTTTGGCCCCGATACATTATGTAGGTGAGATAATTTATTTAATATCACCATAATGTAGTTCGCTTATCGTGTCAGAAGAATCTTTAATAATACCCTTTCATTTTAAGCATTTCATATAAAAGATTCCATTTATGGTATATTACGAATCATATATGATATCTCCCACCTGAAAAACAGCATCAAACCCACGCTTTTTAATGTAAGTTGTTCTTTTTTTAACAAAGATAACACTTTCCTTACTCTCGTCTATTATTTTTTTATAAAAAGGATTCTGACAAAATAATTCTTCCTATTTTAAGTTGCGCCCTTCTTAAATGCTGTACTAAACATTTATTATAAACTTTGCAACATAAGAGGGATGTGAACCAGTTTCATCCCTTTATTATTTAAGGTATTTCAATTCTGCACAACAACTAATTGTCACGAATCCCCTGTAAGTATTATGAGACGTAAGATTTCTATTGAGGACATAATGTACAAATTTACTATTATTACATATAAACTTTTAGGATAAAATTAAAAACTATATCAGAAATAGGGTAGTCCAGTTCAGATAGCTAATTTATTTTAAAATGTTTGACCACCAATATATAATTTTTCGAGACAATACAGTAGATATTTCATTAGGAGAAAAAAACTTGTGGTGAATTTATATGTTCATTTACTTCAATAAATTAGAAATGGAGAAAACGGGGTTTCATGGAAAATGAACAAGAATTTTCTCATCTCATGACTTTGTTATCATATCCTGGTATGAATTTCATCGCATTTCATTTGACGCCTGAAGATATCAGGTCATAAATACAGTATCTCAAAAATGGGATCGTTATTAAATTTTATCAAGGCATTATATTACCCTCTTGCCCCATATTAAACTGAATATTTATCACTAATAACAATAATGTAAGTGAAAGTTCAGGTATTACATTATCACTTCATTCTTTAAAATACAATTTGCACTCAAGACAAGTAGGAAAGAGTTTAAAGTGGTTTAATTTGAGTAATTAAAATTGAAAAGAAAAGTAATTTGTATTTCCTATTATGTTATTATGAGACTTTTCAATCGTACCTAATTGTCCTATTTGATTACATTGCATACCTTAAATATTTAAAATCTTCATGAATTCATATGTATATGGGGAAAATTCATGCAGCACTGCAGTCTACATTCAAATATGTAGCCAAAAACAACAATTTTGCAAAGGAATGTCGTGAAGAAAAAGGCTAAGGAATATTATTACTTCCTGAAAAAATGAATACAAGTTAGTTGCATAAAAAACTAAAATTCTTGCTTTTCAATCATTTTATCCACCTTAGAGCGAGACAAACACTTATTTGAATATATTTTGCAAATGTCATTACCTTTTCTTCTTTAATTTTCACGTAAATTATAGTTATTTAATTATTTCTAAAAGAGAAATGTGCAAAATAATCCTTAACCTAGTGATTAAAATTAACGTGATACAAATGAAAAAGTCTCTCTGCTCTTTTTAAACTGCAAACCTGTTTACTTTCATTTGAAATCACATTGCATGAAAACTGATGCTGAAACAAATGTATATCAAATAATTGTTTGTTAGCCACGAAAAGCAAAAATGTGCTCAACTGAATCCAGATAGTAACGACAGCCATCATGGCATAACACTTCTCTTTCTTCTGAACAATTTAGGTAAGAAGAAAGTAACATTAGCTGGTGTTTGCCCATTTTATCTTTTGTATTGAGTATGCTTTTAGAAATCATTCAAAATATTGAAATCATGGCAAAATTCAACTTTTAGATCCGATTCAGTGATGTGTATCACCGTTTATCAGATTTGATTTAGACACTACAATATGCATCTAAAGGTTAGAAAACATCCAGATTATAGGGGAAATAGGTTGATGGTGTATTTCAAAGGTTAAAATTGTCCCTAATAACAGATGAAGTTACCTGGTTAGAAATTAGGCAAAAATATTTATGAGCTAGGACTAGATATCATTATAATGTAATTCAACTCACACCGAAATTCAGGTGATAATATTCATTGTGATTGTTGGGGCCGTTAACGATTTGAGATTGTGTAGGCTTCACAAAACCATAACCTAAATTAACAGAAAAATATGTTAGACCAAACGGCATTTCAAATAATTTAAATTTTGAAGAGGTTTGAGGCAAAATTATTATTAACCAAGGTAATCAATAACTATGATTCCGTTTTCAAAAGATAGTAAGAAGTGATTATGAGTGAAAGCTCTCCTCTTTCAAACTTGGGTGAAAGCTCTTCTCTCTCGAAATAATCCAACCTAACCTTTTCCAGTAACAAACCTGGAACCGCTTACCCAACAGGCGAGCACTTCTATTGCGCCATCGAGGGCGGGTCAAATATTTCACTGAATAAGAATTTAAATAAATATATATTAGTGTCATATTAACTTGTAAAAATTAAAACTGAAATGCGACAACGCCAATTTTAATGAAAGATCAGCATGAATTAACGAAAAGCTAATAAGATCTCATACAGAGTAAGCACTATCCGTAAATAATTTCGTTTAAAAACATAAGATTGTAAATCAAAATTTCAACTCTTAACACTCGTTCCTAATTCTTTCATCTCTCGACACCCCTCTCCTACACCGTAGCATTCGCATCTCGGCTACTTGCATTCTATTTATGTGGCTCTTCCTCACTGCTCAACACTCTTGTTGTTGATGTTTTAGGGCCCTTCAACTATAAAGGTCATTAGAGCCCCATCCACAGCATAGTTCTTATGCAGAAACTGCACAGACACTGCACTAATGCGACCATTTTTGGGTATTAGCAGTACCCAGTTTTCCTAAGCAGCCACCCATGTCAGTACTAGCTGGGGTTGCGCTGCTTAACTTCAGTGATCAGACGAGAACTGGTGTGTTCAACGCAATTCGCCGCTCGCCCAACACTCTGATCCATATAACATAGCTGGCATAACCACTGCCTAATAACTGCACAGCTATGCTATGCTACAGTACATGAGTGGGGTGTCGAAGCGAAAAAATTAGGGAGAGTAAAAATAAGGTGGTATGGATACGTAATGAGAAGAGGGGAGGAGCAGTTCGTTAGATCCATTACAGGAATGCAGGTGGTTGGAAGCACCCGAGGCAGAAGGACACCAAAGCAAACGTGGGAGCAGGTTGTCGGTAGGGACATGATAGTGTGCGGGATGGAAGGAGACATGGCGGGAGTTGAGGGCTAGAACCCACAAACCCGACCCTGCTACAGGTGGGATAGGAGTATGATGATGACAGTCTGCCAGCGGCGGCCACGAAAACGGGTTCATCGCCCGGGGCCTCGCGCCAAGCAAAATTAAAAAAATCGAAGGACAAAGGGCCTCGCAAAGACCTGCCGCCCGGAGCCTCGCATTGGGTAAGGCCGCCGCTGCACTCTGGTCCAACCAACGTTAGGGATACCAGCCAACATTTTTGCATGATAACTGTTCACTTTCCATTCCGTTGACCGGCATCTCACGCTTTCAGGCATTAACATAAACTTTTAGAGAGTTAAAAATGGAAATCGTGGTTTCCTACTTACATTGCATTTCATTAACCAGTCTTCCGATGGCATGACTAGTTTTCTTATTAATAGGTTTACGAAATGCTGTTAGTCATATATGGTAAGCTGTAGTTGAATATTCATAGGAATAAAAAATCTCTGTACTATATATTGCAATTGATGTACTGTAAGTGAACAGATGCGTGTCTAATACAGTATCGTATACTTAAGCGTAAGCTACAACTTGACACATGTCTACTTTATGTCACGTTTAGAGGTTATTCAATTCAAGTGTCATGTTAATGTAAATTAACAAGACGTATTAATGATGTGGCCTTGATTATTCTTAAGATGAAATTTTAGTTAAAAGAGATTTTCAATTATAGCCCACAGAGATTTGACCTTTAAACCTTTTTTTTAGCACAGCTAAAATGGACGATACGCGTCTCGAAATTCATTATCGCAACACTACTAACCTTAGTATAAATGTTAGGGGATAAATCAAATATTTTGTATAATTAAATAAATGAACCTGCACGATCTGTCAGAAATTTGTTATAGCAATCGACGAATAATAAATAGTCAAGTACTTCATTATCGAATGATGAACTATTCCACTACAGTTCAATTCTGGCCGTTGCAGGGGAATTCCTTCACCGGACAACAGGGACGAGACCACCAAGTGCTCTTTCCGCAATTGGGTCACATGCTGCTACAGTAGTTAGTAATATTCATGGGACCCTCACCAACCTCTTCCCGACTTCCCCATTATTTGCTCAATCTAGTAGAGCCCATTGGCCCGTTACATATCTCTACCCCTTTTCCCGCCTATGGCAGAGGCGATTGACGATTACTGTCCCAGTAGGACACTTGAGCGATCTTTTGGACTGCATTTTTGGCTGCCAACCTTCGTTTCTTTCTTTTTCTTCCACCGACGACAGAGGATGAACTACACCTGGAAATTTTGCCTAACTATACGCATATACTGTACCACTCGATTAAGTAAAGATATGATAGTGCGTGGGGTGGATGGGGACCTAGTGGGATATAGGCGAGAGGGGGGTGTCGCACCCGCAGACCCGACCCGACCACAGACGGGATAAGGGTATGATGATGTAGTAAGAAATCTTTCGAGTGCAGATGACATTGTTCATAGCACACGAGACCATAGCTTTATTTCCCGGAAGTTGCACTGGAGACCGCTGTTTGACGCTCGAAAGAAGCCAAACCACCAGTCTAGGATCACCTTCTAATATGCCAATGGACCTTCAAAATATATTTGTAAACCTGTTCATCTCTCTTACTGAAAATAGTAGGCCTATGTTAATTTCCCCTCTTTCACTTAACAATCACTAAATACATAAGCCGTTTGTCCGTTACTGGAAGTGGAACTTTTGGGGCCGTTCAGATGTGAGATACTGGCTTATTCCCAATTCACGTCCCCACTGCTCTATAAAACTTAGCTGTATAGAACTCAACAGTTATATGTGAACACAAGTGTATAAAAAAGCAAAATATTTCTTAGGTGGACACATTTTTTTTAGAAAAAGGAGTGAATCAAGTTTTCAAAATAGTGTGTCTTATAAAACTCTTTGTTATTAAGTACGAGGATTAAATAATAGGGTGACGAAGGCATGATTTACCACTCGTAAGCTAGGTCAGTTGATACCATGTATTTCAAAAACTTCAAAAGCTAAAATTACTTCAGAGAAATGTCAGAATGATGACTAATTTTACTTTTAAAAATAACAATAATAATAATAATAATAATCAACAATTAAATGTTCCCTATTTATACTTATTCAACGCTTGTTTTAGACAGTTTGTATCTTCTGCTGACGGATTGAGGTTCTTAATATCCCAACAAAAACTTCAAAATGAATAATTAAGATTTTTCCTTGATATGTAGTATCTGAAGTATCTCAAAAAAGTAAACATCAAAGAGTTTAAGAGCACACTACGTAATCCTAATAAATTTGCATTTTTAAAGATTATTTTCACTCCAATTCAGTTACTGAATAAGCTTTTCTCTTAAAACTAGCTTTTTTTGTTCTCGTCAGAACAATCTGACAAATTGATCTAAATTTACTCATACCTCATAGTATATTTCACTGAAATTCAATACAATGGAAGTAAAATTTTATCAAAAACTTTACTACTGCATTAATTTATTTGAAATTTCGTAGTAAAAGATGCAAAAGGTTGATCTGAATCTCGGAGAATTAATCTATTTCGTTGAGTAGGCTTCCGGAAAACTGTCTTTTACACACATGTCTAGTCATCAAAAGGAGCTGGTTTAAGAGTTCAGGACATGAATCATTTTTAAGGAAGAGCAATGTCCTACCAAAAACAATTACATAATAACTAAATGGACAGTATTGTTTACTAATACATCCACTTTTGATTTAGAGAGTTCACCGAAGTTTTGTCAACGTCCTTTCTGAAATTATGTTTGTTAAAATTATAACAATGGTTATTATTGTTGACATGGGAAATTGTATTTCAACCTTAATGCACCGAAGAGAATTCAATCTTTCTCAACGCTATCTCATATATTAAATCATGAGTTCATAATTATTTAGGTCTTTATGATTTTGCAGACAGGCAAGGGAGGCAATAGTCATACGGTAAACTTCAAATATTTTTAAAATGTCCACGTCAAAACAGTTATCACGATGCGGTTTGAATGCAGTCATTCATAAGATACTTTTTCTTGCAAATAAAGCGTTTTAGTGACTATGTTTATTACTCGCAAATGTACTCCGCTGTATAATTTTTTTTCAGAAAGGAATTTCAATTTTTAGGATGCTTAGAATAAAATAAAATGCAACCCTTTCAAGTGTAAGCTGTGAATAACTACTGTACTTTAAAAATCTTCAAACCAAATTAAGTATAAACTTATTATCAGAATAAAAGTTCTATGAAGTAGTCCCCTTTCACCTTTTATTATAAAAATTATAATCATATTCAGGTGCTAAAAAGGAAATATTTTTGAAATCATAAAACAAAGTGCAATAGGACTAAGTCTCTTAACTTTCCTAAAGAATTTCCTCTTTTCTCTCTCGACTTGAAACTGTTTTGTATACTGAAGAGGAACTGCTAACTTTCATTTTTCAATAATTTTAAAATATTTTCATTTATTCACGCCGTTTTCAGAAAATCTTGAGAGTGACTCATATTAAATAAATAAGAAAATAGATACAAAGATATTTTTTGCTACTCATAATTCAGTTTTCTTTTTAAAAAAACTGTATAAAATTTAATAACATTGAAAAAGCACAAGTGCTAAAAAAAGCTGAAAGAACTACTACTGTAAGTGAAATTTTCAGCACTTCAACTGTTTTTCAAACATTTGAAAATATCTATTTATTATTTGTGGAAAAAAAGGTGTTTGCAATTTTTCATCACAGAATACCACTAGCCTTAAACTCTGATTAACCTTTTCAGAGGTAAAGCAAAATATATTAACTATTAACTAGCACACGGATGCAAAATTTAAATTCGACATTTTTAGCATCTAACACGTCAGGAAAAAAATTGCATATAATAAAGTGAAGTTTATGGACTTTTGGGTATAATTATTGACCACCAGGAGATTATAAAGAGAAACCACTGATTAGATTACCTACATAGCTCAATTGTGGCGCAAATGAAACACGAGAACAACTAATCGCCAAATGAATTTTAATCAGATGACATAACCAGGAAAATCACTACATATAAAAACGGGGACGACTCGTGATTATAACTTAAAACAACATAGGAAGAAGACACTGAATTTTTTTCTGAATTTCGAGTGAGAAAGTGAGAAAGATGTCTCTTAAAGGATTGCTATTTCTTAGTCTTTAACGTAGTAGCTTTCAAATTAAACTAGCTGTAAAATAAAATTGTCTTTATATTCTTTTCAGATACTATACAAGATATACCAGAAGAGGAAAAAAAGGTGTAAATTGTTTAAAATATTCAACTAGCATGCAATGAAATTACCTACACCTTAGTATACAACTATCCCAGTTTACTGAAATTCGTGAAATTTTTTTCCAAAACTACTGCAGTAGGCCAGAGTTTAACTCATAAAGAGTAAAGGGTATGAGTGCCATAGTAATAAAATAAATATTTGAGTATCTTCCTGCTCGCATGAAATTCAGGAGGAAAAAGAAGTTTTTAAGTACTGTTTGCAACTTTATCTTCAAATAATTTCATCCTAATCCAAGTAAAAAAAAAGTTGTTTCAGTAAATCCAACACAAGTCAACATCAACTGATTTTACTCTTTCTGCTCAAAAATTTATAATTGCTATTAAAATGATTATATATTCTACATAAATTGGAAGCAGTGTTAGAAGGTTATTCAATTTACTTCATTTTTTTAGTTTAGATATGTATATAAAAGAGAAAGGTATTTTAATTGTAGTCTCCTACAGAGGTAGTATATTTTGGTCAATTGCATCTCAAAGCAGCTTAGGAAAGGAATAAAATTATTAATAGGAATATGAATTAAGGATGTCATAATTTTGTTCTAGATCTTGTAAATACGGTTATATAATCGGGAAGGAATCTCTCAACCTCTTACTGGAATGACAACCCTTCCTTGCCTTTGTATTATAATGTTGTTTCTAGGAGAAAAAAATTGTTGCCACAACTGTACATAATAAAATTCCATTAAATAAAAAGTTGTTGTCTCGACGCATTTTAAATAACTCTCCTTTAGTAACTACTTGAATGGCATTATAAAAATGAAACCTTCAGCCACTTTCATTTTAAATTTCTTTTATTTATTTAGATGGCCAACTTTTAATCTCTCAAATGTTAATCGAAACCTGAAATTATTAAACTAAGGTAATTACAATTCATAAACTATAATACAAGGATTGCTTAAACATAATGCTTTTCAAGTATTACTTTAGTAATAAAAATCCTGGATTAGTGTGTAAAGTGTGCTTGACTTCATGAATTTACGATTAAAGGCTCCATCCTGGCTTATGCTGATGACTTCCTTAGAAAACTAGAGAGAGAGAGAGAGAGAGAAAGGGAGGAAGCCCTAAATCCACCCTGAAACATCATCATACCCTTATCCCGGCTGTGGCAGGGTCGGGTCTGCGGGTCCACTGACCTGCTGTTCTGGAACCCACAGGAATATTGGCTGGTTTGTCTGTGGGGGATGCCGGCCTACACGACTTGTTGCAACATCGCATTATATAACCAAAATAGAAACTTTGGCAGATAAATTAATGCTTTGTTGGTTATAATATTGCACGGTGTCTGACCTATTGCACAATGTCAATAAGTAATCCAATGCAGACACATGCGTGCCTAAGCCCACCCTGAATGATGAGAAATAAATCCCAAGATCCCCGTGCGGTTGTCCGATATTACTTGCACGTAAAAAAGCTCTTGCTACAAGGAGCGTGAAATATACCTGTGTAAAGTTTTTACAGGCGGTGCATGTGAGTTTCTTCCAATTCTTTTGGTTACAAAACCATTGCGTTTTCAAAAAGATGAAATCGAACTGCTCAGCCAGCCCACACACCAGACGGATGCCGTATCAATTCCGTCACTTGCTGGGAAATATACGTGTAGATCAGCAAAATTTCCAGGTGTAGTTGCTCATCCCCTGGCGTCGGTGACCGAAAATAACCCCTACGAAGGAATTAGGCCGACGTTAAATCAGGAAGGGTTGTGGTGGGCCGCAGTCGTCTGCATACCAATATCGTCTAACTGAGCAGTTCGTCCGTGTGCTCACAGTCAAAATAGAACAAACGGGTACCAGATCCTGCCAAAAAGAGTTATAATATTGAATAGTAAAGTGTAAGGTTTAAAATTCAGCTGTATTTGAACTTGTTATTCAAGCTAAATATTACCAACTGCAATTAATATTAATAAAGTTATGTCAATAGTTTTTCATCGCCAATAAGTTGCATATCAAACCTGTTTTTAAACTGAAATTTATTATCGATTTAAAAACAAATTAATCCATCACCTTTTATTCCTATAATGGCAGTACTTAGCCTAAATTTTGCAAATCGATAACGTGAACTTCTTAAGGCAGGCTTCAAAGTTTCTCACCAAGTGTGGTTTCAAAAACCGCAGTACATCCAGTAATTTTTTTGATTTCATAAAAGCCGTTAAACATAAAAAAATTAGTAATTAAATAGCACAGAAGTTTAAATTACGTCATTTTTTTCAAAAAAATGTTTGTAAATTTTTCTCGAATATTCAAGTAGGATGCATTACAAAACCAGGACGCTTTTCTTCACGTGATATCTTATTATTCAGGACCATTATTATTTTTGTAATAATCGTGCACTACGTAAGTGTAATTGCCATGTCAAAATATTCATTTTTTTATAGTTCGATGAAACGCAGTGAATATTTTAAAGTAATACGCGAAATGAGCGCTAACGAATCAATTAGGAATTATTACCGAAAAATAAAAGCATTTAACAAAAAAATCCAGCTGCTCAACATTCTTTTCATCAAGTAAAATTAAGTAATAACTTGATCGAATACTTTTCTTCCTTTCTTTTATCAAGTAAATGCCTTTATAATTGATCAATTATCATCATTATCATCATCATCATCATACCCTTATCGCGCTTGCGACAGGGTCGGGTCTGTGAGTTCTAGTCCTCCACTCACTATACAGGTCCCCGTTCACTATACCTTACGGACAACCTGCTCCCACGTCTGCTTTTCTTTACCCATGCCCCATCTCAATCTACTCTCCCTTGTTTTTTCTGCGATGCCCCCAAAACCCAAGCTATCTCTTTAACATACTCATTCCTAATACTATCAGCTCGCGACACCTCACTCGTGTACCATAGCATTCACATCTCAACTACTTGCAATCTATTCACGTGGCTCTTCCTCACTACCAAACACTATAATCCATATAGCATATCTGGACAAACCACTGCCCTGTAAAACTTCCCTTTCAACTTGATTGGGACCCTCCTTTCACACAGGATTCCGCTTGCCTATCACCACTTCAACTATCCTGCATTAAATGCCAAATACTCTTCTTTATGTTTGTCTTTAGCCCTCACTTTTCTATCACTACTCTAATATCATTAAAGAATTTCTCTACTAGATGTTAGCGAATACCATGCACTGAGGGGCCCATTCGCTTGCTGCCGTCAGCAGCTCGTCTATAACCAGAATGACCCAAGGAGTCTCTACCCCTGGCTATGGATCCATCATACATATCTTGTACTACCCAAATAAACCCTTCCTCTACTCCCCTTTTGCATAATCCTCTCAAACTACCTGTGGTGGGACACTGTCGGGAGCGGCGAGTTGCGTTGGACACACCAGTTCTCGTCTGATCACTGAAGTTAAGCAACGCAAGCCCAGTTAGTACTGACATGGGTGGTCGCTCGGGAAAGCTGGGTACTGCTAATACCCAATAATCGTCGCATTAGTGTAGTGTCTGTGCAGTATATGCATTAGAACTATACAGTGGACGGGTCTCTAATGACCTCGTAGTTGACGGGACCTTAAACTCCAACAAACAACAACAACAATGGGACACTGTCATAAGCTTGCTCCATGTAGACAAAGCCGGCATAGAGATCTTTTTTTGCTGCCCTATACTTTTCTATTATCTGCTTCAGAATGAAGATTGGCTTCATTGTGGACCTACGTGGCATGAACCCGAACTGATTTCCACGTACACTAGTTCTATCCAGGAGGTGACATTCTAATACTGTCCCCCAGAGCTTCAAAGAGTGACTCATAAGCTTCATACCTCTATAGTTACCAAAGTCTTTGACATCCATCGCCATTGCCCTTGATAAGTGGTACTATCCAACTCTCAAGCCATGCAGATATTGGCGTACTAGGCGTGGGCAGGGGGGCACATGCCCCCGGGCGCGGAAGACAATGGGGCGCAAAAATGCGGTTCACATTAAGTTTAGCGGGTGCCAGAGGGCGCAGAATTCAGTCTTCGTCTCTGGGCGTAGAATACCCTAGGTATGCCACTGCATGCAGAAGGCATTCTATCTCTGCTGCTATCCTATTGAAATGTTTCCTTAGCCACCCCATTCCTAATGTATGCCACACTTCAATGGGGACTGTCTGGGCCTACCGCTTTTCAACCTTTCATTTTTTTAAGGGCCCTGACCTAGCTTAGTGGTAAATCCGGCACTGGCCCTGACTACTTCCAACGCCGTTACCCTGTCCACCACCCCTGAAGTAGTAAGGAGGAACAGAACCCTACCTTTAATATCCTATCCTGCCCTATCTCTAGCCTTGGCCAGTTTAAGAACTTCTCTCTCCCCTTCCTTAGTCTCTAACTGATCATAGAGGGCCTCATACTTCTGGTGTTTGGCCAAAGCAATGGTCCTCCTGGCTGTGGTCTTGACCTGCCTGTAGTGTATTTTAGACTCCTAGCCCCTTATCTTTTGTTTGATGACTGCCTCTACCTCGTCATTCCACCATCATAACTGCCTGTGCAGGACCTCTCTAGCTTGGCCTAGAAAGGCCTTGCCACGTTTTCTAATTTCTGGTGACGCTGTCCCTTCCTAATCTCAGTCTACCTGCCTGTGTACTTCCTGTTGGCATTCCTCTGGTTTGATATGTAATTTCCACCACCTAATAACCTACTTGCTTTTCTATGAATGTACCTTGTCTACCGCTTTCACTTGGATTTCTAACATAAGTAACCTATGGCCACATTTTATTTAAAAATTTTCACTGAGGAGAGCCCAGCAATGACAAACCTTTGCTCTATGTTGCCCTCTGACCATATAAATAATCGATTATAAGCAAACAAAATAATTTTCTACCACAAGTTGGTAGTCCATCTAACCATCGAGAGTATAAATTTTGACTATATTCAAAATACAGTTTTGTTTTGCATTTTTGAAATGTAGGCCTACATTCTGTAAATATGATTTTGGAGTTTGCATTGTAGGATAACTATTTACAATATGTCTGTCATATTTCTACAAACTATTCAGGTTCCTCATAAATGATAATCTATTGCTACTTACAATTTATTGCCAGATGTCCCTGAACAATGTTTGGAGAATAAAATGTTTTTTAAATAAAAAATACATTACAGCAACGGTTCGTAACCTGGTACCCATCATGAATTTTAGGAAGTCCGTGAAATAGGCATGACAAAATTTTGCGCTCATACCTGTAAGAAATCATGCGGTCTGCTAGGCCAGGGTACAAGGTCGGGCAGGACAGAATAGTACATAAATGACCCACAGACATTAAAAATCAGCATTTCCATAAAACATAATTTCATAAATACAAATAGTGCTTTATTAATCATTACTAGTAAAAACAAGCAACCAACCACTAGCCCTTTTCCCGACTATGGCGGGGCCGGGTACTCATTCTTGTCTAACTGGGACATAGGCGATCTGTTGGACTGTATTTGTAAGCAACCGACTGCCAGCCTAATGCCTAGACTTATTTATCTATGGCCGATTTGTCCCTACACCTACGCAGTAGAAAAGTTGTTTTACGGACAAGTGACATCGTACACACCCTACAGGACCACACCACTACCTCCCATCCGACCGAAGGCACACTGGGGGAATCTCTAATGCCCGAAAGACGCCAACCTATCGAACTGCGAAGCACTATACCTCGGGACCACTAATTATCGGGTCAATTACTGTACCGTATATTATTACGACCTGTGGCAGGGTCGGGTACCCATCTTGTCCCTCTGAATGGACACACGGTACTGTATTGTATGGTATGTTTTTGCTGCCGACCAAAGCTGCAACTTCTATACTTACATTATTTATCGCCGATCTGCTGTTCGTTGGGGGCACTGAATGGGGCACCTACACCTGGAAACTTTGCCTCATCTACCCATTGCATAGTAGAGAGGTTTCTTTTACGTGCAATTGCCATCGAACACCACACGGTACTTCGGTTTTACTTCTCAGCCGAAGGAAGCCGCACTCGGGGCCAGGGCCGGTTTTGATGGCGGGCAGTACGGGCAGCCACCAGGGGCCTCTCACAGAATAGGGGCAATTTTAACTTGCGTACAATATAATTTATAATAAGATAATGACAGTACTTCAACTCTTGAAACAATATGCTATGCCACACCCTGGGCGGTGGATGACTGGGCCTCCCAAATTGTACTTTCCCAGGGCCTCCCGCTTCGTACTTACCCGAGGCCTGCTTGGAGTATATCTTTCGCCCGAAGGATGCCAACTAACTATTGAAGCCGTCACTGACGGTCCGTTAAATAGTGATGGTGACCCTCCTAAGGTCTTGGAAAGGGAAACTAACCTGAAAAAAAGGAGAGAGGTCAAAGGAGACTAAAGGCCCGTTCTCACGAGTCAAGTTTTGATGACCGATTTTAATTGATCAACAAAAAGTGTTGATCAAATCGATTGAAACAAACGGTTCCCACTACAGTTTTCATTCAAGTTTTGTTGATCAATTAAAATCGGTCAACAAAACTTGACTCGTGAGAACTCGCCTTAACGGGTAGGGAATAAAGTTTTCGTTGTGATACCTTAGAAATACGCCTAATATGCTCCGAATACAGTCCTTTGAAAACAACACTCGTACTGCCGCCTGTAACACTTATGCAAAAGTTTCTAATTCACCCTAAAATATACTGTAGTATCTACTTACTATTTTAATGCTTAGTTTAACAATGTCGTTAGTTAAGAGATGATTAACGTTTCCTTATAAAAGTCATCATTATCATCGCACTTAGGAAAATCGTAGATGTTTTTATAGTGTGGTGAATTGTATTGTTAGGTAATTTATGTTAAGCTTTGACATTTGACCCATCCTTAGCTTTCATAATCCATACGAGTATATTAAAAAATACTTTGACTTGCCTATAATATTTTAATGACGTCTTATAAATTATGATAAAGCTCTGCCAAATGAACACAGTCATTGTATTGTATTTTCATTTTCTTCCAGTCATCTACTTCCCTTTACAGAAAATTAAGTAAATGAAATGTAAATTAGCAACGGAGTACCCTGGGGAGTCTAGCTTTCTTCCATTTAAGCTTTCTCTAAGATATTTTCTTCTTTTGAGGTCATCGGTGTAATATTAAAACAATAATTTTGAAGATAATGATATTCAATCATTTCTTCAGTCTATTTGTACAGTACTTGTGGATATAAATTTTCGCTCGCTATTTCCAAGAGACCATAGATGAAATTCCCGGTTGCTCAAGTTTTAACAGAAGATTCGCTTTCGATACAGCACGGATGTAGTAGGTCTGATTAGCCTATCAGGGCTATTCAGAGGCCTATTCCGTCTAGGGCAGCGGTCTTCAAACTGTGTTCGCGGAACCCCAGGGTTCCGCAATACATCTCTGGGGGTTCCGCGAGTCAAAAGGAAAATTCGTTAGCTGCGTCAAGATGTACTTTTCTAAAGGTGGGTTGGGGTTCCCCCAAAACATCTTATAGTTCTAAGGGTTCCGTGAGTCGACAAAGTTTGAAGACCACTGGTCTAGGGTATCTGCACTTGATAGCTGTACTGTGACATGGCAAAGATCCGAATCGTCCAAAAGCAATGTCCTTCATTGCATGCACAAGTTAACCGAACTTCAAGATAATAATTAATTGATATTTTGGCGCATGAAGGTGTCGTGAACTGGTTTAACGAAAGCGCAATAATGATACAGGAGTACCAAATAGTCATAGGTAGCAGACTGAGTGAAGGAAGGCTGAAAACGGAATAGGAAAGAATGCATGATGCTAACTTGTGAACCCAAATCTGTCATAGCCAAAATAAGGCTAAGATGCTGATGGTTTTGGTCTTTCACCTCTTTGCTTGAAGTGAGAGCTTTGCCCACATCATTCTCCATTCAATGTCCACATTTATGGATTCTTTTACATGAAAGTGACATCGTGAAAGCCACGCAGGACCCACCAAGTTACCAATGGAGCATCAGAGACGGGTTCGAGATGTCTGCAGCATAAGGTCATCTGCGAGCATCTGAATGATTGGGATTTTTTTCCTAAAAACACCAGACGATAAACTTTCTGTCTAAGAGGTATTACATGATCTAAAGGTAATTGAAGTTGTAAGGTGTCGTCCGGAATGAAATAGGGGTAAGTTTATACACCGCGAAATTTTACCGACGCATACGTAGAAACGATTGTATTCTGTGCAGGTTGCAATGATGTAATATGCTTACCCCTATTCGATTGATGTTCGTTGTTGTTTTAGGGCCCTTCAACTACAAGGTCATTAGAGCCCCGTCCACACTGTAGTTCTGATGCAGAGACTACGCAGACAATACAGTAATGCGACGATTTTTGGATACTAGCGGTACCCAGTTTTCCCAAGCGGCCACCCATGTCAGTACCAGCTGGGGTTGCGTTGCTTAACTTCAGTGATCAGACGAAAACTGGTGTGTCCAGCTCCCACACATCACCGAGCTACATTTTCGGAACAAGAATAAGTATATTGGGGCTTTGTCCCATTGAGTGGCCCTCCCTTACGGAGATTTCACCGCAGTTGCTAATTTACAAAGTGTTAAAACTAAATGACGACCTGATGATATCCATCCAATGCGAAAACATGATTCTTTTCTTCACAGAAAGTTTGCTGCAAAAAAAACTATGCCTGAAAACTGCATTTGTAATCAGTGTTTCGTATTGTCCATGGTCCTATTAGGCAACTTTAAATGCAATTAAATACATTTGAATTGTGTTTGTAATTATAATGCGTGACATAATAACAGAATCTTAGAATTGTTACTATTGTCACTCATTTCCAGAGGTTGCCAACCTGAAGCTCGTCCATAAGCAACCAAATTCTCATTATACAATACACACTCGGAAGTTGTTAACGGCGATTTTATTCATTGCAATAAATCAAAAATGAAGTGGCAAAACTAGAGGTTCTCATTGATTTACATCACATCATAGAGATCGTTAACACTAATACCATTTCTAAGTGATCTATCAAAGAAACTCAAGAGAACCATATTTCTCACAAATTAAAATATTTATCCATTTAAATCTTTAAAAGTAAATTTCGCTGATGATGGATAAGACTTCTGTAAGAAGATAACGAATCAAAGATGATTATTAATGATCTTGTGTCATGCAGTGCGTTATTTAACGTCGGAATTATTTAATAATATATGATTTTATCTGATCATTGATTAAAACATACGTTCATGAAGGCCTCATAATTTTCATCAAAATTGAGCTCATGACGTTGAAGGATGTGGTATAGAAAGATAGATAGGTGTAATAAAGGAAAATGTGTGAAATTATTTGATCGTAACCAAAATATATAGCTCACGGATCACTTGAGTTACTAGATTTCCTATACTGATTCACCCATTTTTGATCCTCAGGATCAAAACAGATTTGAATCAAGGATAGATATGATATAATGCTTTTCGTCCAGAGCATTTGAACTAGTTCAGTAGTGTTTTTTTTCAAACAGGTGAAAAACACATCCAAATACCGGTAATTATAACCATGTATGGTAATCAATAGTTCGATTACTCTATAGAAATAGTTCGATGCATTATACAGTAACATTGTATTCAAGCGTTTACTAGGTCTAAAAAATAAAAGTAAGTCGTCCCTCGTTTTATTCGGTTAATCGGTTCTAGACCCTAAATGCGATGCCTGAAGTCAATGCTGGAATTGCAACGGTCATCGACTAAATTTTCCAAAAGATGTTCTGCCAGAAAATTTGAATAAACAGTCGGCATTCCAATTCGTCTGCATTGTCTCAACTCGTGGGGAAGGCCGATGTTATACCTCAATGTCCCGGCCTTTTTCTATTTTTCTCGGTTAAGATGTTTTTGGTTAGTTGGTGTTTTAGGGCAAAATTATTGCCGAAAACAAGTATCTTTATGAATAAACATTATTTTTCTAATGACAGAATTACAACTTGAGTGTGGTGACGTTGCGACCAGGCAGAAGGAAAGCAGAATTGAGATTTTTCTGTGCCTAGAAAAGCGAGATTCGTACAAACGGGATATTCGTGGCTACAAGAGATCATTTACAGAATCGATATGTATCTTCTTCGCGGGGCGGGGAACCGAAAGGCCGAAAGTAGAGATCATTGAAAAGGTATGTACCAAAGATAAATCATTACCTGTATCTTTCTCTGCAGTGCATATGTGCTCTGCAGAAAAGACGACTGTTAAGCACTGTGATGACACTTTGAGGTACTCAAAAATTACCTCAAAGTGTCTGGCCAGACACTTTGAGGTAGACTCCGGACACTTTCAGACACAGCCATCCCCCACAGACAACCCAGCCAATATTCCTGTGGGTCCCAGACGCCTGGTTGGGATTCCCCCAGTCAGAGTATGTTCAGTGGACCCGCAGACCCCACCCTGCCAAAGGCGTAGTAAAGGTATGATTACGACTATGAATCGGTTCTAGACCCAACCGCGTGAAGTGAATTTCCGCGAAGTAGGATTCGTAATTTATAAATTGAGTATTTCCTAGTCAAAGCACAAAAAACCTGTTTACGACCTTCTAAATTTGGTTTTTAACAATATTAGAGCCTTCTAGACATGAAATATCACCCCTATAGTCATCCTTACACTAGCATTACCCAATATAAGAGACATAATTAGAGAAAATAAGACATAGTAAACGTTACAAATATCAATTTATTGTTTAATTATTTGTTAATTTGAAAAATCCGCGTAAGTCGAAGTACTTGTGGCGAGGGAAAACGAAAGTGTCCTTTCTCTTTTTTTAAACCTCCTACTTACCAAAAATTATACAGAAACTTGTAATTAAATCTTCGATAGATTTAATAGTCAAGAAAAAAACTACTTGGAAAATGTAAAACTGAATCCTTGGAGAATTTCTACACTAGAAAAACCACTGCCTTTATTAAATATTTCTTTTCAATTTTGTTCTACTAAAAACTCGACATTCATAAAGCGCTGCTAAAAATAAATTGGTTTACGTTAGTTAAATTAGTAATTTCAATCACTTCTACTTTATCCTTTCTCCTATATACGGCACCATTTCTTTATATTAGGGGTACAACCAAGTACATTAAATTATATAATAACACTTCCTAGACTAGTTTTTATTCATCTTGTGCTTTGTCTACAAATAAAATATAGTCATATTGTAATGGACTGCAATAGTTGCGTTATTTTTTCTCCCCTTTGGGTACATTCTTACGGCGCAATCATTACAATACTTTGAAGGAATATAAACATTTTCGAGTAACATTTGTTAAAATGAAACTCGCCAAAGGAGGAAAAAAATCTACTGCACATTAGATGTATATATCCCATGCACCCGACTGGGTTAGTGAAATACTGCAATAATATTTGCTTTTAAAGATGTACTGTAATTTGGTGAGCATTACACTCTTGACTTCATTTTTTTTCTTAATCATGCCCTGTCGAAATTCGTCACAATTACAGTAGGAGAAGGAGGAGGAGGTTATCTAAAGGGAAGAAGACGAAGAAGAAGAAAAAGTTCAAGCAGAGGAAAAAGGAGGTGCCAATGACCAGGCTACAATGAAAATTACCTCTAGTAACTTATGGTTGGTTTTCAGTCACGTTTTTATATGAGAAAAAAAACCTCGCCGGCAGACAAACACATATGCAAACTTCCTAGATCTATCGATGTAATTAGTGAGATATAATACAGAGATGATCTAGGTGTAGTTGTATAAAAATGTCTACTTTTCACAAACAGACTGATGTGCTGCATATATGCGAGTAAAAGTTTACGAGGAATACGGTTGAAATTGGTATGCTAAGTTGCTTTACACTCCCACGCAACTAGAAATAAGATAAAAACCTGCTAACCTTTACCCTTTTGCATTTCTTGCTAGTCATAAACGTCCCGTTTCAAGGTACAGTATGTCTGCGTACTATCGAACGATAAATCCAATAAATCACCATTTTAGTGGCCTGCACCCACATCATCCACAAGCCACAATGGCCGTTTAGGTTGTAAAATGAGGCGACGAAAAACTTATTAACCAATGGTCAAGAATGGTAGTGGAAATGAATATATGTGACAACATGAGCATTAACTCATTTTTTATGAGTATTAAAACTATAGGTGTGTGAAATGCATCGCCCACAGTTAACCATTGAGCATCATTGGCTTATTTGACGTCGGTTTTCAGCTCTGAAGGCCATTAACTGACGTCAGTAAGGGTGAGCTCCAACACCATTTCCCAATCCGTAGTAACAAAATATCCACGGGTCAGTGTTGGATTAAATATCTAAAGGGGAAGTTTTTTCTTAATACAATTGAAAATTGCGCCACTCATTCTTACATAGGATAGGCGAAGGGTGAGGAAACGTTTCAGGTATGAGGGGCACGGAAGACGTCTAGCAAGCTACATTCAACAATGCCTCAATAACGAATTTTAGTTCCAGTCTTAATTAATCTAGTTCCAATTCAATGAATTGGGCGCTTACGTTAGCATATTTTCATATTTGACAAGAAATCGTTAAAAATATGTCTGCATGTCGCACAAATATACCTAGCGGGTCGTAGTTTGGCCACCCCTGCCCTAGACATATGCTACGTTCACCTTCATTACTAGCCCTCCACTCCCGCCTGTCTCCCACCACACACACTGCCATGTCCTTATGGACAACCTGTTCCCACGTCTGCTTCGGTCTCCCCCTGCTCCGGGTGCTACCGACCACCTGCATTCCTGGCAAGGGCCTAACGAGCTCCTCCTCCCCTCTTCTCATGACGTGTCCATACCACCTCAGTCTATTCTCCCTCACTTTTTCTGCGATGTCCACCACCCCCAGGCTACCATATACGCATTCCTACAGTAATCCTATCAGCTCTCGACAGCTGCGTACCGCAGCATTAGCATCTCGGCCGGTTCACCTTCATCCATTCGAAAATAGTTGCCCTATCACTGTTATACAGTACTTGCATTTGATGGAAGGCGCACGTAAAATTTCCTTTCACCTAATGCAAGCCATCTGCCCTGGGCCGATTTAAGCGTCGACTTTTTCGGGCCTCAGACCGAGTCTTTACACGCAGAGGGGTCCCCGTACATTCAAATTTCTAGGAAAAAAATCAAATCCCGAGGTCCTACAAAACCCTCAGTCGGCCCTACATCCGACCCCTTGAGGAAGTTCGAACCTTCTCATCATACACTCAAAAGTGAAGGAACTAACTTTTCAAGATGACGGAGGAAGGAATCAAAATAAAATCACACCATCCCTTGCACCATCTCATGTGAAATCATTTCAGAGATGTCCATTGCTGTGATATCTAGATTAGTTCAGCTAGTTTAGTTTCTGATATGCTTATTTTCTTTACGATGTGCCTGTGGCACTTCACCTTCACTACCTAGTTGCACGCCACTGAACTAGTTACACATCCTGTGAGGAATTGGACTAAACTCTTCTGACTGTTGTTTTATTATTTAGCAAAGAGAGAATAATGCTTTTCGTGCTTACGGTTGGTTGACTTGTTTAACACCTTTTTAGTAAACGTCATCTAATTCAAGTTTGTTTATGAACATAAAACAATACTTTAGTAGATTAAATCATATGACTTTCAGAAATGTCATTAATTAAGTGCGGAAATGTAATACTGCTTTCATTGTTTGGTTGCATCGTTCTGTTTGGTAGAAATCCGAATGGTTAGACTCAGTTTCCGTTTTGACCGGCACATACTGTATTAGTCTTAAAACGTAATAATAATTATCCAGATCAGAGGATTTCCGTGATAAATGCAAAATTTTTGTACTGCTTGAGCAATGAGATCAAAGAAAAATAATATGAATTTATTAATTAGGGGATTACTGTTAATTAAAAAGGCACTGCTTGAAACCAAATATGGGATAAACATCAGTTTTATGAAATTCAAGTTACGCTGTGCAGCTAAACCATATCCTTGAAATAAGCCAATGAGGAATGAGCTCTTAAAAGCCGTTTAAAAGCTGTAAGTTCGACAACCTTCACTGACATTTCAGTTGCTCTTTGCGTGAATTCATCACCAAATCCTGGTTCTACGCGATTCGGGTGTTCAGGGTTCGTGGACGTCCACGTGACATCATAACGTAGTACACGATGTTTTTTAAGTGCCTTTTATCAGAGAGAAAGCCTCGGTCAGGGACGAACCTACCTGCCTATTTTAAAGTGGCATAATTGGAATTACGGTAGAACTTAGAATCCCTCAAAACTCAAAATTACGAGGAATCTTCAAATACAATGTTGCTCGACAAGATTGTGGCACTAACATTTCTGAGTTTTTGTCGAGATTATGAAATATTCGTTGCTGACTGCATAGAAACCCGCCTCGGTGGCGCAGTGGGTAGCACGCTCGGTAACTGCGTCAGTGCCTCTGGGTTCGATACTGGACCGAGGAGGGTTGGCTTCTTTCGGAGGAGAGAGGTCACGAATGCGCCTTCTTCCGGATGAGAAGTAAAATCCCGTGTGGTGTACGACTTCAATTGCAAGTAAAAGAATCCCCCTCTCTACTATGCAACGGATAGATGAGACAAAATTTCCAGTTGGATGAGCTCGCCACCTGGTGTAGGGTGCTCCAACGAATAGCAGACCGGCGCGGCGATACATAAACATAGAGGGTGCAGCTTTGGTCGGCAACCAGGTGATGCTGTCCAATATATCACCCTTGTGTCCATGCAGAACGATAAGATGGGTATCCGACCCTGCCATAGGCGGGAAAAGGGTTAGGAGTCGCTTTGGTTTGTTGTTGCTGATTACATAGACATTTTCATATTTTTGTACAACTTGTTGTTGCTGATGCTATCGTTCGACGTTGAACATCAAAAGAATTCCAAATGAATAGCGCATTTCACGTAGGAATTTGATTCAATGCATCTAACTAATTAACATCGAAAGTAGCAATTTTAGAAAAAAAGTTATAGTTGGTGAAGGGGACAGTTCGGAAATTTTGGAAACATTTCAGAAATCCCTATACCTAAAATTAAAAATAAATCTTCAAAAATGCATTAATGTGTTTTTATTTGTAGTGGCTATCGTGACACCTTCGTTTGGCTCTAAGTTAGTTACAGTAGTTGGAGCGACTAAGAACGACAATTTGCTGAACTGCATACCTGAGACAAAATCCGACAGGCCACAGGCCATTAACACATAGTTCCTACTCATTAATGCAGTTGTGAAGGCTTATTTTTAATTTTAGGTAAGGGATATGATATATCAAGCCCCTATCTATTTTAAAAATGTTCCTTTGAATTCTCCTGAAAAAACAACTGCCGAAATTTTGGAATTTTAAAAAATGATTGTTCCCCTTCATCAACTATAACTTTTGCCTAAACATTTCTCTCAATATCTTATCGTTTTTGAAATTAATGCATTGATTACCTTAAAAATTACGCCCTGTATTGATCCTACGGCAAAAAGCAACTCCTAACCCTTTTCCCGCCTACGGCAGGGTCGGGTACCCATTTGTCCCTCTGAATGGACACAGGGTGATATATTGGACATAGTTTTTTCTGCAGCCGGTTGCCGGCCAAAGCTGCACCCCTACGCTTATTTATCGTCGGTCTAGTGTTCGTTGGGGAATGCTACCGACGCCAAGGGGCGAGCTCCTACACCTGGAAATTTTGCCTCATCTACCCGTTGCATAGTAGAGAGGGTTCTTTTACGGGCAAGCGCCATCGTACACCCACACGGGACCTCGGTTTTACTTCTCATCCGAAAGAAGGCACACTCGCGGCTTCTCTCTCGCCCGAAAGAAGCCGACCCACCACGGTCCAGTATCGAACCTAGAACTACTGGCGTAGTTGCCGAGTGAGCTAACCACTACGCCACCGCGGCGGGTTCCTGTATTGATCCTACGGATTACTTCAAAATCTATTTCTCAATTGCTCAGAAACATTGATCCTAGCTACATAAACTCCTGAACATTTTTCACTACATCACCCCCACAAAGTACGTCATGCTTATTTTCTTGTCCTTCCCAATAGAAAGCTTTATATGCTCTCCGTGTTCTTCTTCCGTTCTAATAGCATTCAGGTCCTTCTCTACTTCCTCTTTTCAGCCACCAAGTTTTTCAACATCGCCGGCGAATACCATGTACTGAGGGGTCCATTCCTTTACTCCAGTCAGCAGTTCATCAATAATCAGCTTGGTACACCTCAACCTTCACTTGGAAGCCTTCAGTATTTCCCCAGTTAGTCCTTACTCTGGCTATAAAACCATCATGCATATCCTGATATCATGAAACACTATCATACGCTTTCTCCAAATTAATGAAAATTACATGAAGATCTTTCTTTGCTACCCAATGCTTGTCTATCATCTGCCTCAGAATCAGTGGCGTCACTAGGGGGTGCGGAGGGTGCGGGACGCACCGGGTGACACCACTCGCACCATGAGAAATGGGGTGACACCAAAGCAGAAGAAGCGGCTTCTTCGGGAGAGGGGGGTGACACCATGGTGTCACCGCACCGGGTGATGCCACTGCTCAGAATGATGATTGATTGGTTCCATTGTGACTCATGAACCTGAACTTAATCCCAAAGGCGATTTTCTATAACTGTATCCCGGTGTTTCATTGAATGGTTCATAAGCTTAATGCCTCTATAGTTACCCCATCCAGGACATAAGGGCTGCATCCCTGTATCCCCCTAGCTACGCCTCTGCTCCTGTGGTTAAATAAAACTAGAACTAGTTATCGAGAAAGCTGCTGTTTCAAGAAGTAGTGGAGACGAATTCCTAAATCTATTTCTCTTATGGTACCCCCTTCTACTTGGTTTCATTAATGGGTTATAGTCAGGTGTCCTGCCTGATACTTGATTTGGCAGCAAGATTCACATCATACTCATTCTTTAAACACAGTGCCGTAAACATTTGACGGAAATGCAACTAGTCACTGACGACAACCAAGATTGAGTCTGCTACCGGGTGATTTAACGTCTACCCAGCTACTCCTGACGGTAATTTATCGACTCCATTGGGCGAACTCCTACGGTAGAAAAATTTGCTGACCAACAACCGTATTTTTATTACCTGTAGAAAGGGGCTGTTCGATCCATCTTAGCTAGGATCGAGTCGAGTACTCCACCATTGACCAACGATCCGCGGAATGCAAAGTGTGCAGGGCATAGAGGTCAGCATCGCTTCACCGCTAAGAAAACTTGTTAGTTCTTTACAGTTGTGAACACTTTTAAGAGGTACAAAATAGTTAATGATCAGTTGTACAATATTAATCATGAAACTTGCCATTTAACTGCTAGATGAAAATGAAATGGTCTTATCCAAAGGATATTACTTGTATCTTGAATATTTAATTAGCTGCTTAATTACAGAAATTATCAGAGCTTGAACAAAATGCGTTTTGATGGATCGCAGTACGTGAACAGTGGAAAGTCGCCAGAGAAGTCTAGAAATAATGTAAAATACAAGTGAAAAATTAGACAGAGCCCTCAAAATACCCCTTTTTTACACCCAGTGGCGTACCGAAGGGGCGCGGAACGCACCGGGAGCACTGAGGCACTGATACAAGAGAATTGATGGGGTGACACCGGGACGTTCCGTTCGCCACTGTTCACACTGAAATAAAAGTCTTAAAAGATTATAATAAGAGTCAAACGCATTTACCAAATCATACGTACTTAATTGAGAATGACTGTGACACGTACACAGCTAATTAATTACCACAGCATTACCCTAAATATTCGAGGATAATTGAGAGGCTAAAATTCATTACAAAATGATAAGAATGACGTCATGAATGAGTTATTGTTGAAATATAGTATCAGGTAAAAACAATAACTCTTCTGTATTTTTGGCTTAAATATTCACAATGTAAAATTTTTAATTAAAAAAAATTGTCATGAATATAACTCAACAACTCACTTATATACATTAGTTATACGCCTTTAAGAAAAAAACAATTATTTTTAAAATATACATTATGGTCGATAACCATTTTTAAGTGTATATTACACAACATCAGACAATTGAAAAATCATTAAAATTGTCTCAACTGTCTAATGAGATATAGTATTCAATTTTTTGAAATAAAAAATTATTTATATCGAAGAACTGCAATGTCCTTTTGAATGGGTAAATAACTACTGTAATCAGACATTTTGGAATCGCTTGCGCCATAAGACACTAATTTGTCAGGATATCCAAAATCTTCCGAAACCAATTTCTGGAATGACTCTGGATGATGCATTGGCATTAAAGGAAAGAAATCACCTTCATGATTATCGTCATGGAAATTATTCACACCGTTATCATGATCATCATGGTGATCATCGTGATCGTCATCATTATCATCACTATTTAAATGTCCTGTATGATGAAATCCCATCGCAAAGGGCCTACCGTGATTTTGCTGTTGATTATTATTTCTAAAAGAATTATGATTAATATTATTTTGAGGCGGTCTTTGATTAGAGTTCAGTGGCTCTTTCGGCGACTCTAATGCTGGTCTCTGTTGAGTCTTAGGAATAAATACAGGTGGCATGTCAATATTTTTATGCATTGAAGTATTGTTTTGGAATAAAGGAGGCGAAAATGGTTGAGAATGTTGAAGGGCCTGACCATTTGGTTGGAAATTCGGTCGAGATGGTTGTAGTGATTGTGGTGGAATGAAAACCATTGCTGAAGGAGGAAGGCCCATCATGTTTGTGCCCCCGCCTAGAGAAAAATGGCCATTTGATGACCCTTTCGGGATAAAAATTGGAGGAAGTTGAGGCGAGGCTTTGAAATTTGTGGGTCCAGCGAAATTTCGAAATTGTTGATGCTGAGGAGATAGGTGTTGTGATGGTTGATGTCGAAATTGGTGGTTAGAAACTGGAGGTGAAGGAGGAGCAGAGGGAGGAGAAGGATTAATAGGAATTTGCTGTTGGTGGGCAAAGCTTGGATGTTTAGGATGGATGTGAGGAGGGGGAATAAACATAAGTGGTGGCACAACTGGATTGACGAATGGTTTTTGATGAGTTTGAGGAGGAGGAGGCGGAGGAGGTGATGGTGGATGAGATGGAGGAAGAGGAGGACGAGGCTGATGCTGAGCGGGACGCTCAGGAGGCGGTATCATTTTGACATTTTGATTAGGACCATCACGGAAATGATTAGCTTGTATAGGGCGTGAATCAAACTGTTGCTGTGGAATTTTATTAAATTGTGACTGTTGATTGATATTTTGGTGATGTTGAGGAAAAGGTGGAGGAGGACGATTTATAGGAGCAGCAGAAGAAGGTGGCGGGTGTTGCACATTTTGCGGTGGCCTATTGAACTGCTGAAGTGGTGGCTCGTTTATTGAATTCTTATGAGGTGGAGAAAATTGTGGCGGAAATGACGGATTGATATTTTGAAAAGATTTGCCGGGGAGAAGTGGTGGGCTAAATTCATTCTGAGGTCTTGGTGTTGTGGCCAACGTCGTAAGTTGAGGTAACGTTGAAGGTGGATGATTGGAAGGGCTTGACGAAATAAAATTATCTATGGGCCTTGGGGTAACTTTGAATTGCTGAGGTTCATGGGGATGAAACTGTCTTTGTGGGGCATCATTGGGGCGCTGGAACTGATTTTGCGGAACATCATTATGGCGCTGAAATGGTCTTTCTGGGGTATCATTAGGACGCTGAAATGGTCTTTCTGGGGTATCATTAGGACGCTGAAACGGTCTTTGGGGGGTATCATTAGGGGGCTGAAACTGCGTTTGTCCTTCTTTGGGGCGCTGAAACTGCGTTTGTCCTTCTTTGGGGCGGTGAAACTGCGTTTGTCCTTCTTTGGAGCGCTGAAACTGCGTTTGTCCTTCGTTGGGTCGCTGAGACTGCGTTTGTCCTTCGTTGGGTCGCTGAAACTGCGTTTGTCCTTCGTTGGGTCGCTGAAACTGCGTTCGTCCTTCGTTGGGTCGCTGAAACTCATTTTGCGGGGCATTATTAGGGCGGTGGAACTGTTTTTGTGGGACATCATTGGGACGTGGAAAATGTCTGTGTGGGATATCATTGGGCCGTTGAAACTCATTTTGCGGGGCATTATTAGGGCGCTGAAATTGATTTTGAGGGGCATCATTGGGGTGCTGAAACTGTCTTTGTGGGACAACATTGGGCCGTTGAAACTCATTTTGCGGGGCATTATTAGGGCGCTGAAACTGATTTTGAGGGGCATCATTGTGGTGCTGAAACTGTCTTTGTGGGACATCATTGGGCCGTTGAAACTGATTTTGAGGAACATTATTTGGGCGGTGGAAATGAAACTGGTCCTGGTTTACATGTGGCTTTGGAGTAACAAAATCGGATATGGGTCTTGGATTTGTAGTAGTAAAAGATATTTCATTTTGCTGTATCGGTCGCTGTGTGGGGACAATGAAATCGTTAATTGGTTTGGGACTAATAAAACTAGCAGGCTGATGTCTAAATGGTAAAGCGGGAGCATTGAAAAACTCCTGTCTTGGAGGTGAAGGTGCTACCGGTCTCACTGGAATAATAATCGCCGCAGGTTTCAGAGGAGCTCTTGGAGGAAATGATGCTGTGTGTCCATTGAAGTTTTGATTATGAGATACAGGAGGAAGAGCTATATTTTGCTTTTGGGGAGTCATAAACTCATGTCGTGGAGCTTCTCCTTGGGATGGATGCTGCCGTGGAGGCATTGGAGAGGAAGATACGAATTGTGGTGGCTGTCGGGGACTAGTTGGTAGAGGATGTTGAAAATTTTGTAAAGGTTGGGAGATGAACGATTGAGGTCTTATGGTGGTGGGCTTTGAATTTTCAATAAAGTTAGGGCGTTGTCTAAGAGGTCCCATCGGTTGTTGAGGGAATTGCTGCATCGGTGGTCGTGCAACAAATTCGTTTCTGGGCGGTTGTTGTTGAAATCCAGGTCTAACAACCTTTTCTCCAGTTAGCGGAAAAGGTGTAGATGGAAATTGTTGTTGATGATGGGGTTGGATATTGCGGTTATTATTTTCTAAATTAACAAAGTGACCACCCTGATGTAGATTGGGAGAGGCAGCAGATTGAAATCGCACCGATTTTCCATCATTTATAGAGTTTAACTGAGGTGGAGCTACCATTCGGAAAACATTGTCAGGTCTTGCCGGAATGTTCAAATTCGAAAAATGGGTTACGGGTTGGGAAAACTTCGGTTTCTGAAGTACATTCAAATTTTGTTGCGAATGTGTTGGAGGTGGCGTCGATGTTACGCGTAGGGGAGGTGTTACGCGAGAATCGCCATTGAATGAATTCAATTTTGTTGGAATGCCACCAGTCTGAAGATTCTGAGGTGACACAGGTGTAGAATCACGCAGAACAGGGGTTACCGGTCTAGAAGGTAGTGTTGTAAGGCGAGGTGGAGGAGGAGGCGATTGTGAAGCGATATGGTGGGGTCTTGGTGTCGAAAATGCAGCTGGAGGTAAAGTAGACTGCTGCAATTTATCGAAAGAGGCTGGTTTTGGCCGGAAAGTCGTTGACACAAATTGTTGAGGTCTTAAAGAACCGGAAACTCCAGTTTGAAAATGTGGTCTGGGAGATCCATTAAATTCTCGGAATGATGGTGGATGTGTAGTCGACTGTGATACACTGATAGGTTGTTGATCGATTGAAGGTTTATGATGGGGTCTTATTGTTGGTTGTTGTGGCACGCGTTGGGTCTGCTGAATTTCTGGCTCCCTTGTAAAACCTGGAGAACTGGATGAATGCTCGTTGGAAATGAACTCTTGCAAAGGGGAAGAAGGAGGAAGCGCATTTGGAGGTAGAATTGGACGTGAGAATTGCTGAGGTTTTTCAAAAGTCTGCTGGCGAAACTCCTGTTTGAAATCAACCAACCCATGTTGCTGCTCATTATGATTAAAACTGTCTGTGAACCTAGCACCATTATCCACATTGGCACGAAGAGAATGTTGTTGCTGCTGTTGCATTGAATTCATATTGGTAGGTAAATGAAAAGGCGGTGCTGGAGGCCTTGCAGTAGGCCCGTTGGCCTGTTGCGGTGGACGGCTAGAAGACGAAAGAGGAGAATGACCTGCAAACGGTGAAGGTGGTGCTGATTGAAAATGAGGTTGACTTTGTATATTATGTTGTCCAACATTAGCCGGCCTTCTATTATCAGGCTGCTTATATTGTCCATCGTTAACAGGCTGTGAAGGACCACCGAAGCCGGTTGCAGTTTCATGTCCTTTCACTTGGTTGGAAAAATCAGATTTCACTTGATGTTTTGGAGGTTGATGAATTTGTTTTCCACTTGGAGATTGCTGATTTAGTTGAGAAATCATATCAATTCCGTTTAATAACTGATTTGAAATTTGTTGTACAGGATGTGATATCATTTGAGAAAATTGTTGAATGTTGCTAGGTCCTTTTTGACTCTGAGATAATCTATCCGGTTGATGAACAACAGAATGTATAAGTAAGGTCGTGTGATGCTCGCGTGGGCCTTCTTTTATGCTATAGGAAGGAGGTGGCGGGAAAGATGAAAAAGAAGGTTTCTGAATTGGCCTTGTAGTTGAAGTTATTACCGGTTGATTTTGCTGAGGACGTGTATAAAATAAATTTGTTTGAGAAGGTGGTGCTGGAGTTGGTATATTTCCTCTAACATCAATATTAAATTCAGGTTGAGATTTGTCATATTTCACAGGCATTTGTGGCTGAGGCGAAGATAAGAAAGGCTGCGGTGAAGTTGAAATCGCCGGAACGGATGATTGTGAATGAGATAATTGCGAGATTGTCACTGGAGCCAATGTTGAAGGAGGAGTTGATTTGACTTCTTGATGGACACCGAAACCATCTTCACGATTTTCTTCTATATTCTGCAAATAAGAAGGATGCTGAGAAATGATAAGAGGTGGAGGCGGAGGAGCACGAGGCAGGGACAGAGGCAAAGGGGAGGGTGACGAAGAACGAGAAGGCGAAGGTAACAAAGCAGGTGGTGCAGGTAAGCGAGATGAGGACGGTGGCAAATTGAAAGGTGCAGGAGGGCGACGAGGGGACGGTGGCAAAGAAGATACAGGCGGACGACGAGGAGGAGGCGTGGGTGGTGGCAACGGGGAAGACACAGGAGGATAATGAGGAGGAGGTGGTGGTGGTAAAGGGGACGATGCAGGAGGATGATGAGGAGGAGGTGGTGGTGGAGAGGAAGATACAGGGGGACGATGAGGAGGAGGCGAGGGTGGTGGCAAAGGGGAAGACACAGGAGGATAATAAGGAAGAGGTGGTGGTGGTGGTGGTAAAGGGGACGATACAGGACGATGATGAGATGGAGGCGAGGGTGGTGGCAAAGGGGAAGACACTGGGGGATAATGAGGAGGTGGTGGTGGTGGTAAAGGGGAAGATACAGGAGGACGATGAGGAGGAGGCGAAGGTGGTGGCAAAGGGGAAGACACTGGAGGATAACGAGAAGGTGGTGGCGGTGGGAAAGGAGCAGGAGAAAAAGATGGCGGGGGTAGAGGGGGACGTGGGGTTTGGTGTACTGAAGTCGTAGTAGCCATAGTAGATGAAGGTTGATCAACATTTAGTCCTTGATCATATCCATAACTTAGATCACCGCCATCAAGAAGTTGTGGTGAAAGTGACGTTCCGAGTTCAGAAAAGGGTGTCACTGTAACAGACGGTTGTTCAATTGCTATTGCTGACGTTGACTGTATATAAGAGGGTGTCAAGGATGCTGCGAATGACCTTTGAGATGATACAGCAGAAGAGACTGGTGAACTAGTTATACTTAGTGGAACCATGCCAGAGGCAACGTTGTTTGTTCTTTGAAGATTTTCTGTCATTGAAGGTTGATGACTTCTGAATGTTGCAGCTGTTCTTGGAGGTTGAAGATGCCTTGTCTGGTCTAATGTCATAGGTGGTTTAATAACTACGTTAGAAAGAACCGTTCGTTGAGTTTGAACTGGTGCAAAAGTAGATGCTTCTCGGAATTCCAACGGAGAGATTGTAATAGATTGTGAAGTGATGGCATTATTAATGGGAGCAACGGTAGGAGTGACTCTGGTTGCTGAATTAACAAATCCGACGTTTGATCCATTAGGTGTTGGTGGAGTTCCACGTCTTAAGAAAGATGGATCAAAGACTTGTTCAAGATTTTCTTGAAGATTCGAGCCTAATTCTTTGTATATGTTAGCGTTCAAACTATAAAACTGTGGTGCAGTATCACAATTAAAGTTAAACCACCAGTCACAAACAAAGTATTGTTGATTAAATACAGTTCCGTTCGGGCACAGAAAACTATCCTTCCTTCCTCTTTCTTGACAAATGTGAAACACCTGTAGTAATTACAAAGTTTCAATTCATTTGCCTTAAATAATAGCATTTATGCATTTAAAACGGCATTAGTATTATTTTTGTTGGCCAGTCCAAAATATCTGAAATATAGTACCTGGCATCCTAGTTCAAAATCAGCATAATATCCAGGAAAAGGCTGGCTATTACATGAGAACGACGACTGTGGAATAGAGTTAAATATTGTGTAGTCTTGACCAGGAACTCCGGGTATGTTAATCTCCAAATTGCTGATCTCCTGATATGCATATAAAAAAGATAGCACAAATGATACCAAATAATACAATAGTAACATCAGCATAGTGAATGAATAAATGCACTGCAGATATGCAAAAGGACTGCAGTACCCTTCAAGTAACTTTTAAAACAAAATCATGGTTAGGATTAACAATCGAATAAATGATGAATATCTGAAGAATGAAAAGTAGATATTGCTACGTTATCGACTTGGTAAATAAATAGGTTGAAGTAAGTTCTTGCAAAAGAAACATGGGGAGGATGAGATGCGCAATAATCATTTTACCTGCGTAGTTATATAATACGAGTAATTAAAATGCTACACTCACTTGATCAAGTCTGTCCTTCGCAAGCAGAGTATTTGCTATCTTGATGTAGAAAACTGCAAATAGCAATAATGTTCTAATTACTGATTATATTTGTTAACCACTTACTGGTAACGGATGTCAATGCTCTTTAAACTTCTTGAAGTACAGTCCCAAATATCGAACGACATAATGCATTATGAGTCATAAGTACACAACTTGCATATGGCAACACTAAAAATTTGAAACTCATTGCTTGCCTCCAGCATGGGGATAACGGATTCAATAGTAAAACTATAATAAATACTAATCAAAATATTTGGACTAATTTTAGTGCTTACAAAATTACTGTGTAATGAGGTTGAATATGGTTTAACCAACATTTGAAATTTTTCTGAGTAAATATAATGTTTATTCGATAATTTGTTGTTAACATTGTCAAGTAAGTGTCAATCGTCTTGTTGGGCTTCATATTTCTGAGGTCAAGTTCTTGTATAGAGGTTATTAATTCCTCAAAGGTGAAATTCCAACAAGACGAGAAAAACAGGTAGTCATATACAGTATCTTCTATGCAGTATGCTTTATGGAAATGCAAATATGTCTTGATTTTGTCACGCTTAAAAATGTGTCTAAGTACCAAAGTGACCTTCATTTTTATGCATAAATAAATATTTTATTATAATAGTTATAGAGATTGACTATAATGTTAATAATGCTTAATAACAGACGTTAATCAAGTGTCTGAATGTAATTCGTGATGTCTCACAGATTAAAGATAAAAACAACGTCAGTAACTTTGACTGCTTCATGTATACAGTTCATTAACATGCATTGTTTGAAATTCACTTACTTTGAAAGATAATATAAATTAATAGTGCCTTCATTCTCGTCTTTGACCCTTTTCGAGTCATTGCTTGCCCTTTCTGATAGTGGCAATTGCTGAGCTATTGGCCCAGCTTTGTTTTTATACCTCCTTCTCCGCCTATAAAAATCAAAGAAGGCATTCCCTTATTAAAACATATTAAAAAAAGGTAATTCACAGTCATCATCAAGAAAAAAGCATTGAACGACTGTTCAGAGGTCACTGGTCTAGTAGAAGCCTTTTTAATGTATAGCACATTATCTTTTCTAAGGTTATGATGATGAATATCTCAGAAACCGAGTTGTTATTATTATAAGAAAATACGGCAGCAGGGTGATGCTTTTTTCCCCTATCATCTTATAATCGAAACCAAACAAGTGCCAGTCATGGTTTGCTCTAAAAATAATCGAAAATGATACAACACTTACGCAAAAATAATTTATTCTTGTTTTGAATGTTTTCTTGATTTAAAGTTTCATGATATATAATCTTTTATAATCATTTAATTTCTTTAATAGCACAAATCTTAGTTTAGTGTACCAAAAACACAAGGTGAGCAATCTCCTCGAATGTGCTTATAATTTACTTCTTTTTAGTCAAATACTTATCAGATACTTGTTAAGTTACAATTCCTTTAACAAGTTAGAAGGTGCATTTTATAAACTTGTTAGCTAAAGCAATAAATTTAGGAAGGATCTAAGAATTCACTGATGCGTTTCTAAAGTATGATCCTCTAATATGAGTAAATTGAAACGGTGATACGAATATGGCATAGGATGGCATTATTGAACGAGATGAATAAAGCATGTGGACTAATATTTTACAATGAATTACCACTATTAAGGTAACCATTATCTAATGAACCCTAATTAATACAGGCAATTCAAAGAGATGCGCAAAAAGTTCAGTTAAAAATAGGTAAGGCCCGTCCCAAAAAGTAGTATTATATCACCTACTGTAAGGTGATAATTAGACGCTCATATCTAAATTACACTACCAGTGTTTATTTAATTTCAATAAAAAAAATCGTTATGGAAAAGCGACGTGATATTATGAAAAGTTGATGGCCAATTCTCTTAGATGTATAAAGTAGGTTACTAGACGGCTGGCAGAGATTGTCAGTAGATGAAACTATGTTCAATTGCAAAGTTATAAAAGTAGACAAGAAATTCACAAACTTTTAGTGTATAGATCAAAGATGAACTCAATATATGAGGTAAATCTCCAGATTTCCATAATGTTTTACAAGCATATATCTTGCAGAAGTAGTCCACACATGTCAAAGATAAAATAATGCACCTAGTAATTCTGTACCTTCTTCAGGTGAAGGTCTATGTAATTATTACGCGCATGTGATTGTTAAGAAGTTGCATCGCCTCGAAGGAAACTGCTACTGATGTCAAAAAAAACCTATCCCTCTTCCTGTTTTACTGACCAAGGGCATTGCACCTATACACTAAATTCGTGTGCTGTATGGCACAAACACACACAAAAAAATATGTCCTGAAGGATAATCAACTAAGCTGAAGATTGTTAACCGCTTCTAAGATTTACAAAAAAAAATCATCCTTCCTTCTCTCTTCACTTTGGATAGATATTAAATGTTAGACAATATTCTACCATGTGAGATGTTCCGGAAACAGGAAACAACAAAACTAGGCACCATATATAAAAAAACATTTCACTAACAATATCAGTGGCTTTTACACATTTTAGTTTTGATTTAGTAAACTGTGCAATTAAGATCGTAATGATTTTTGATTACAACTTTATCAACCAATACTAATATAAAGTCTTGAAAAATGAAAATCGTAACCATATTTTAGGTCTATAGATCCAGACCTGATGGATTAGAGACTTCTATTATATAAATATTTAAACAAAATTTCCCTCATTAAAACAAAACATTTCCTGATTTAAATTTCCTCAATTAGTAAGTACCTTGCCGGCAATTGTGTAAAAATAGTCAATTTTTCAACAGCCTTGAGAAATTCCTTCAAAATTTAGTGTGAGCTTTTTTGGACATCACTTTGTTTCATTTAAATATATACAGTAAAATAAATTATGATATTGCTATGTTTTGCAAATAAATGAAGAAATTACCCGAGTGCGTTATGTAAATTGACAGAATGATGCTGCAGAAGTACTAAGTACTTTAGCTCTATATTTATAATGACAAAAAGGGTTTTACATACCTATAACGATGATTGAAATAAAATTCACTACTTGATGAAATGCAGTTGTTACTCCCTATAATTTAGAAGCAAATTATAAGACATAAGTAAAGTGAAGTATCTCCAAGAAATATATATATGTTCAATGATGCAGTAATGATAATGAGCAGGAACTCTCAACAGGTAGGTTTATGTGTTAAAGCGAAGCACATGTTTCTGACATGAAATAAATGTATAGCAATGGGGCAAACAAAGTGCTCTCCATGCATTTTATAACCAGGTCAAAAACGCATAGTCAAGTTCAGTTTCCGTAACGTATTCGTCTATAAGGTGTGACGTCAAAAATCTCATGAAAACTACACAAGGAGGATCTAAGCATAGCGTCGTCGTCTTTTAGGTATTTGTCCTCATTTCACTAAACAACTTGAACCAATAAGAAGTGAATTCATTTTAATCTAAATAATTTTGCAAACCGTTACCTTTACCAACAATGGAGAAAAAGCATCTTCGATATCATATTATCCTTTGGCAGATGCTAACATTATGGCAAATTATTACAATTAATATAAAAAAATGGGTCTAAATTTACACAAAGAAATTTATGAAAGCGCTTTGATTATAAAAAAGGAAACTAACGAGCATACAAAAATCTAATCTTACTCTTTTATAAAACTATTTAAACTATCTTTTACAAAACTAGTTTGGTTTCTGTTAGTTAAATAAGTATCAGTTACCTGAGATTTATGATGAGCTGAATAATTTTCAAATATTGTAATAATTCTACCATGTAATTTTTTATTGTTAACTTAATAAGGAATCTGGTCAGAGTAAAGATGGCTAGGAGTAGATTGCACTGCAGGACATGATAATATGAGTACAGGATGGGAACCTGGTGAGAAATAGGAGTAAATGGGTAACCAGAATTCGTAAATTCCACCCTGCCATAGCCTAAATAACGTTATTGAAATGATAAACTGAATAACGGATCTCTCTCATAGCTTCATTTAATTTTATTTGCTAAGAGTATAACTTGGTGCAAAAAAATTATTGTTACTTTTAAACTATGATAATAATGTGCCTGTACTGTAGTTATTACTTGAAAGTTTAGATTTAATCTTAAGTAAGGTGTTGAAAACTTCATCCAAGCGGGAATGTTTCTAATGTTCATAATTTTTTTATACTCTAATGAAAATTCACACTGTATGTAGGGTACCTAAAGCGCAATTTATTATAGTAGAATTTGGTTATTATATTACATTAATAAATATATATTTTGAAAAGAAATAATTTCAGTGAGCCGAATTGTAATTATCATGGGCAGTCGAATGCAAAAGACATTGCATCTGGGAATTTATCAATTGCATTGCACACTAAGTATTTTCTTGGCGTTTTGTTCCTGAGACATAAAGCACATCATGAAGACCTTTATTTGAATGACGAATTACTTTGAATGAAAATCTTTCAAACATTTTTTATGTTTTTTTGGCTTTAAATTCTTGAGAGATTTCAAAATCTATTCTCTAACATGATTTCTTTTGAATTCACAGACAGACAATTTTCCAAGTGCAGATTACTGGAACAAAATTGTTTCAATATTCAGATATATTTGTTCATTTCTTATATGTGCTTTACTGCCAATTGGTGCAATTTTTCTCACATATAATACTCTAAATTTTAGCTCAAATTTTATGTTCTCAACTGTGCTCAAACTTTATGTTGCTCATCAATCAGTATAGGAAGGAAATGAGATAACAGTTCAGGTTTAGATAAAATCTACTCTTAAAATGTATTTTAGGTAATGTTAGATATTTCTCTTGGATACTTTTTTTCTGAATAGAGCAATTAAGAAATGTAAAAAAACAGTAAAAGTAATGGTTGTCTTTAACCTGTTTATGCAACAAGAATCTTTGCCTCTGGGTATTTTTATATCAATTCAGAAGAACGACAGTCATTTATTTAAATTATTTCGCAGAAGACTTGTCCAGTATTTAGCGGCAGGAGAGTTTTGTTGTGATTTCCATGTAGTACATCGGTATATTTTGTATTCTTGAATTAAAAGTCCCATCTTTGTATCTATAAATAGGAAGACGAGATCAATAAAGAAACCACTGCAAACATTTGAAACCAAATAAGGAATAAAAACAGCTTCGTTTCAGAAAGTAATTAAAAAGACTATGCTGCTAAGCAACTGAAAGCATAAAATCTTAACTTCCGTCTTTGAAATACAGTACTTGAAAAGAAAACGCCTACTAAGAGATTTCAGTGAAGTAATTTATATTATTTCTGCAAAAATCATCAACTTTATAAATGGCAATAGCATTTAAAGTTGCATTTCTTAATTCGTGAGTAGGATAATGCAACATAAGTGTATTTCAACGAACCAATTATTATTCACCTCACAATTTGTAAACCAGTAATTGAGATGAAGTAGTATCCACTGCAAATTATAATTTATTGTCCTTTGAAATAAAATTGCAGAATTCAACATAGCTGCAATGTTGTTGTTAAACCAGTTTGGGTTAAAATATTTTGGGTCTACGTCCATCCCACCTACAAATCATTTATTCGTTGATAGGATCATCCTGTATTGGAAACTCTTACTAATAGATAGTTTGTTTACGGGTAAAATAGTGTGTCCTGAATTACTTGGTCGTATTAAATTTAGAGTGCCAGCTAGAATTGGCCGTATTGCTCATTTATTTGTAGATTTGTCGCATTAATCAGAGCTAATTGCCATTTGCCAGGTCCTATTCAATAGATTGGGTCTGTCCTTAGATGATTTGCTTCTCTCTGAGGTTCGATTTAAGAGACTACTGGTTGGTAAATTACTACATCTCAAAATGAATGAGGATTAGGTATTTGGTTATTGTTTTTGGTCCCTTTTAGACTCTCAACCTCCTAAAGGATCCTCCTGTTACGGTTTAGTCCCAGGCACATGGTAGTAGGTGGTGCCATTTAATGATAATAATAGTTAGGTATATATGACAATTTGGCATATATCTGACCCAAGTTTGGTATAATATTCCTCACATACCACATTTAAAATTTAATTTCAGAAAAATGTGCATCTCATTTGCAACCACATGTGGCTTCAGGAAGGTTTGAAGATCCCAGAATCCAAAATATGGTCTAAAAATAATTATTATCTAAGGAAACCTAAGGCTAATTATTTTTGTTGCCATGAGGCCTATTGGCAAGGGGTGAGCGAGCCCCTTACACCTGGGAATTTTGCCAATTTAAAAGTATATTTTCTTCGTGTAGAAAAGGTTTTTTGATGCTGTGGTGAGGTAAGGTCGCTAATGTAGAAGGTCCCTTAATTTCAGACATGGGTTTTGTTTCTCAGAATGCGCTGAAATTTAAAGGATGATTTTCGAAATCATTAGTATTATAATTTCGTTGTTTATTTCACACAATTGATTTCCGATGCTACTTCATACTGTATTTCACCACAAGAATTCACGGCATGTGATAACAAATTATTTTAACACAATCATATAAATAATATTACTAGAATTTCGCTGATATTGCATTGTAACTCAAACCGATTGGTTAGATTTGGAATTGAGGTTATAATACTGAATGCCCAGTGTTCATAATATAAAGAAGCGAAATAATGCCTAATATGAGGCCCCGAAGGTGAAATTCTTCTGCCAAGTATCTTAATCATTACCTCATTCTTTCAATTCAAACTTTATTAGTTGTTTATTCGTCTTAGTATTTAAATGCATGCATTACTACACTTTTAACATTAATTGGATATTATTAATTTTTGTACAGCATCATATTCCCTACACCTAAACCCTGGAGGTAACTCTTTCGTGCTCAGTTATTACAGTATTTATAACTGCAGGTGAAAATTTAGGTAATCTTTAAAGAAATTGAGGTTTTGTTCTTTTTCTTCTTCTTAAAGCTTGTAAGTTGATGGTCATTTTATAAAATATTGCCCACTAATACACAATTAAGTACGCCTATTCAATTTAAAACACGATACGGCAATAATCCACAATAATTTGTAAAAAAAAAAGGTTAAAGTTTAATGCACCTTGTGTTTTATTTTTCCAACTATACTAATGATACCATATTACAGCACTTAGCATTTTGTACGTGTATTGATGTTGGTCAATAATGAACAATTAACAAGTATATTCTCCATTTCAATTATAAAATATCAAGGTTGCATATTTAAGGTGAATATAGTAATATGATGTCAATGTCCTTATCACATACTTTAAAGTACCAAAACACCTGAAACATAACTCACGTGGTTGTTTTTTCTTCAGATCTTTAAATTATGAATAAAAAGGTCAATTTAATCGTGACAGGTTTATAATAAATAAAATTCTTATAAAGGCAAAGGTGATTGAAACAGAAGTAAAAGGCTGATCATGTGTGAGAGTAACCTGATATTCAAGGTTCAGGTTATGATCAAGCTTCATTACAAAGAAGATCCACTAACCCATTAACCATAAGCAAAGGCTACTGACAGTCAACTAACTCTTAGAAATAAATATATAAAAGAAAATTACTTCAACAGTCACGTACAAGTCTAACAAACGAAAACTCATAATATAAAATATGGCTAATTTATGCATCTAAATGTATCCAAGGAGACATCGGCGATGTTACAAAGTTAATAAAAGGGCATTAAATTAGTATGAAAACGATGACCACATTCTGACATCTAGCCTTGATATTTTTCGCGTGACGCAGAAAAACTCGTCTGGAAATGTCAGGTGAAGATTCCACTTCCAGTTTGACAGAAAGCGCAAAAAATCTATAATTTCAGAACTTAATTTATACATTTTTTTGGGGTGGACTAACATTCGCTGAACCATATAAAGACTATAAAATGTGTCAACCCATCCTTACATTTCGATCTCTGCCACTGGTAACGGCAATTAATTATCCAGTTCACATTTATAAGTTTTTACTGCCCACGCTAGTTCAAAAATTGGTAGTGTACTGGAATTCATGATGCTCAAGTTTACTCCTGGCTGAGGAAGTGATTACTAAGGAGGGATGGGAAACTCCAAAGTGTGTCCTTTTAAACACCTATGTGAAAGAATTAAGTCTTATTAATATGACGAAACAACAGCAGCATCACTGAAAAGCCATATTTCACCCTCATAAATATTATGAAAATGACGTACCGGTAGTATGCAACTACACGTTTGCAATAACACGTTAATTCCTTTCATAATAAAGTATATTTTATATTTGGACACCTCGCCCACTCAGACAAAAAAAATGCTTTTAACGTAATCTAGATAGTAGGAATGACTCAAAAGATAGACAACCGTTACATTCAGTTTAAAAGTAGGAATTACTTGTGTCAAATAAAAGAGTGAATTTGTGAATTTGCCTCGAGGAATTTTTCCTGCAAATGTGCAAGTAACTGGAGTACACCCCTTACTTTGTTATTACTTAGCGAACATCATCATAGTGGGTATCGGTAAGAAATTTTGTTTTAATTAAAAGATGAAATGTAGGACTGGCTCCTTTCGTCACTAGCATAATATAGCAACATTTTTCCTGCACCTCTTTTAAGTGATATTATTGTTGCATTTCTTGTTTTTGAATTTTTTTCATAGCAAAAGTTAAAGATGAGCTATATGCAAGTGATGCATTTTACCTTAAGGTTGAATATAATTGGTATTTGTACTGAAAAAAGTTTAAGTATGTTTCTCAGAATGGGTCACTGTCCCATACAAACCGAATGAAACTCACGTTTATAACGTTCCCATTTGAACAGCATTACCATATCGACACATTAATAGTCCAAAACCAAAGATGAGACACTAACGTACACTAACTTCATCGTGCATGTTATTATAGGTGTTAGAATAAATCAGTGGTTCCCAACGTGGGCGATATCGCCCCCCCCAAGGGGCAGTGGTTTGATCAAGGAGGGGCGATAGTAGCCTCGGGTGCATTTGGTGGGCGGTTTGTTAAAATTGAGGGTGCTAAAAACATGAATAAAGAGAAAACAAAAACTATACATACATATTTCACCTGTAGAATATAATTTGTAATAAGATACTGATGGCTGCTATGCCATACCCAGGACGATGGACGACTGGATGGGCTTCCTATTTCGGAAGGCTGACGCTGATTTCAAGTGTCTTATTTACAACACATATTTTACTATATCTTTCTGCCTGTTCACTTGAAGTTATATTTCCACGGGAGAGGGGTGCTGAGCAATTTTTTTCTTGTAAAGGGGGCAGTAGAACAAATAAGTTTGGGAACCTATGTGTTAGATGATAACGTCATAAAACCCCTTTCTGGAAAAAAATTAATTTAAAACCGCGTATTATAATTAACCATCTACTATATATAGTTATTTCGTGTATCTCACCGTTTAGAAAGCACAAGTTCGGTCCTTTTTTCTCTTCAGACCATCATAAAATCTTACCTTAACATAAAGAAATAAATGTTATTAAATATTTTAAATCACAGACATAAAAATAAAATTAAAGTTCAGTAACAGTCAGGAATTTTTTTCTTCCTTAAATAACCAAAAGATGAATATAAAAACGGATTCAAATACTATAATAATTCACATCTAGGCACATAAATGAGCCGAAAAATTAAAAGCATTTACTTCTAAATAGGTCACTGAATTTTAAAAAGTAAGTTGGCAAAGTTCTTAAAACCATAACGCGATGCTCCACTTTTGTGTGTTTTGATAATTGTTTATAAATCAATATGGCACACCTAAATGTAGTTTGTGCATAGTAATGTCCTGCTCCTATTTTGTGCTGTCCATCTTTATCATAATAGAAAGATGATTTGGTATAATAACACATCATTTCAAAAACATGTTTAATATAAAAAAGATTGACATATCAGATCACCAAGATTATTTCAATTAAGAAACTACTCCCCATGAAATATTTTCATACCTCATGCAGAGAACTAAAATTTTATGTATATTAAAATATACAAGCATGAATAAGGGCTATTTTGACACCATATTACGCCTAGTTTTTGACTTGTGTTTTATATGTAAATTTCCACGATGAAAGCATCGATGGAGTTTGAGAAATGGGTCTTGATATAAAGAAACCATAGGTCTTCAGTCAAAACCAAACAAAAGAATATTTCATAAATTTAGAGCATGGATTGTTACAATTATTTTGAACCAAACATCAGATTTTTATCGAAATTATACTTAAGAAATAGTATATTAATATTCTTGTCACCATTGAAATCACGATAGAAGTCTTCCTCACTCCTACGTAACTCATGGAAACAACTGTTTTCTTCCTGAAACCTTAGCAAAAAAAAACAGCTAACTTCAAAAAGAAACCTACTTTAGCATATAATTCCATCAGATATCAAAGATAAGATTCTTAAGACGTTCAAGACAATAATAGACTCATGTTAGGTAAAACCGCAACATTCTGGAGGGTACTGCAAGAATTTATTTTACAGTGGTCTTTCGTCTCTGGGTCTCCTACTCAAACGACTCCGAGACTTCCTTCCCCATAAACTTAATAGATATACTTTTTAAATGTTTTCAGGGTTTATTCACCTTTAAGACTGACACTCATCCTGTAACAGGTGGTGTTTTCCTGATGACTAGTAAAAAGTGGCGAGTGGAAGCAAACAATGCAATTCACAATATACCATACATCTGGATAGCCGAAGTTAGCAAAGCCGAGGCGCAAGATTTCCTGACTTCGGGCCGATCAAGATAGGATCGGATTTCAACAGAGCCTGTTGGTAAGTCACAAAGGAGTCGCTCATTTCCATTACCCAATGTCAGTTCGCTTCCACTGGTCCACGTCCCTAGACCAAACATGTTTCGCCCGCTCAAACTAGTGAAGATTTGCCAGTTATTGTTTCAGAGGTCATTCATAAAATAGAGTCGCAATTTAAATATGGCACGGCCCGTTATGTGGCTGCTTGGTCGACTCCCCTGCCCGTTTTGTAGTAACAAACATTATAAAATTAGAAAAATACTGCTAATGAAGTACTATTTGAATTCAATAGAAGAACTTCATATAAACAGAAATGTACATTTAGTAATTAAGTAAAACAGTTTATCTTAATTTGCAATGGATAGAATTTCAATTTTTTAATTAGGAAAATCAATACCGTATTAGTAGAGTATGAAGTTTGACTAAGAACATTATCTAATGATAAGAATAGCGGAGGGAAATGTAAAAATCTATCTTTTGTTGTAAAAATCTATCTTTTGTTGTAAAAACCGTGAATAAGTAGTACTGTATTTCTTATGCCCCAACTCTTGAAAGTTCAATTTATAATTTCAGATTTATGAATGAAAAGAGAAAAAAATCACCATAACCATTATCACAAAGGAAAAAACATGAAAAATATGATATAACAAATGGGAAAATGAGTATTAAAAAGTTTAATCAGGAAGCTCCGAGTGAAATTTTCAATTTAGTCAACCCTACTGATTTAAACGCTCAAAAAGCAACAAAAGATGAAGATATAAAATCACATTTCTAAAAGATTAAATATCTTACACGGCCCTCTGTAAATTTAATATCAAAGGAAGCTTCAACATGTAGCTTTAATAAAAACATTCTGTAAAAAGAAATCACAAGTTGTTTTGGCGGTTATTAAAGATCCTGTAAAAAAAATGTAATTAATATACAATTAAGATTAAAAGAAATGATTGCTAAATTAACCCACATGTCACAGAAATTGTCCTAAGAAACAATTTCCACTGTAAAATTCAGTCACAAGTCTGATTTACGCCTTACTTCAGGTGGTGTACTTACATATATAATGCAACCTTTTTACTTTTAAAATACTTTTGTTATTTAAATTAGTAGGATTTTACTTGAACAATGTGTTACTGTAGAAAGATGTACTGTAATTGTTATATTTGTCATTATTTTCCTTGGCAAATTTTTTGTAAAGAAATCAAACATAGGAGTACTTTGTTATCGAGAAAACTAGAATCAACTATTGTACAAACAATAAGCGTTTCCCTGCAATTTATCTGAAATGATACAACTCAAGTAGCCAGACTAAAATTAACAATTTTGCTTTCGTTACTTTCTTACAGAAACACGTTCATCCACGTCATTAATACCTAAAACAGATATTCAAATATATTAGTTTAAACGAAATTCTCGTTTATATGGTTAAACTCATTTCTAAACATCACCTTAACGTTTTTCACCTCCAAGTAGTTCAGTAAAATGAGGTTTGAACGTTTGTCTGATATTAAAAACACCGCAACTTCCGCCAAATTTAAGAATTGTCATTATCATCATCATCGTACCCTCTTCCTGCACGTTGAAGCATGCAGTGTTTCCCCATGCTGTCCTCACCCTAGCAATGAAACCCTCATACATATCCTGGATATGGCCTTCATCAACCGCTTTCTTCCTTGAAACACTCCATAGTACCTGTCTCAGGACACTATCATATGCCTTCTCCAGGTCAACAAATACTGCATTGAGGTCCTTCTTTGCTGCTATATGCTTCTCTATCATCTGTCGTAGAATAAAGATTGATTCCATGGTGGACCTACCAGGCATAAACCCAAGAAGGCATTACCAGTCATTACGAATTGTCATTAATAACAAGAAATTTGAACATGGTCACACATTTGAACATGGTCACATGTATTTCCTGTCTGTTAAACGATTACTGAGATCAGGATAACCAGAATGCAAACAGTAGGAGGAGGAGTAAGGGACAGAAATTGACATTGACAAAAGATGTATTTGTCTTACCACCTAACAAGCAAAAACAACTCCTAACCAATTTCACGCCTATGGCAGGGCCGGGTATTCATCTTGTCCCTCTAAATGGATACAAGGACGATATATTGGACAGTGTTTTCCCACAGCCGGTTGCCAACCAACGCTGCAACCCCTATGCTTATTTATCGTCGGTCTACTATTCGTTGTGGAATTCGACCGATGCCAGGAGGGGCGAGCCCCTACACCTGGAAATTTTGCCTCATCTACCCATTGCATAGCAGAAAGGGTTCTTTTACGTGCAAATGCCATCGAACACCACACGAGACCTGGGTTTTGCTTCTAATCTAAAGCAAGGCGCACTCGGAGCATCTCTCTGGCCCAGAAAGACGCCAATTCACCTCGGTCCAGTATCGAACCTAGAACCACTGCCACAGTTACCGAGCACCCTACCTACTGTGTCACGAGACGGGATGCGCCCATTACAGAGGTGGTATTCTACAAACGGTGACATATACTGTACTAGGAGTACCAATAGAGGAGTGTACCCATTATAGAAGTGTACCGTTTAGAGGGGTAGGAATCACATAAAACCTATGGGCGAAAAATCGGTGCCTCTACAATTTGTACCGATATGAGGGGTGTCCCATAGAGATTTTACTGTAGTAATATACAGTATGTCGGCAATAAAAGGTTACAATCAGCGCGGGAGCAAGGCAAAGAAAATTTTATGCGCCCCTTATCAATGCTCATATGCATAGTCAGACAAAAACAAGTACGGTATGTTTAACGTAAGGAAAATACTGGGTAAGCAGTTAAATATAAAGTACAAAATGAAAAATGTGAAAATCAAACAGTAAACAAGCGAATTGGAAATTTCGACAGTCCTAGGCAGCCGCCTAATGGTAAAACCGGCACTGGTGACAATGCATTTTATTTTATTATTTCAATTTAACAAGGTGAAGATTTTGCTAAAGTGCGTTGAGATAACATCCTCACAACATCGTTCACTTTAAGAAATCTAAAATAAATGCCGGCTCGTTTCAAATATATAGTCAGTAGCATACCTAAGGTTGGTGTCACCCGGGGCGGCAGCGACATAGCTCTTTTATTGACCCTTTGTTTTGTTTTTTGAAAACGGTTTAGTCCCGGTGTCACCCTCCTTCAATTGTAATTACCTTGTACCAGTGTCCCAGTGTTACCCGGTGCGGTCCGCACCCCCCTCGGTACGTCACTGAATATACTGTATAAGAAAAAGTATCAATAAATCCGTTGATAGTTTAAAAAATTATAATAATTTTTAAAATGTAAACTTTCATATATTAAATACCGTATATAATGGAAAAGTTCTCTCCTTTTTTTCAAATCATAGTTATATTCTGGAAATCTGAAATTATTTTTATGTTATGAGTCTCTCATAAGTTTTGAATCTCTCATAAACAATACGTGCCAAATTTAACGTATAAAAGCATTAACTAAAATTTGTTTTATTAGTATTCTTATTGATGTTTTCTTCCAGTCGGTTGATGACCCAAAGAAATGTAGATAAATGGGTCATGTAGGTGTAGAGCGCAATATTGACAATTAGAAAAAAACCTGATTATCAATACAATATTAAGTCTTACACTACACAAGGCAAGTTATTTAGCGATAAAAGGCGCCCTCTTTTGCGAGTTTCAAAATTTTTATACGTACAAGACTTTGGATAACTTGTTACTTTCAAGATGCTCAAAGATTAGATAAGATTACTAAGGATGCTTTGTGTTTTTAACGAATCCAAGTACTTTTAATATGGCAGCAGCATCCTATAAATATTTAAAAAAATAAAGATGATCATAAATTAATTTTAGATCCTATTGTGTTTTGGAATAAGGTGATGAAAAACAGCATGTGATTTATCTCTTGGGACACCTATCAAAATTCAAAATATGTTAGATGAATGACAATTTAATTGTTGCCATATGAGATAGAAAAACAGAAACATGTACGTAGATATAAACAATGTGAAATTCGTAAACAGCTTGTAATAAAAGGACGTGATCTTGAGGTCACAATACCCAGGTTTGCTCCTGGCCGAGGTCATGGTCCTCTTGCTGGTAAATAGTAGTCTTAATGTACACCTTCCGTCAAATAGGAAATAAAATCCGGTATTATTCGTTGGTATACAATGTCAATTGCCTGTCCAAGAACCCTGATAGGGTATAATCAAGATCTACAGATGAATGGACTTGCAATAAAACAGGAAACACGCTATATAGCAGATAAAATACGTAATGTAGAAATTTAGAAACTTTTCTGAATTTATATTTTAGGTCAATAAAAACGGTCTGTGTTCATCGCTTAATGCGGAGAATGTTTTACTTTTTTTACAATTTTTCAATAGATATCGTACTACAATAGAATAGTCCATTTAGACATTAAAGGAAATGATGCATAACATACCGATATTTACATTTTATAAGAACTTTTGTTATTGTTTCATATTTTAAAGGAATTTTTCAAGATGTTACCTAGTCACGTCCTGGTATTTGCAAAACTCCATTCCATTGTTGACAATTTTACCAAATGTACTGAACTGGTCTGGAAAAATGATTTTTATTAGTTTTACCAGTTACTGTATTATTTTTACCAGTTACTGTATTTCAAGGTCTGTGTCTTATTGCTAATCGATCTAGTCCCATTTGATTTCAAAGCCAAAATTGTCTTCCCCCTGACGGTTGTTAAGAGACAAACAATATGATTGTGACATCACGTTAGCAGTTCAAATATAGCCTCATGAATTCCCGAGTCTGCCTTTCTTTTCTGACTGCAGAAAGACTTGATTGAGTTAACAATTTGGGCAACAATTCTTAATGTTAATTGTATTACCTATTAAAGAATTACTGATCGCCAACAAACAACTGAATTAATGCCTTGAAGTTCTGCGAAATCAGCGTTCACCCATTCCGTGAGGTATGATGTCAGTGCTCCCCAGATCTTCATTCCATTAAGAATTTATTGATTTAAGCTTAATAATTCATAATACATTTTAGTGGAACGTTTGTTAGATTAAAATAAAAATACCTCGTTGTTTTTAATGAACAGGGGAATGTATTCTTTTTTCATGTTTTTATATTACATTATTATAGGCAAAGAGTTAGCAAAAGTAATATACCGTATGTGTTCTATGTGCAAAGAGTATCTCGATAGGGATAAGAGAATTTTTATAGGTACATCAGACTATAGACGGACATCACGGAATGTTGACGTAACTTATCAACCGACATTTTGGTTACTGTACTAAAGTTGTCTTATTCGGAAGCTTACAAATTTGAAGTTTTAAGCCGAAAGCTACTTATTCCGAAAGTAATCTTAAAACATGGGGGATTCTCTTCATTCTGAAATGGTAAGGATTCTATATTTTTAGTGGTTGTAGTCATTTTGATATATCTTTATTATTAATAATGCTATTGTGGAACTACTGCGAAGGTTAATTAGGCTTACAGTACGTTTAAAATAGTCTTTATAATCATAGTCAATTGTAAATATATCTTTTACTTAAACTAGACGCAATTCGTTGTGGATGACATTAGCAGCATAATCAAAGAGGTAAAAGATGTTGAGAATTTTAAATTCCAATTTGTCCATATTCATCTCACAGGTAACAACATTGCCTTGAAGTTAAATGTTGTTGCCTTTTTTGACTTTCATCCCCACCTACCTAATGGCATTAAAATTACAGTAATTGCCTACACAACTCATATACATTTCTACATCCTCCTTAGTCTATTGAAACTGTTATCGGGGGTAATACGTACCAGCATCAAAAGGTAAACCAGTGGACGTCAGCTGTCGTTGAACAATGTATTAGCCATTTAACGAAATTTAACAAGCCATTTAAATATATTGGTGAGAATTTTAACTGTTATCAGGGTTCATAATCGGAAATTGATTTTTTAACTTAATTGTTTATTGAAAGTAACCTGCGTCATAATGCAGAAGGCAGGAGCAGGACTTCATACGGCAAGTTCATGTTTTTGGGACAACACAACTGATGGTATGCCTTATTTCATAAAATACCCCTAATGATGGTGACATTTGCGAAGTAATTATTGATCACGGAAAATTTCAGGAAGCTGTACCGTAAGATGGGAAAACAAGACGATGTACTGCATAGTGTCTGTCTTTGGATTAGCTATTTAAATGATTGCGTTGCTTAACAAGAGGTGAATTACCACGTATTGTGATGAATCTGGTTTTTACAGCACGATTACAACTGAATTATTTTTCCATAGGTTATACGTATTCATTCCACATGATTACCTTAAGGATTTTGAAGATGGATAATAAGCAGTAAATGACTGTCATTCTCTAATCATAATACATCGCATTTCAAATAATCAGCCTCTAATTTTAATTTCGATTTAAAATGGATTCTGCCATAGTATGCAGTGGCTAAAAGTTCCGAGATGCCAGTGGTGATACACTTTTATGGGGCACAGAGAAACTGTGCAAATTGCAGTGGGTGATAATGCAAAATAAATCCCTACGGAACTGGGATTATGAGTCAGTTCTCATTGTAAGATATACAACTTGAGTTCAACATCAGTTATATACATATATTTTGAGTTTTTATTGCTATAAATTTTATTAGCTGTGGAATTTACGAGTTTAACATAATTAGTTTTAAATTATTTCGATTGACTAAAATATTCTAAGGTGAGAGGCCATTTTTCATCTTCGTGTTTTGCGGCATGCGTGTTATTGTCATAAATGTATTTTTGGTAATTCTTAGTTCTCTGTTAAGTTAAAAAGGCAACCGTAATATTTGATATATATATACAATAGTACCTCTGCATGCGAGTTTAATCCGTTCCACAATCGAGCTCGCATGTTGAAAAACTCGTAAGTCGAAACTATTTTTATCATATAAAATAAAGGAAATTGGATTAATGCGTTCCAACCCTTCCACCACAACACAATTTATATATATATATATACAGTAAATACATTATAATATAAAGTGAAAAGAATACATGTTTTTATCAATCTTACGACTTTATTAACTGGCTCTTTGGTCAGTGTCATGCTCATGGTGTGGTCCTTCTGCTTCAAAATTTTACATCTCGTACAGTTACAGTACTACTATCAGTGCCGGATTTTCCACTCGGCTAAGTAGGCTGAAGCCTAAGGCCTCAACATTTAGTGGGCTTCAAAACTTAAGAAAAGGGCTTGAAAAGGGCCTCAAAATTGAAATAGCCTAGGCCCTCTCAATATGTGAATATGGCACTGACTACGACCATACTCACGGGGAATTCCACGCTCATGCTTCTGATCAATGGAGATCATGTACTTCTTCTTTTCAATGCTGTCCTTGGTACACATTTTCTTTGGCCCCATGATTAAACAGTACAGGCTGTATGTAATGCCCGGCACAAAACAAAACTGGCAAGTGTTGCAAGCATTTTAACAATGACTCAAGCTCATATGTCAAATTTCTGCTCGTATGTAGGAACAACTTCACAGTTTTTTGCTCGTATCTCGATTTACTCGTATGTAGAGGTACTACTGTAGTAGAGCCCCGCTTATCCGACGTAATTGGGACAGGCGTTATGTCGGATAAGCAAAAACGTCGGATAATCCAAAGTGCATAAAATAATTATTACATATGGATATATTAAGAGTGATGGCAAAAGAAGCATTTATTGTTCATATCAATTATACGTCCGTACATGTTTAATGAAATTTATCACACCTTGTTTTCCACCTTGGTATCGCTTTCTGGCAGCAATATCGTGCCAACGGCGCAAAAGGTGACAGCACCCAGAGGGTATCTGTTAATACGGAACGTGGGAAAAGTGGGACTCTACCGTAGCTAGTTCACTGTAGCCACAGCATATGCAAACCCCGACCAGGCTGCATACTGGTTTCATGTCACCGCGTCATTCAAGCCTTTATTTTGACAATGACTACAGAAATTAAGTAATCTTGTAATGTAATTCTTTCTTCCACCAGTAATTGTCTCAAAAATTCGTCAAGAAAGTGACTGGGGAGCTTAACGATGTGAAACACTTTCCTGCATTGTTGCATACGAATGAAATTTAGTTGCTTGGATACATAATTTGGGTCTTGTCCTAGAATTCCTGCATCTTTTCATCCTTCCTCTGTTATACTAAGGTGATTTTGTTTCTTCACTTGGAGTTACCAATACGCTCAATAGCATTACAAATAGCCTGTAAACGGGGTGTGCACATGCCCAAGGAAGCACCCAATGTTTCCCAATGTGATTAGGTTTACATGCAATCTTTTGGCATTGGAGCTGTTAATACTAGTTCTGAATAAATTAGACCTTCTACAGCTCCTTTCTTCCTCCTCCCTTCTCCAGGAATGTTCATAAATTTTCTCCAAGTCATTTTAAGTGGCACAGAGATTCTTCGCCAAACTGCTGCCCTGTCAACCTACCTGACATGAACTCAAAATGGTTTCTCCAGATACGAATATCGATTTAAGGTTGTACTACTTTCTAACGAAGCTTGATCCACTTCAACTACAGTCTTAAAAAGCATACGCATAAATTTTTTATTGTGATTTATGGGGAGTGTAGAAGTAAATAATGTAAATGAAAATATAACTAAGTACAAAAATTGTGTAAAAATACCATTCTATGACAGTTCCATGTTATTGTGCAAGCTTTCTACAGTTGTAGCTCTAGATATTTCAACATCTACAACAGTTTCAGGCATGTACCTATCCTTAGTTTCAGGTAATAAAAAGCACAATAAACCGGCAACACACGATGACACACCAAAAATTATCAGAGGCACAATTCCTCCCTAGAATAACAGAATATGATGTTAATAACCAACCAATCAACCAAATATTTAAGGTATCAATAGCTTACTATTAAATCATTAATATAAGGTGCAACAGTTGAACCAATTCTCGCACTCATAGAGCTAGTTCCCAAAGCAATATTTCTGTTTCCAGTTGGAAATATTTCAGTTGTATAAAGGTATACAATCGCGTATGCAATGTTAATAAAAAATTTGCCACCAATTGCAAGTCCTGCTGCTGCATCATCATAACCTATAAATTTACGTTATAATGAAATATTTCACGAAGACCATAAAAAGCTTTTTCGAATTATACTCACCAGCAGGTACTGCAAGTATCAATAAACATGCTGCACCACCAAGCATGAATGACCCAATAATATTCATTTTCCGGGATAGGTACCGAATAATCACACAACCAATGATGTAGGAGGGTATTTCAGTAAGTGATGTCAGGAATGCTCCTATATAAATGTTACTTCCCATTTCTGGTGCTTTAAATGACAGACCATAATAACAAAGGGAGACGGAAAGCCTGCAAAAAAGAAATTAGTTTCACATATCGATCAATAATCAGAAATCGTAAATACGAAGTTCAGTATGACAATCATTCACTATTTATCATCATTATTAATATCGTCACTACTTAGTGGGGGTTCAACAAAACTGCTATGAAGTAAGGAATTGTACCACAATGTTATGGAAAAAAAAAAAATTGTTTGTCATAAAATAGTTTTGCGAAATTGTCGATTAAACATCAAGTTAAGAAAACACGTTTTTGAGTTTTCCAGTTATGAGACTAGCTATCAGTAGATTTGATATTTTGTTAGGAAAACTACACCCAGTATTTCAGTATTTTTTTAAACAAAAGTTACTATGGTATGAATATGATATAGCTTCCTATCGACTTAATAAATGTAATTGTTACATTGCAAACACTAAAAATATAAGGAAATGCACTAGGCTCAACGTGATTTGAGGACCCCCTGTTTCCTACCATATGAAGTAGGAAACAAGGATTCGTTTCCTCATCTGTGAAGTCCTGAACAAATCCATCAAAATGCTTAGGTTGGACGGTTGCTGCAGTTTGTCTTTTCTTCTTTCCATCTCCTACAAGAAACAATAAATAGACATTTTGTCCATGCACTTTTTTTTTTTGTAAAAATGACTTCTACACATAGCTTCCATCAAACCTATTAATGGTTTTGTCCTAAGAAAAGCTAGGTTAAACATATCATTTTAAAAGGATAGAATGTTAGAAATGAACTCTGACTATTTCCAAGCTGCATTTATGCATTTCTTTTTGCATTGGTTAGGAAATATATACAGCTAAAGTCAAGGATTTACACACATTCATGCACATCTTTTAACTGAAACTTACAGTCCTATAGAAAGATTCCATCAGGGTCAATAGCTCCTTATCTGTCACGTTTTTCACACCATTAAATTTTGCAACCCTCCTTAATATAGTTAGAGCACTGTTGAGTTTGCCATTGCTAATAAGCCAACGAGGCGATTCAGGCAGCAACCTATTCATAAATGAGGTATTACCAATACAGTAGCTGCACTGCGTAGAAATTCAACGAAAACAACGCAACCGACAGGCCACGTCAAACTTACCAGATGTAGGAAAGAAGAACTAAACTTATAAGTGAAATTGTTAATTGCAGCCAAGTCCATGAACGAATCAAATATGCAATTCCAGGAAGCACCATATAACCAATTCCAAATGGAATTTGATATGCAATTCCTGCAACGTCTCTCATAGTAGGGCTGATAAATTCTGCCACTGTTTAAAAAATAAGAGTTGTTTGAAAACTATCAGTGTTGAAATCGCCAAGACAATCATCGAAGTCACATTACAAAATACAGCATAGTAATATACTTAGAACATAGGTAGCTGTGAAGCAGCCCCCTGCTCCCATGCCGGTAAATAAACGAAAAGTTGTAAACCATATGTAATGAACAGGTATCGATGCCAAAAGTCCACTTGAAATAAATTCAGTTACAGCAATTAATATAGCAAAACGTCTGCCAAACCTATTTCAAAAGATGTAAAAGTAACATATAAGGTTGATAGCAATACCACTTGTCTAATCTATATTGTGTATGGAATCATGATAGGACAACATCATCATCCTTTAAAACAATCTTAGTTGCAGTGCTTCGAGAATTTAGGAAATATGAAATTGAATCAATTACCTGTCCGAAATTAGTCCATAAATAAGCGTCCCAAAGAAGACACCAACCATGTATATTGCTTGTATAGTAGATGCTAAAGGTGTTCTACTGCAAACTAAATCATACTGTGCAAAAGCAAATAAGGAGTATTAGGAGTATGCTAAAATTTTACTAAACATAATATATTTAAATATCACTCTTTATACATTTTGTGATAAGGGTTGGAAATGATATAACCACAATATTTGCGTGCAGACTTAAACCATAAATTCGTAATCGTTAAATAATCTCTCCCTTGATGACAACATTAAAATAGTTTGAAACAACTATATTTTTTTTACATCCTGAAATTTTAATGAGCAATTCGGAATTTATTTAACTGAAATAAATGCACTCCACGCACACATAGTTCCAGTAACGATGTCACGTTAGGTAATGAAGTACCCCATTTTCTTTCATACGTTCATCAATAATTTAAAGGTCTTAACTTTCACTCAGTTTTCCTTCCCCCAATCAGATCAATAATGACGGTAATATTTTGGATATTATCCACGATTTTGGAGTTTCAAAATATCCATTTACCTGAGTAACCACAGTATTTTGAAAATATGTTTGGTCGTATACCCAAGAGTTGCAATGTTCCGTGCCATCTGAGCCAGAATGGTTAGCCACAATTGGAGTCCACGGTTGACTGAATGCATAGGTGTAATTTAAGACGTAAATATCGCAGGAACTGTAATTTCCTTTGGAATCCTTCGGTATGGCAAAATCAATTACTCGTGCGTCTGTCCAGTTGTTTGTCGCTAAAGCAGACTGGTTATCAGAATCAGGAATGGCACAATAATGGTCAGGAGTTGCTGCCAAAAACATGGAACCCATATGATGGAATGCATTAAAAAATCCTGATAAACTTGTGAGTATGAAGAGAAAAATCTGCCATTTTCCTTCGCTGCCAACAACATCCAAAATATTTTCAAAGGTCACTGTATTTTCCGACATCATTAAATCTGTGCTGTTTTCACGTTTTGGCTTCTTATTTCTGGAACTCACATCACTACTACCAGAAGTGTTCCTTTGACCGTCTGAAACAGTGCACTGAAAAATCAATTAATATAATGTGAGTTTGAAGTATCCTATTTCATCACGTACACTATATCCACCTGAAACATTCAACATGCAAACTGTAATTTTAAAGATCCTAGAGAAACATAAAATCAAAGTATGCATCTTTCTTTTCTGGTACATTCACGAACGTTAGATAAACTTTGGTCTGGGTACAAGAAACGAAGTCCAGTAACTACACGGATTTTCTCTTTTAAAACTTAATGCCCGTAATTTTCCTTTCAAAAATTATCAAATATCAGATATAGCATTTCCCATGATCATTACATACAGTTCCTATCTTGTTTTCCCCTATATAATCGAATACCTCTTGATATTTGATTTCATCAATGTAGTTTTCAAGTGTATTTTACAGTACATCATTTCTAAGTGGGAGAAGGACAAACATGTACACCTATCTGCCTACTGTACCTGTAGTGAAATGTTGATAGTGAATTACTTGAATTTTGAATGACTCTGCATATGTAACGCAACACTTGGCAACAATAATACACTAAACAACAAAATTCTGCTAACGAATTACGAATGAATTTCAAAAATGACTTTTACATTTACTAAAGTACCCCTAGGGTAGGAGAATGACGTCTGACATTTCCAATTGATCCAATACAGTCATGTTAACGCTTATAAAACTATGAATTTATAATGGTGATGACTGACATCAATTTCAATGTCAGTTATCAAGGCGATTAATTAACCCTTGAGCGGGCGCGTCCCTTACAGTTACACCACCAGACGCGTAGTGAACTCTGTTCCCCGCTTGGAATAAATCATATTTTAACTTCATTTAACAATGAAGTTGAATTTTAGTTGCCCCACTACGTGATAAGCATCAACAAGTTTCTTCAAAAAAATGCAGTGCAACCTTGAAACAACAACTCTTAACCCTTTTCCCGCCTATGGCAAGGTCGGGTACCCATCTTGTCCCTCTTAATGAACACGCGGGTAACCAATTGGAGGGTGTTTTTCTTCAGCCAGTTGCTGGCCAAAGCTCTTAAATTATTTATCGTCCGTTTACTGTTCGTTGGGGCACTCCACCGACCCTAACGCGCGAGCTCCTACACCTTCAAGTTTTGCTTCATCGACCCGTTATATAGTAGAGAGGGTTCTTTTACGTGCAAATGTACAACACACGGGAACCTCAATTCAGTATCGAACCCGAAACCATTCGCGCAGTACGTCCAGCACGCTACCAAATGCGCCACGAG
>JAAFCE010001036.1:21668522-21689930 GCA_013389805.1 Trigoniulus corallinus
CATTTCTGCCTCGTATCGTTCGCATCGTCATCGTCAACGTTCACCACTAACTCTCTAATGTTTTAACACGTTTGATCATTCCAAGAGGGAAAACGTTTCCACAAATAAAAACAAGTGGAAGGAGTTCCAAGAAATCATAATCATTCCTAACTCTTTTCCCGTCTATAGCATTTTTCGGAACGGAACTGGGAACACACCGACGATATACTGACGGCTACAATCGGCAGCCGCCGACCTAATGCTGCAACCCTTTACTTATTTTACGCCCCTTTATTTTCTTCCTGGGGGAGCAATTTTGTTCTCAGACGCCAGTGGTGGGATGTCCTACACCTGGGAAATATGGCAATCAAGATCAATAGCTGTATCTCAACCCATGTAGAAATCCTCTTATTATGAGCACATCGCGCACACCACGCTGGAGAGGGAGAGGCTTAAGCCTGGCATACACGTAACGTTTTGCTGTCAGTCTTGCACGATCTCCAAAGATTGACACAAATCATGTGGCTACACAGATCAAACTTTCATTCAAACTTTTGCCCCCACTGTTGCTCAGTTGTTCAGAAATCACCGCGGAGGAAAGACTGTTACTGACAATAATCGCACTAGGTGCCCAAAAATTAAAAAAAACAAAGTCTGTACGTCGTTCACGGTGGTCTTCGGAGTGGTTCTGCCAGGGTTCGATTCTCCCACGGCAGGAACCAGAAGATTGGTGCAATTGTTTGCGTATGGATCTAGACACGTACTGTAAATTGCTAACACTATTAACCCAAAAAATAGAGAAGCAAGACGCTGCCATGAGGCTGGCTGTCAGCCCCCATTTGTGTATGCCTGGTTTTTCTTGTTTCTGTTGCAGTAATAAAATTCTTTGATTTTACTTGCCAGAGGCAAGATAAGCTTTGGTAGAGCTCCATGAACTGAGTGAGATCAGTGCCCCATGTATGCTGCCATTTTCTTTCACCCCTAAACACAATAAAAATATTATTTCTAACCTAAAGCATTGCCGAAAGCAGAAGACAGGGAAGCAAAGTTTGACCATCTTGCATGTACACAAAGCTCTAGCCCATCAGTCTTTTGAGAGGTTTGTCCAACCTCTCCAGCTCATGCAAGACGTCCAACATGCTGTCTACACGCAACGTTTTGTTTGTCAAATCTGGCATGATCATGCAAGACTAACGTTGCGTTGGGCACACCAGTTCTCGTCTGATCATTGAAGTTAAGCAACGCAACCCCAGCTTGTACTGACATGGGTGACCGCTAGGAAAAACTTGGGTACCTGTAATACGCAAAAATCGTCGCATTAGTGCAGTGTCTGTGCAGTCTCTTCGTTAGAACTACGCAGTGGGCGGAGCTCTAATAACGTCGTAGTTGAAGAGCCCTGAAACACAAACAACCATGTAGGGCCACGTGATCACTTCTCATCCGACGGAAGGGGCCCCTTTCTCTCTCATCCGAAAGAAAACACCGCAACTTCGGATGCATGAGCCAAACATTCTACCTCTGCGCCACCGAGGCGGAGTAAGTAATTCAAGAGCTGAAATTTAAAAATAGGGAAGCTCATAAATATGTCATAGGAGCGACATTTTTTTCCGTTTATTTTAAAACAGGGGTAATGTATTCTTCTAATATGTTAATGTGATACGCCAACGGGTTGGGGAATCGGCCAAGCAGGCATAACGGGCCGATGTGGAGGCTGCTCGAGGGTGATAGAGAGGTAGAAGTGGGGGATGTAGAAGAGGGGGAAATTAGCAGCACCCAATGCTCAACCAACCACCCATGTCGGTACTAATTTGAGTTTCGTTACTTAACTTCAGTCATCTGACGAGAACTGGCGTGTCCAACGCAACTCTACATGCTATACAGACGTGCTATTTTTTTTAGCAGCAAAATATCCTAAAAATATGGCAAATGAATTGCAAATCCTTATTCCTTTCTTATTTCATCCCATTCTAGCAATAACAGTGTTTTTCGTAGAAATTTGGTTGCCTAGCTGTCTTAATGCTGTAAAGAGTTAAAATAATGCCAGCCATCCTATCATCTCGCGTACAGTAGCAACAGAATAACTTTTTCATTAAGCTTGTGATTGTTATAAATTTTAAATTTCAACTATGTCCACAACTATAGGACAGGTCACGGAAGGTTAGAAGGAAGTTTCATGTATCTCCATTCCGATAGTATCATCTTCTCAGTCATTGTGTAGTTGAAGTTGTCTACATCAGCAGTGCCGGATTTAGATACTGAAAGGCCCTAGGCTATTTCAATTTTGAGGCCCCTTTCAAGCCCTTATGAGGCCCTTTTCTTAAGTTTTGAAGGCCACTAAATGTTGAGGCCCTAAGCCAGTGGTGGCGAACCTTTTTTTTGAAGATAGGGAACAATAACACGAAAAAAATCAAAAAGTTGTCCGCAGGTCAGGTGGAAGCACTATTTAATTTTATGAAAAAAAATGTATTATTAATAATAATGAATAAAGTTCACTATAGTAGCACATGGAGACCATCATTTTAATACCCTTATCCCGCCTGTCTCAGGGTCGAGTCTGCATACAGACAACCTGCTCTCACGTCTGTTGTTTATAACGCGACAAACTAGATGATTCACTCTCGGGTCACTTAAAATTGTGCAGTGGGTCACTTTGTGACCCGCGGATCACAGGTCTACTTAGCCTAGTGGTAAACTCTGCACTGCTCTCTGTATTTCACAGATCATACATTGACTTGACAGCTCCTCTAATTCCAAGCTTAAATATCTAATCATGTCTATTTCCGTAAAACAAAAACAAAAAAATAGGCTAACTCGGTCATTAGTCACTTCGAAATTCGTAAACATGATCCTTCTGATCAATGGTTATTGATCAGAAGGATCGTGTGTATTTGTGTCATATTCTAATTTTTCAGTAACGATAACGACTACTACATGTCAGATATAAAAAATAAATAAATGCCTCTTTATGATATTGCTTTTAAAATACACAATTGATAGTCGGCAGCGTTTACCCGATATTCCACCAATCATTCCAAAATATGGTCTCTTAACAAGCTAGTCAAATAATGGGTAAACCAAATAATGATTTATATTTACCTCATCAACAGTATTAAACTCCATAATGGATGCTAGCTACTCACGATGTGCAGCATATGTAACATTTCGTCTTTCAAGAATTTTTCATAACACGAATATTGTAGATGATCATTGTATCATATCAGAAGACAGCTCTGATTATCAAGTTTACTTTATATTGGCTTTGCTGATTATATAGTATGAGAAGGCGTCAGCTTCTTTGCAAGTCCTCGTCATTCATCTCCTCACTGAAATACTACTAGCGCCCTCTAACACAACAACATGCAACAGGTTCCTTTTGCAATCGGCGGTCAAAGAGAACAGCATGTGGGGAAATTCACAAAATGTTAAGTGCGTTAATAAGAATACTCTTCACGCTAAGGTTAGGTATTACTTATTTATATCTTCATATTAAGTAGTAACATGTTGTTATTAAAATTCTGAATGCGGTGCCCACTTTAAAATAGGCCCGCCACTCAATCTTAATAAGAATTTTGAGCCTCACTGTTTTTTGGGGGTGGGCAGACACAAGTAGCGGTTCTAGCATACGCGAGGCCCTGTGCAAATTGAAAGTGCGAGGCCCTTTCCAAAATTTTGCAACTTGCAAAAGCGATGCCACTGAAGCGCGAGGCCCCGTGCATTTGCACAGTTTGCACGTGCCTAAAACCGCCACTGGGCAGACAACCCGTCCAATATTCCCTCGGGTTCCAGACGCCTTGCTGTGGTGACCCCAGTCAGAGAAGTTTCATCCAGAATAGGGGCTAATCTTAGGATGTGTGGGGTGGACGGGGACCTGGTGGAAGATAGGCGGCAGTAGAGGGCCAGAACCCCCAGACCCGACCCTGCACAGGCGGGCTAATGGGATTATGATGAGCCTCAATATAAAGTACTGTCTACATCGTGTTTGTAATGTAGGCACTAACTATTCCTCTGGATCGAATATGCAGTACTTCAAAACAATTACACAATTTATACAGTACCTATAATAAAGCAACTCCTAACCCTTTTCCCGCCTATGGCAGGGTCGGGTACCCATTTGTCCCTCTGAATGGACACAGGGTGAGATATTGGACATTGTTTTTTCTGCAGCCGGTTGCCGGCCAAAGCTTATTTATCGTCGGTCTAGTGTTCGTTGGGGAATGCTACCGACACCAGGGGGCGAGCTCCTACACCTGGAAATTTTGCCGCATCTACCCGTTGTCGTCTGCTGGGACCCCGATAATCAACGCTTGAGAAGATTGATTCCAACTGTAATTTCCTCATTTAGAGTACACTTCAAAATACTGTTATGGAAACCTTTAATAGTAGTGTTACTCTAGTTAGTGCGAGTATGCATATAAGGGTTGTGGGTACGTACGAGTGTCTCCCTGGCATTCACCTAAAGTTGGCAGTAGATACGGATTGTCAAGTACGGTATGTGGGCTGCAGTTTTCAGACGTGCAATTAACGTGTACGAATGAACTATGACATACTGTATGAATAAAAATTCGTGTTTCCATTTTAGGAGTCTGTTTCCTATGTAGGTTAATGACGATGGAAGATTTTCCCACGACTTACAAGTTGTGAGTAAACGACACTTGGTTTTAAATAGGCCAGCTGACTACATAAACAACATTTTGAGCCACTGTCAATTCTCAAACTTGGCGGTCAATTGACCACTATAGATCACTCCGTAGTGTATCACCAGCAAACCATTATCCCGTCGATGGGAAGTTCGAAACTGATGGCAAAACGTTACGAGCATACCAGACCCTTTCCATTCCCTTATACTCTCTACTAGGTGCCCGTCCACTCCACGCCCCTTCTAACCTGCTCCAATGTCTGCTGTGGCTTACCTCTACCCCAGCTACTCCCAAAAACCTGCATCTCTGTGATTAGATAGAAGCAGATTCTCGCGATCTGTATCTAACTTATCTCTGAACTTTTCTGCAATGTCTCCGACTCCTCAACTTCCCCTAATTCTGTCGTAGTGCAGCCACGTTGCGTTGGACACACCAGTTCTCGTGAGATCACTGAAGTTAAGCAGCGCAAACCCACGTTAGTACCAACATGGGTGGTTGGTAAAGAACGTTGGGTGCTGCAAATTTCCTTTTTCCTACATCCTCTACACCTACCCTCTCATCTCCCGCAAGCAGCCTCATAAGGGTTCCGCCTGTTATGGCTGCTTGGCTTACTCCCCAACCCATTAGTGCAACATAAAATATCTGTCTACCGTTGTCACTCCCACACATGTGCTTAAACATGCGCATTTCTCCTCATTGAACTATTCTCACGACTTGTCCAGTACTCTGGCCTCTACAGTACAGCTGGTCTAACCACATCCCTGTAGTATTTTCCTTTCAGTTTTTTTTTTGGACCCTCTGATCACAAAGTGCTTATTCATTGGTCTGAAGTTTGCGGAATGATAAGAGGATTACATTGAAATAATTAAAATAGCAGTAAATTTTGTTTTTCATCTTAATGGCGCTTATCAGGTTTCGAACAGTATGGTTTGAATCCGGTTAGCTGCTGTAGAAAAATCAAGTGGAGATGAACAGAAGTGTTTATCATCTGGTTTCAATTCATCTATCATAGTTGTTACTCGGAATCATTTTAATGCAGGACCTTGTAAGATTTGGGCAGTCATGGGAGGGTTAGCCCCAAGTTTAGTCTATAGTGCTTTTCTCCAACTTAACCAATATTTGTCCAAATATTATCCTTATCACTAACATTTTTTTCAAATTTAGTTGCTTTCTATTTTTTATTCCACATCCGAGTTAATTTGTCAGTTATCGACATCATCATCATACCCTTATCCCGCCTGTAGCAGGGTCGGGTCTGTGGGTTCTAGCCTTCCACACTCACCTATCTCCCACCAGGTCCCCGTCCACCCCACGCACTACCATATCCTTACGAACAACCTATCCCCACGTCTGCTTTGGTCTCCCCCTGCCCCGGGTGCTCCCAACCACCTGCATTCCTGAGTCATAGTTATCGACATCGAACAAAACTCATCAAACCCAGCGTTTCTTAAAGTGCCACCTGCGGCCCACCACTGGACCTCGACAATTCCCTGATGGAACACAAATTTTATTCTTACATACAGTGTGTATCTCGTCAGTCTCTTCAAGTAAACACTGGATAAAATTAAGGCAGGGCCTTGATTAGGAACTAGTGGGCCATTGCGTTTTATTTGCTTTTTTTCAAATTGGCCGCGATCAGAAAGTGTGAGAACTATTGCTGTAACCTTTGTCAGTGTAATTAACATGAGAGGGTTGAATTCTTTCTTGACCTAGCCACTTTACACTTTGATTTTTCCGAGTCTATAGGCAGCGTCGCCAATAAGTCTTAATAGATAACATAAAATGTATCTTGAGACCGAAACCCTTGACAAAAATTTTCACCAGAATGAAGTCATCAACGTCGGTCACAAATAAACCTGTGTACCCAAAGATCATCACAAAGAACAACGTCAGTTAAGGCCTAATTCATACTAGGAAAAGTAGAACGTCAAGGAACACGTGACTTACTGGCCACCAAGTGGGCAAGTAGCCAAAACATGTCCACACGCAAGTTCCTAAGTGAGTAGTTGACAAGATGGACAGACTGCAATGCAATAGACAAACAATCGGGAAAGTAATTAATGTATTGGTCAGTCCCAGTCCTAAATTTTTTTGACTATTTTATATTTTAACTCTCACGAGTAAATAGATCGATACATTAAAAAGAATTATTATTGGCGAGTTGGAATGACCATAATATACGCAAAGCAACTAGCAACTCCAAAACCAGGCTCGGGTACCCATCTTGTCCCTCTCAATAGACACTTGGGCGCTCTATTGGACGGTATTTTCCCGCAGCCTGCTGCCGACCAAAGCTACAACCCCAATGCTTAATTATCATCAGCCTACTGTTCGTTGAGGCACTCGGGGGGGGGGGGGCGAGCTGCTACACTTGGGAATCTTTTGGCATCGTACACTATTAGGGACCTAAGTTTTACTTTTCATCGGAGGGAAGGCGCACTCGCGGCCTCTCTCTCACCCAAATGAAGTCAACCCACCTCAATCCTGTATCGAACCTGGAACCACTGACGCAGTAATCGAACACGCTATCTCCTGTGCCGCAATGATCAACAATCCCTTATCCCGCCTGTTGCAAGGTCGGGTCTGCGGGTTCTAGCCCTCACCCCTCTCTATGCTTCAGTGATTCCCCTTTTATCCTTTCACTAATTCCCCATGTCCGGACGGACAGCCACGAGCGGCGAATTGCGTTGGACACACCAGTTCTCGTCTGATCACTGAAGTTAAGCAGCGCAACCCCAGCTAGTACTGGCATGGGTGGCCGCTTGGGAAAACTGGGTACTGCTAATACCCAAAAATCGTCACATTAGTGTAGTGTCTGTGCAGTCTCTGCATAAGAACTATACTGTGGACGGGACTCTAATGACCTTTGCAGTTGAAGGGCCCTAAAACACCAACAAACAACAACAACAAGGGACAGCCACGTCTGTAATAAATAGAAATTCATTGTGACATTATATTTTTAATTTTCAATTTAATCTCCTTACTGAATCCAGATAAAATTCATTGCTATTTGTAAGTCGATTGCCTGGTGTAACTGGTGCCCTAAATTTCGTCAAATTTGACCCATGATTTTAAAATAGTAACTTAGAGCAAATATCAACGCAAAAATTTCGAAATAATATTTTTTTAATATATTATTTATGTATTTTGATGATTAAGCAAAAAAAGAATTTCTTTTAAACAAAAATGAAAGACAAAAACATTTCTTTTGAAACAATATTAAATTTTGTTTAATTTTGTTGAATTTAAGTAATGTGAATAACGATATGGTTATGAATCGCTGTATTTATTAAAGATAAATGTTCAAACAAAATGACTTTACATCAAAAATTGTATTATGTTCTTTTGGGATAAAGTGGCATTAGGCAAATTAGTGCACCTTCTTTCGGATGAGAAGTAAAACCGAGGTCCCATGTTGGTGTACGATGTTACTTGATGTTGGTGTAGTTGTTAATCAGTTTTCACTATTAGACACCTTGCTACCCATTGGTTTTCATTGCCTGAACTGAGCACACAGACTGCCGTCAGAGTCTTGACTATAGTGTGCTCCTAGCTTTAGGTGTGACACTGGTGGTGGGATAACTCAGTTGTGCTCTTTGCTTTCTGCAATGTCCACCACCACAAGGTACTTCTAATACACTCATTCCTAATTCTATCTGCTCTCGACCCCCACTCGTATATCGCAAAATTCACATCTTGGTTACTTGCATTCTATTGACGTGGCACTTCCTCACTGACCAACACTCTGATCAGTATAGCCTAGCTGGCCTAACCTCTGCCCTGTAGAACTTCCCTTTCAGCTTCATGGGACCCTCCTATCGCACAGGACTAAAAGACAATTAACACTGGACCAATACTTGAAGTAGTTCAACTACAGTGGAACCTCTATAAGTTGACCACTGAAGGGCGGTAAGAAATTGCAAGTTATAGCCCCCCCCCCCCCAACCCACTTCCATCTATCTCCTACACTTTCCATATCATCGCAACCTTCTCGACACCCCACTCATATACCACAGCATTTGCATTTTGGCTACTTCCATTGTATTTACGTGTTTCTTCCTCATTGCCCAACACACTGATCCATAAAGCATAGCGGGCTTAACCTTCCCTTTCAACTTGGTTGGAACCCTCCTATCACGCATGCTTTGGGACGTTGGTTCTAAGAACTTTACCTTGTACACCTTCATCACCAGTTCGCCCTAGAAAGCACATCACCACTATTTACCTGTCGTGAATGGAGAACGTCGTCGTCTGTTAGTGTTCTAAATCGTCAGGTGATGCATACTTACACTTGGGGACTCAAAAATGACAAAATCAAAAGGTGCACTAAAGTAGACACTAAAGGCAATTGCTCATGTAATGTTCACAACATTCTGCTGGTCAACTGTGTCTCAAGTATGGTGGTCAAAGTACAACTTATAGAGTGGTCAACATATAGAATTAACTCTCCTATGCTTACCAATGGTGGACCAACAAACAATAAAAGTGTGGTCAACATGAGAATAGTGGTCAACCTATAGAGATGGTCAACTTTGGAGGTTCCACTGTATAGATACAGTATGTATGCAGATTGTTATGTGCAATATGTCCAATAAATATGTGCAATAAATAATATTTTCTTATGTGTATCTAGATAGATCTAGTTACCTTTCACCTATCGTTTAAATCTAAAACATTTTTTTTTAAAAAATGCTAAATTTGGTGCTTTCCTCGACTTACGCGAAAACCTTCTGAACCAAGTAACCGCGTGAGTCGATTACTTACTGTATTGATTGTAGAAGTCAATCTATCTTTGCTTTCTTCCTGACCGCCAAAGAATCGGTGTGGAATTCAAAGGATGTAGAGATACGCTCCAATATTGTGAATTATTAATTGAATCTTGTTCTCTTTACCTGATACACCAGGGTTGCACCACATCGATTTCTTAGTAACTAATTTGAGATAAAAAGTCAAGACTGAAGCCCTGTTGTCATAGAGGACGGTGAAGATCAAATACTTACTTGTAAGGGGAAAAACCGTTGGAAGATAATCTCCATTTGACACGATTACTTTCAATTCACTTAATATCATACAGAGTATAGTGAAGCACTGATATTTATGCAACAATAGACATACTGTAAATTAGTCGACTGTCTCGGAATGCATTTGTAGCCTGGTTAGTTCAGTAAATAACAAGCTAGTACCTGTGAGCTACTGTAGTAGTCATTAGGTTAATCTGTCAGTGTAATTTCACTGACAGTATTCATTTGTTTTATCAGTTATTGGGCCACTACAACGTCACCAATTTGGACCCTTACTAAGCACGTCACTGAAGTCTTAAGGAGAATTTCTGAATAATGTTTATGCAACCGGAAAACTTATTAAAAGAAAGTTACTTACGGGACGGATCCAAAATTGCACAACGACAGTGACTGTATTTTTTATAAATGCAATTTTTACCTAACTATGCAATGACACACTTTCGAGAACAATAGATTCAAAAGTCAATACTGCTACTAACATAATTTCGCATAACAAACAACTGATTAAATTATGACAATTTCATTTGGTTGTTAGCCAACATCACAGGCGGCTCACGGGGCAGGCAAACCTAGGCGGGTGCCTGGGGCGGTAAATTTCTTAGGGGCGGCTAAATTACAGAGGTACTTCCTTGTCATGCAGTCTATCGGTTATTTAAAATATTCATGGTCCTAGGGTTCCCAAACTTCTCTGATTGGTGGGGCCTTTTCTAAAAGTTGGCTTTCTCGAGGCGTCTTGTTGTAGAGCCTTAGCAATGCATTGACATTGGGACAAATCTCAAGGGCGTGAGGGACGCACCGACAATTTAATGAATCACTTGCCCCGGGCGCCTGAAACTCACGAGCCGGGCCTGGCCAACGTTCATAGTAAAACAGGTTCTCTGGGTTCCTACTAGGATTTAAATATACAGTATACCCATCACCATCATTGAGGTAGGGAATTCCAATAAGGCGTGCACGATATCAGCAGCAATGAATTGGTAACTGATCAAGTAAATCATTCGCCAAAATTATTGTGCTGTTGGCCATCTGCTTGCAGATTATTCTGTAATTATCTTGTGATCGTCCATCACTCAGTCTTTATATTTAAACCGTCAGAATCAAAACTTCAAATTGTGTGAAATGGAACATACGTACCGATAATTTTGATTTGCCGCACGAAATTTTTATTCTCCAAAGTTTGTGAGGATAAATTGAGAACCGTACTTTTATTTTCAGCTTCTCATATTTTCTCTCCCTCATAAAAAAATCCTTCAATCGGCATTGAACCCCTGCTTTATGAGATGACAGACATACTATCCATTAATGGAAGGCCCTCTTAGCTGGCATGTGTCATTGGAAATTTACCTAATGTGTTGAGATATTTGCCAGAAAACATAGTTCGATTATTGCTTGATACCTTCACATGTGACTTCCATCAGCGCCTGCTCTAGCGCTTATGCCGCCCCGAACAAAAGGACAAATTGCCGCCCCTTGAAGCAGCGCTCTGATCGCGTGCTGTTCTCACACTTACAGCCAAAATGGCGCCCCTAAATTTTGGCACCCCCTCCCCCTTAGAGCGGGCCCTGCTTCCATGGTTAAATAATTATAGTCTACTATTTCCTGCATGATGAAAGAGGTGATTCTAAAGACTATAACACATTGAAACTAGCCATGTAAGACTACAATCTAACATTTCGCGCATGAGTTTCCACAGTTTCATTTATCTTTCCACGTTGCTAGTTTATTTCTCCTTTTCTTACATCCTGCTTGGATGTCTTACACTCATGGGTATCTACCAGTTAATCACAAATAAATAACCTGATGCTATTTACGTTTCAGGAAGAAAAAAACGAGAATGATGACGATGTTCAACTATCGAGTCATACCTTAGCAGCTTTGCAAGAATTTTATGATCAGCAACAGCGATCTAACGATATAGACACCGTCAATGTTGATCCTAATTCTGTCACATTTCAAGAAGATTGGGTAACATCATAATGTAAATTGATGAAAGTGCATTATAAACATTAACCTCTAAAGTAAAACTCCAACCATTTGTTTGATGTAATACGTTAGCAACTAAGCCAGTTCTGGTATGACACTCAAACAGCAAATGCATTAGCTCAAGAAGCCATTCGAGCAGTGGATCACGAAGGCAGGTATGGAGATGGAATTGAACAGGTTGTAAATTTGCAGATATTATATATGGAATGTGTTATTTTTAGAGTGGCGTGCATATCGTGTCCGACAATCTATCGACAATTGCGATCACTTAAACCCCACTCATTGACAGCAAAACTATTCGAATACGACAAAAGATTTTCGATTTACCAAAACGATTTTATCTTCTACGACTATAACGAACCTTTGTCAAGTGTTTCGAGCGATATGCAAGGCTATTTTGATTTAGTTATTGCCGATCCACCATTTCTATCAGAGGAATGTCTGGAAAAGACTTCAAGGACGATAAAAGCATTGGCAAGAAATAAAATAATTCTGTGTACAGGTAGGTACAGTCTGTATTTTAAATTAGGTTGTCTAGGCTTTTTCCCATATTCGTGACAGTTGCAGCCCATTTAAATACTTGCATTTTCTTCCAGGGGCAGTAATGAAACAACTAGCAATGGAATTAATGGGCTTACACGTCTGTCAATTTGAGCCAAAGCATGGAAGCAATCTAAGAAACGAATTCAAATGCTACGCAAATTATAACTTAGATGACTATATTGCCAAAATTCATGAATAAAACATCTTAATGACAAGTTTTTTGACAAGCACAAACAAACAAGAACCGGCTTCAGCTGTGATAAAACTTCCTGACAGGTTGACTATTACAGCACTGATAGCTAACAATTATTTAAGTGTCATATCACTATTTCTTTATGCGACTAAAATTACAGATTACTTGAATCATTTCACCGCACTACTCATTTTATGTAAATATCGTTGAATAACTTTATGAAGTACTTGCTTAAGAAGGAAAGACAAAAAACACAAAAATTGGATGCTTCATTCAATACGAAATCGAAATACGTATTATTAACTTACGATGTATTCGTCAATATCCTCTTCTCGTAAAACCAAATAACAGCATTGCTGGGGTAGAAAGGATGGGATAATAAATTTGTACGTAATACTCTTAACACGTTTAACATAAACAAAGAGGATACTGAACAGACATACCGTACAATTACATTTAACAGTTCCTAAGTGAGACTGGAAACAATATTGCCTACAGATTATTCCAAAAATCCATGGTAATCCTAATAAATTCAATGGAACTGGAAGGACATTAACTTCATCAAAAAAATCAAACCACAGGAGACTTTGGGAAAACTTCCATTCTGTATCTGCGTTGGCCTGAGTAAGGTATTTTGAGACTTGGTTATTGTTATAATTGGTGGTGTGTCATTCGCATCAACAGTCATTCCTACCAGAACTTTGTCCATTCTTGCAGTCATGCACGCAACAACCATATTCATGAATAACAGAACAGCAATGACGTTATACACTCCAAATAAGAAATAGCCAATCTCTTCTGTAAACCAATGTTTTGAATAAGCAACATGGGAATGGCTTCCGACAGTGTCATTTAAACTGCTTGTGACGATGTCGGCCACTTCTAACGGGACACTTCCAAAAAGTGTCCAAAACAGGTTTTTTAATGCATGGCGAAAACTAAAATCAAAATCAATTTAATACTCCTCCATCGTGAAGTTATCATACGCATAATAAATTGGCTAGTTATTTTTTAACGACTAACCTTATAAACGATTCAATCTTTGATACATTTTGATTTTCGCCATAATACCAATACAGGTAGTGTAAGGCGGAAGCGAACGATATTAATATGACCATAAATGGGGTTGCCAACCTTAGTATTTCATACGACATCTTTTCCAGTGAAATCTACAAGACCACGCTGATGAAGAGAACATACTTGAACTGAAGATAGAGAATCAAATGTATTCGTACCAGTAAAGGTCCTAAATTTGGACTCAACTGAAAGATGCTAAGGAGTCGTGTCATGGCAAATATACATCCAACAGCAAAACACGCTTCTCCGAGTAAAGTAGGTTCCAATGCACTCCACGTTTTGCGTTCGGCAAACTCGTCATCGTGTTCCTTGGTTTTGATGTACGACACAATCCAACAGACAAACGCCAAGATGAATATGAGCTCTGTCCCTACATCAATACTAAAAATAATATAAACGTGTTCATATAGTTAGCAAATTAAATGCGATGTTAGTTAAATACATGATATCCACTCTTCCTCTTACACTTACATAAACCATTTTGAAATCATTAGGTATTTTGGACCACGAATAAGAAACTTTACTACATCCCTAAGGACGAAGCCAGTTATCCAAATCACTATTACAAAAGTTGTTCCTAAAACGTTACATGAATGTATGCATCAGGAATACTGGCAAGGAAACATACATAACTAAAAATATATATAATAACCTGAAGGTGATGGTGCCTTTCCTTCGTCCTTATTAACATTAGTGTGGACATAAACACAAATCATGAAAACCGCATAAGATATTAAATAGCCTGCAAATCTTGCTATTGGAGATGCCCATACTTTACCCAGAGTTGATTTTGGAATAATGAAATAACTCAGTATGGCAAGTGGAATGCAGAAGCTAAAACCTGCCCAGCTCAACACCATTGTCAGGCGGTTGTGACTGACAAATGCGTGACACTCTCCGAACCAAGTACGCCTCAACACTTGTTGAACATTTGGATGTGCAACAAACTGTAACGGATATTTTAGGTATGCAGTTTAAAGTTAGCCTATCTAGTTATAAGAATTAGCTGAATGGATGAACTTTTTTCATACAGCAACGATTATTTGACAATGCAAAGTAGATTACTTACTTCCTTTTGCCTGTACAACATTGCTAACCTCACTCTGGGAAACTGTATTCGACCTCCAATCCCAATGAATCCTTCTCGGACATTCAACATGGCCTCAACTTCTTCTGAAGTATGACACAAGTTTACCAACTCGACAGCGAAAGTTTTCAAGTTATTAAGTAAATCTTCGTATTCCTTCAGTGAAAATAACCCAAAATTTCAGTTATTAGAAAGCTGGGATGTTGAAAATCTCTTAGCGATGTAACTCCCAGGATATATGACAACTTGTAAAACGTCTCACTTTATAAAACTTGCACTGAAGACAATTTTCAATTTGATGATAAAGTTGAAAAATCTTTAAAACTGGATCCCTTGATGTCAGACATATATATGCAGGACTAGCGCGAGCCTTGAATGCATTATAGCGATGCTTACAATATTCAATATCTTCTGTTAGTAGCATATATCTACAATATAATTTACAGGAGCCTATTAACGAGATGAGAAAGAGACTATTAACGACGAAAATAAATTCATATACTGTAATTTATCAAATTGGGATTACAGAATGAATGCATACTAACAATGAGATTCGAGTTCGTTGATACGATGACCCCTTTGCAAAAGCAGTTGAATTATTTCAAAATCTCCTATGTGACATGCCAACATAAGTGGAGTCATATCTTTGGAATATTCGCATGGATAGCCTTGGGATGGCCCCTCTTCATAGCCAGGACCTAACGATCTAAATATATTTAAATTAGCCACTTGATCGTTATCACACATACTCTTAAAACGGTTTTACCTTAACCGATCTAAAATGATCACTAGAATATCAATGTTTCCTGCTTTCACTGCATGCAAATGACTGTCATTTATTTTTGTAGCTTCGTAAGACAACAATGTTGTCACCATTTCTTTGTTTTCATTTCGAACAGCAATATTTAGAGCTGTTTGACCTTTAAAGTCTTCACAGTTGACGTCAAAATCTAAATTTTCCTACATCATTGCATTTTTAATATTAATAAAAGTTGTAATATTATATTCTACGATAGATGATAGAGAAGCATAGAGCAGCAAAAAAGGACCTCCATGCAGTATTCATTGACCTGGGTACGGCCTAAGATAGTGTCCCTAGACAGGTACTGTGGAACGTTTTAAGAAAGGGGTGGATGAAGGCCATATTAGGATAGTGCAGGATATCTATGATGGTTCCATCACTAGGGTGAGGACAGCATGGGGAAACACTGCACGCTTCAACGTACAGATTGGTGTGCATCAAGGGTCAGCACTTAGCCCATATCTATTCACTCTAGTAATGGATGAGCTGCTGAAGGGAGTAGGGGAATTTGCCCCTCAGTGCCTGGTATTCGCTGATGATGTAGGAAGGCTAGAGGAGTTCAAAGAGGATGCACAAAATGACCTACAAGACATTAAGACAGCAATGGAAAGAGGGGGTCTTAAGGTAAACATGAGGAAGACTGAGTAACTAGCTTTCAATTTTAGTGGCCAGGGGTGAGATTCGTTGCAGAGGAGAGGCGATTCCGGTGGCGCAAGAGTGTCGTTATTTAGGATCAGTTTTTCAGAGCAATGGAGAAATAGATTCTGACGTGACCCATAGGATTGATGCAGGATGGCTGAAGTGGAGACAGGCAAGTGGGGTCCTGTGCGACCGCCGGGTCCCAATTAAGTTGAAGGGTAAAGTTTGCAGAACTGTCGTTAGGCCTGCGGTACTGTATGGCTTTGAGTGTTGGGCAGTTAGGAAGAACCATGAAAGGCAAATGCAAGTGGCTGAGATGCGAATGCGGCGCTACATGAGTGGGGTGTCACGATCGGACAGAATTAACGAGATGAGAAAGTAATGCAATCAACGTTAGAGGTAGCTTGGGGTGGGAGACATTGCGGAACGGATGAGAGGGAACTGGTTGCAGTGGTATGGGCATGTGATGAGGAGGGGAGAGGAGGAGCTTATTAGGTCCATTGTGGGACTGCAGGTACCAGACGTAGACAGGGACCAGAGGTAGAGGGCGACCAAAACGGACGTGGGAGCAGGTGGTGCAAAGGGACATGGAAGCGTGTGGGGTGGACGGGGACTTGGTGGAGGGATAAGTGGGTGTGGAGAATTAGAACCCGCAGACCCGACCCTGCCTCAGGCGGGAGAAGGGTGAGATGATGATGATGTACTACTACATTTCTGCAATCAACTGCTCCTCCACCATCAGACCATAATTACGAGATTGTTAAAATATAATTAAATGGTTACTTCAAGAAAATTTTTCACATCGATTACAAATCCCGACTCCACCAAATCGAAAAAAGATTGGTCAATTTCAGTAATCTTCAGTATAAGATTTGAGGTCCTCTTTGTGACACTGTTATTATTTAATAGTACTTCTTTGTCTTCATCAACCATCATTGAATTTCAAATTTCCTTCAACTACAACAATAAAATTCGTTGTTCTACTATTCAATTGTTTTAACTGCAAAGTAGGGATTCTTTCCTGATAACAAATGCACAGAAGTATTTTACGTCACAGTGTTCACAAAGAATGTGACAAGAATTCTAAATTGCATCACATGCACAATGAAACGAGGCTTCATTTAATGGACAACCACGTTTTTGTAACTAGAACATTAAACATTTTAGACATTTTATTTTATTTATTGTATGTTTGTACTGTATATAAAAAGCATTTACAGTAGAGCGCCGATTCTCTGAAAAAAGTTATCCGAATAGTCTTTGAAAAAATCGCTGGAGCAAAATGCGCTCACTGGGGTATTTTTTTTAAAAAAAATCCACGATTAGCTGATTTGTTGTGAATTATACGTACTTTTGCAATACTGCACATAAATATTTTGTCACAAATAGTATGCCACTGAACTTCATCAGAATCATTTTAGACTGCATGTGTGTGCATTGGATTGCTTATTGCTATTGTGCAATAGGTCAGACAACATGCAATATTATAACCAGCAAAGCATTAATTTACCTGCCAGTTTTTAATTTGGTTGTATAATGCGATGTTGGAACAAGTGGGGTAGGCCGGCATCCCCCACAGACAACCCAGCCAATATTCCTGTGGGTTCCAGACACCTGGCTGGGGTGCCCCTAGTCAGCGCATGTTCAGTGGACCCGCAGCCCCGACCCTGCCACAGGCGGAATGAGGGTGTGATGATGATGATCAGAGTCATTTTAGAGCATTTAAACCCACAGAATTATGTCGAATTATTTAGAACCTTGGTCCCAATTAGTCGGGATAATGGGCGTTCTACTGAGGACATCATGTACTGTAACAACAAATACAGAGATGACATACAACGAGCGAATGATTGATTCTCGGGTTTGATTACATCTTTCTTAGAGGATGAAGACCTATAGTTCTCATCCCATCTGCAAGGACGTGTCGTGCGCCAACAAAAAGTAAAAGGCGTACCTGAAATTAGTAGAAAATTCAAATAAATTCTACAAACATTCACATGTTGATATTTCTAAAACAAGTCTTACTTTAGCAACTTCTTCTGACTCGCCTTTGACTCTTAACACTTTAAATGCTTTATTGATAGCATGACTAATTAAGAATTTAATAAAAAATTAATATGGGAAAAATGAGAACCAGGAATAATTCCGACGTTTGATAACTAGTAACTTTTATGATGAAGGAAAAAATAATTTTTCATGTACCATAATTGAAATAAATAATTCACAATGTAACAAGGTTCCAAATCTATGTAGGCTCTGTAGCACACTTCTTCATACCTAAAGAGGGTAAAGAGGAAACAGCAAAATAATATTCAGTTTCTGACAACCACAAAAGGTAATGGCATGCATCATAATTACCTAGCCAGAGTCGAAACTAAGTCAAGAGCTTCTGTTTCTTTTAATAAACTCACATCATGATTGTCATCTAGTCTCGTACTACAAGCTTCTTCTAAACTAATTTATTTCCCCAAATCAAATATTAGGGCAAAACTCCAAAAAGGTTTGTGACCTCAATTACCTCCAGAGTCTCGCATGTACATATTGCAGAGAAATTCCACTATTCCCTTTCATATTAATAACGCGATCCCAATCGAAATGATAATCGTTTAATCGCCGTGCGGACATGTCATTAACGATAACTGCACTAACTCCCAAAATATCTGCCACACCATCAAGGTTTTCTTTGACTTTAGTAGCTTCAAAAATAAATAATGGTTGTTAAGCCCTCTTAGAATTAAGGTAATTCGGCATCATTCCAAATACTTGGTGACTGTTGCATGGCGGCAAGAGTTCGAGTTTTTGCTTCATCTAAAATGTCTTTTAAGAAAACTACATTTCCATGTCGTGTACTCATCCCATGAATTCGTCCAAATTTCACATGTGATAAATTTCTGGTGAAAATAAATTAAACATTAATGACAAACTTGAGATATTCATGCATGCGGTTTAAGTAACATATTGTTGGGTTGTCTGTTATGACTCACTTATACCAAGTAAATCCCATTTGTTTAATGATGTCAAGAAGTGCAATAAAATGGTCACTCTGGCCATTTTCAACCTACATGGAAGAGACCACTTAAAACAATATTTTACCCATAGGTGAAAAATAAAACTGAATACATGCGAACGGCGCGAGCCCGTCGGCTCGGCCTACATATTCATTTTAAAATGATGAAAATTCATCACCACTTTCAGATTCCGATGTTTGACATTGCGCATCCATCAACTACAGAGCACTGCAACTAATCTAAAAGCAGAGAGAAAGTTCTTACCACGTATAACATTTTCCCAAAATTATATTTATCGTGCCGAATTTTAGCTGCTGCAATATCTCTAAATAACATAATAAAACATTTTCACTTGGCAAGTTTTTAAATTCATAAAGAATCTAGACAGTTAAAAGTCTGACCTTGTTAAATATAACGTCGTGCCATCACTTTTTCTAAGTATAATTTTCTTTTCTCCACTGGGATGATTCGTCCGTATGACTTCACTTCCATCACTTACGTGATAATAATTAAACGTAATTATGCAGTAGGTACTTCATAAGTAGCATAGATAATACTGCACTAACAGAAAATGATTAAATACAAATAAAGGCATGTATGCTTACTTTTCAGTAACTAACAAGCCCATGTCTTTGAGTTTGTCGCATTCCAATATTGCGTCATTTGCAAACATTGATTCACTTTCATAAAGATCGAAAGCTATTCGTAATCTCTAGGTATCAGCAGAAAATGTAAAATGATTCATTAAACATTTTCAAGATTCCGAATTGTGAGCTTAAAAGAATAACAATGATTTGTATTTAACCTCATAAATATCCTTTAAATCTGCCATACTAAGATCTCTGAATTTTTGCCACTGTGATCTAGTTTTCTGATGTCCTTTGAAGATTACAGATAGATGAAAATTGTTAAAATGCATAACATTTATGTCTTTGCATTAGGTCTATTGTACCGTGAAGCATTTATATATATTTTTGGTAAATTACCATCTTCTAATCTTTTAAATTCCTGTCTAGTTTCATGCAGAAAAGTAGGGTTGCTTTGTATAAGGCTGTTAGCTTTTACATACACCTGAAAATGATTTCACTGTTTTCACACAACTTTGATAACAAATGCTATTATTCAAGTATTAATTACATGCATTCCTTAATCTTACCTCAAATAAATGCAGAATTGGATTTTCTTTTAATGAATTATCATTTCCAAATATCTCATATCCCTTTGAAAGTACACCTGACATATCACCATTAATTTAATGCCATTCCAAAAGACAGATATTGTTCACACCAGCGTTTCCCAGTTTAATATAAATGCGTATAAAAATGTAGATGGCATGCAATCTTTAAGCAGCAGAAGCTATACAACAATGTTTATTTCCTCTTAAGATAAACCCCACGATAAATTAGAAAGCAAAGATCCATTAACTGACAAACTTAACACCGTACTAACATTAGATTCCCTGAAGAGTACAGTATGTTTGAAGATACTGTACGTTTGATGAAATAATTGATTTCGGGCTTTTAACACAGATCAGAAACCCAAGAATGCTTCTGGCAGGATACTCATTGGAACCAAAGCAATCAGCAGGTGATCTGGGTTGACTATTCAGGAAATGACATTCACAAAAGAAGAAATTCATATCCAAAAAAGCTAGTCCTCTTCCACGAGTTCTTAATCATTACCACGTTAGGTGTGTTCATGACCTAAGAGTAGACCAGCGATTCTCAACCACTGTGCCGCGAGATTCATGAAATGTGCCGCCACTTCGAATACCCATGCAGAAGTGACGTCAGGCAAGTAGTTCAATCGGTTCTGTCTTCCTAGGAGGGACAGGCTGAACCAATGGGCATTAATATTAGTTCTCACTACTGGCTAAGAAAGCTATGTAATACTGTAGTAGTTTAGTCTACTAGTCACCCGGTTGATGTGTGCATAGGGCTAGGTTACAAGTACAGTAACCTTCTAACCCTCTTCCTGTCTATGGCAGGGTCGGGTACCCATCTGGTCCCTCTGAGTGAACACAAAGGGGATATGTTGGATAGTGTTTTCCCCACAGCCAGTTGCCGACCAGAGCTGCAACCCCTATGCCATTTATCGTCTTTCTACTGTTCGTGCAGATTCCATCGTACACCACACGGGACCTCGGATTTACTTCTCATCCGAAAGAGGGTGCACTCAGGGCTTCTCTCTCTCTCTCTCTCTCGCCCAAAAAAAGCCAACCGGCCTCGGTCCAGTATTTGTTTTTGCCTAGGGTTAGGTTGCAACTTATATATTTTCTTTGGTGTTTGTGCGCCCTGAAATGTGTCGTTGTGAGTGTACCGCCAAATTTTTAAATTATTAAAAATGTACCGTGATGAAAAAAAGGTTGAGAATCGCTGGTGTAGACGAATGCTTTCACATACTGTATATCTGAACTCGGGGCCCGCTCTGGGGGGGGGG
>JAAFCE010001036.1:21707426-21765053 GCA_013389805.1 Trigoniulus corallinus
GATCGGGTGCCTATATATTGGTTAATGTTTTTCCACAGCCCGTTGCCGATGAAAGCTGCAACCCCTATGCTTATTTCTCGTTGGTATGCTGTTCGTTTTTTTGGGGGGGGGGGGGGGGGGGGTTCCCCCCCCGCCAAGGGGTGAGCGCCTACACCTGAAATTTTTCCCTCATCTACCTGTTGCATAGTAGAAATCGTTCTTTTACGTGCAAATGACATTGTACACCACACGGGACCTCGGTTTTACTTCTCATGCGAAAGAAAGCGCAGTCTGAACTTATCTCTCGCCCGAAAAAAAGCTGCCACCAACCCACCTGGAGCAGTGAGTCGAGCACACAACCTATTGCGTCACCGTCGCACCATTAATTTTATTCTTTATTTCCAACTCTGGTGATTAAGGTTCTGGCATCATTTTACCAACCTCCGTATTCGTAATGGAAGGTGTACGAAGGCCTCTCCTACGAAAACCACCAGAGACGAGTGTGCATACACGCCGATGTCGAGCCTTCCCTTGAAATTACAGGTCTGCTCCTAGATGTGATTGGCTTCACTCTGAATTATGTTAATAAATAATTCAATGTCCAAAAAGGATGATCCTCATAAAACAATATAGACTAAGAAATCATTTAATGCGAAAAGCTATTTATTGTCCTACAGTAAATGCGAATGATGTCAACCTAATACAATACAAGGAAGCATTTTTGACAGTACTACATAAATCTTAGTCACTAGCTAAACTTGATACAGGCAGGCGCAGGAACAATTGCAGCAGTTCCAATAAATGTTAGTCTACCTGTACTACCATCAATTTCGAAAGTGGTAATGTTGTCTGACTGTTGATTGGCCACAAACATAAATTTGCCATTGGGATGGATTTGAAAATGTCGTGGATCTGAACCACGGGTTGATACGTGGTCTATCAAACATAAACAGCTGTCGACATCGGCACTATATATAACAATAGTGTCGTGTCCACGATTAGAGCCATATAAAAATTTTCCATTTGGATGCAGCATGATTTCTGCACTCAGAAATGTGTCTTCAACTGTTACATTTGGGGGAAGAGTGGCTGTCGTTTGTAACAAGGGAAATTTCCCTTTTGACGATGGTACAGCTGAGTAAACTGATACAGTAGCATCCAATTCGTTGGTTAAGTAATAAAATTGGCTGTCTTTACTCTCTACAATGTGTCTCGGACCAGCTCCGGGATTTGCATCACAGCTTAAACCAGGCAGCAGAGCTAGCTTACCAACAATGTTAACAAAACTGTAAAATAATGTTTTATCAATTCCAAGGTCAACTAACATTGCCTTTTCTTTTGTATGATCAAAACTAATCACATGTGCGTGGGGTTTAGTCTGACGTTTGTGGGGACCAGAACCGGTGTTGATTACCAGATCAGTGTTTTTGTCGATAGAACCATCAGGCTTCAAAGAATATACAGCTACACTTCCACTCCCATAATTGGCAGCCAATACAAAGTTTTCGCATGGGTCGAGGCAAACGTAAGTAGGCCATTCTCCAAGAGAAGTAACGGTGTTCAGCCTAGTTAGTTTTCCGGAATTGGTGTCGACTTTGAATGACGTAATCTCACCATTTTGTCCTTCATAACGATTCAGTTCATTGACAACATATAGTCGATCACGCTTACTATTTAAACACAAGAAAGATGTCCTGTCAGATTCAACAGTTTCTATAAACTTGAAAGATCCCGTCAGCGGATCCACTTCAAAAACGTAAATTCCTCCTGTCTTTTTATCTGGATAAGGAATTTCAGAATTGTAAGTTCCAACATAAGCAAACTTGCTCATTTTGAACGGTTAATCTCGGCTTATTGAAGCTGAATAGACTGGTTAAGATTTTAATTTCAAGACTGATATCCAACAATGGTTTACAGTACTATGAATGTGAAGTGTATTGTAGCAGGTCATACATGGGGGAACCGTCCATTCCAAACCGATAGTACTATGATACTTTTAAATACATTATGATAATAGAGTTGGTGGTGACCGTCGACGATGACGATACGAACGATACGAGGTCAAATGAGGCAACTGAGCATGCTCACGAGAAGCAGACCAGCAATTGAGCTTGCGCATTTGCTTCATTTGACCTGGTATCGTTATCGTCGACGTTCACCACTAACTCTTTAATAGCCATCTTACCGTTAGGATTAAGTGTAGAGGGCGGAAGTTCGGATTTCTGCTCCGAATTTGCGCCACGTGACCCACCCCCAACATAGATGTCGAGGAGCAATTGTTTGTTGTGACTGCAAAACACCTTAACCTTCCGTCCACAAGGTGTCGATTTCTGGCACACATTACAAGGGGGGGGGGTCTGTGATAACCCCAAAAAGACTTTTTGATTTTCAGGGCTTAAGTATTCAGATTAAGGGCATTATTATGGATATTAAATACCATCCATATAAAGCTTTAGCTATGAAAATAATTTGGGAACATGCTATAAAGATTCTATATTACCCAATAAGACAAGGCATCTATCACCATATCCTTATGCCACCTATGACAGGGTCGCGTCCTCCACTCCTGCCCATCTCCCATCAGGTCCCCAAACACTACTATATCCTTATGGGCATCCTGCTCCCATTTCTGCTTTAGTAACCAGTGTTTCTGACCAGCCAACCATGTTGGTACTAACTTGGGTTTCATTGCTCAACCAGAAATAGAATATGCTAATTAGTTAGGTAAAGAAAACATGGGAGAATAGAGTACGTACTCAAAAGGTTGGTTAAGATTGGAGAAATGGTACAGGTGTAGACACAACTTTGTAGGTCTAGGGTTTGCAGAGACTCCACCTTGTTGACGGAAGGTTAGAGAAATCAACTGAAACAAAATATTTATCAGCAAAACTCTCTAATTTACTATGTTTAGACTTTCTTTTAGAGTAATATATCTCATACACGTCGTTAAGCCAAGTAACAGTTTTTATTTACACACCATTTATAAAATTAAACTTTGGCGACATACAGTATATAATTTTGTGCTTATATTTTAGACACGAAAGTTTGACTCGGGAGGTACAGAATGACCAACTATCCATTAAACACCTTCAGTGCGCCGATTAAAGAGGGCCATTTGGGGATTTCGTGCGTAGTTTTAGACGGGCTAATATACATTGTTATAAGTGGAAAGTCCTTTTAAATATTTTTTAGAGACTTCCCATGTTAGTGTTAGGTAGTCATGTTTAACTTATTTCTTTCCTTCCTTTCCTTTCTTAGTCTGTTAAAGAAATCAAAATTAAGTTATCAATAACTGGTATTCTCCTCTTCCACCCCCCCCACCCCCCAAGAGGAGGAATTTATGTAGAGCAAGTCGTACCTCCTTAGTTTCCTTTTTCTCACCCTTAGCAGCGCCATCACCCTTTTTCTTGTCACCTGAAAATATAGATTCATATCAGTAAATAAGACATTAAAAGCGTGTTGTAAAAGCCACGTCCCATCAAATATACAGGCATGTCCAGAACGTTAAAAATAAAATTGAATCTACGTCACCGCCCCATTCCCTATCTCAGACACTGTTAACGTAAACAAACAACTGCCGAGTTTTTCAGGTAAATGAGGTTATTATATCCCAGTCCTCGAAACAATAAATAAATAAATAAAGTATATTACTGTATTATAAAAAAACTAAGTACTAGCTTACCTTTAGCTGGCATTTTACTAATTATTCACTCTCGGAACTAAAGACTCAATAATATCAACACAACACACAAGGTGAACTGAAGATTAATGCTATATTTAGATTATACTCTCTACTATTTATATTCCGAAAGCGGAAATAAATCCCAAGCTTCTGGAAGCTTCTAGAAAAACCGTTTCACTCCATCTGTGTTACGCATCTTGACATTGAAACCCCATTGCAAACTTGAAAATGCAGGTCAAAATTCGGGTCCATAATCAAGGTTGCACATAAACTCTATTTAAGTATAAAGCACAAAAATGTTTGGAATTCATGCACTTGGTAAGGAAACAGGGAGAAAACTATTTTATTTATTGATTTAAGAAAACCTTGCGGATGAATTCCTAACGGACTAAGCAGATATGGGTTAAAGGGGCAATTTGAAATGTCCCATAAAATGCCCAAGAAATCGCTTCTCCCCTTTCATCATGGCAAAGTTACTAGAGCAGAATTGTGTTCGCATATTTATTGTCATAGCCTGGAAATTATTGATTTGGTTGGTTATACCGAACTATCTTGATAGCTAATATGTGTTCCCCCCTTCCGGAACTTTTGTTTATAACTCCACTCTCTCTCAATCTAGTTCCCCTAAAGACCCTGACCTGCTTCTTTAGTTCATTTTGTTGGATGTCACGTAAAACTCGCAGCATATTGCTTCTCAATTAACGAATTAAACGTTATTTCATACAATAGAAAAAATAATTTTCTTAATAAACACTTCAGAAAATAATCAATAGACTAATTTTAAAAAAAAAATCTTCAAGAGTAGGCCTAGAGGTTGTAAAAATAATTTTAATTTCCTTTATTATAAATCGAATTGAAACATTTCTGATTAAATGTGAAATACAGTATATAGCCTGCTAAATTCATTTTAATAACGTATTCAACAACTCTCAGGATGATTACACATACAGTTTACCCTTAAGTACTTGACGGGCCAAATTAAAATTGTTACTACTCGTGTCGGGTCACTCTGATTTAGGTATAAAACGCACTGCATATATAAATTACATCTTGTGAGGTTTCGATATACCGCAAAGACAGTGCTAAATCTTTATTACAAAAAATTAATAAAATAATAAAGAAACTGCGAAGTAGCCAGCCAAAGAAATCATGATGGGTCAAATTGATCCACCTCAAACACTTAAAAAGTTAGTACACCTTGTCCTTAATTGCCGCTCGTAAAAATGATAAAAGTCATGCTCGAGTTATGGCGGCAAACAGTTCACACTAGTACAACAATAATTTTATTTTCCAGATATTCCTAAAAATTACGTCGTAAACTGGTAATCCTGTAATTTACACCATTCAAAGTGAATATACAGCAGTTATCTAGTCAATGAATTGTGTCAATGTAATCTTCTCAATCTTTTTTACATATGCGTGATGAATCTTAAAAAGTAATGATAATTTATGTGAATGTACATAGTTACAATTTGAAATTTTAATTGCAGATATCATTTTTCTTATCCATTAAAGATTCTTCACAAAGCCATCTGAAATGATATGTCCCTCATTCACAAGGTCTTCAAAATGGCAGACCAAAATTTTTCATTTGGAATCCAGTCCCTATTTACAGTATTCAGTATTTCGAATACAGTAGGTATTACTAACTTTTCAAATTGTTAAATACATTTTGTACATATGCTGTAGCATTTAGCTAAAGTAATTGATTAGATCAGGTGATGTTTGTTACTTGACTGCCGTCAAGCTTCACGAATTTTTTTTTACGCAAAAAAAAATCGATATACAGTATTGCATCCCAATTCGTAGCAAATGATAAAGGTGCAAGTATTGTGGGTCAACTTAAAGAGAGAAAGAGCCGTTATAAAAGGTATGGATATTGTATAATCCAATTTTGCGTGCAGAATCTCAAACAAGTAAAGTCGGCCTTTAAAAATTCCAGATATCCAGATAAGAAATGGTAAGCAGAAAAAGAGAAATTGTGGCATTGCATTATACAGTATGCTACAGGGTGCAGATCGGAAGTCGTATTTATTAGGTTATGGTTACAAAGGATTAGTTTCTGATGGATTCGTCAGAACAACCAAATAATAGGGATCTTGCATTTAGAAGGGACGGACGTAACGAAAGATGAATTTCAGGTCTCAAATTCGTCCTCTTATGTTTCGTCTCGGCTTGTGTTTGGCAACATGCAGTTATCCGTTTCTGATAATTGTGTGCCATCTAGTGACTGCCAGACAAAACATATTTTGGCTATATGGTAGAAGCGTTAAGTAAAATGGATCAAAATCTCATTAAAATAATGTTCCATATAATTATTGCATTGTATAAAACATTGAATATAACATATATTATATCTGCACTAACAGGTGTTGGGGATCATCACTTTTATTTTTCATTTCTTGGTGTTTTTATCTCTCCGTTGCTTCGTGTAAAAAAAATGGATGCCAGATCTCTTACTTAAGAGTGATTTGCACATGCGCAAGCATTTGACCAATAGCAGGCAAGCCAACTCGTCGTGAGAAACAAGGATGTGTATTTCAGATGTTACCATCCATGGACAGGACGAGGTGAGAAGGACGGAGAAGGTTGCTCACTTCTCATCTTTTGTCTTGGAAATGCCCACGTCACATGTACCTGCAAGATCCTTAATGTCATTGTTATAAGAGTGTTTTCTTTCCATGCGAGTTCCTCTTCAAAATACACAATAACACATCAGAACAAGTCGTTCGTTCAAATTGTTTGTCAGTGCATATTCTGACGTCCAGTACACAGTCGCCTTCCATTTCCATAGGTGCATGCACAAATCTACTGAATTCCTGACCAAACCTACTGTATCGCTGACCAAGGCTGCAACCCCTATGCTTATTTATCGTTGGGTCTACTGTTGACCCACCTAAGTGGCACAGTGGATAGGACACTTGGTAACTGTGTCAGTACTTCTAGGTTCTATACTGGACCGAGGGTTGGCTTCTTTCAGGCAAGAGAGAGGTCGCAAATGCACCTTCTTTTGGGTGGGAAGTAAAATCATTGTCCCGTGTGGTTTTTTACGATGGTATCTGCAAATAAAAGAACCCTCTCTACTATGTAATGGGTAGACAGGTATGCAACCCTAGCCAGGTGCTGACCAGATCAGTGTTTTTCAACCAGGGTTCTGTGAGTTCCACCCAAGGGTTCCGCCAATGGCAAGGTAAAATATAAAAATAACAATGAAAACACAAGAAACGAGAGCGACTTTTGTCTGTCGAAGATGAACTTTGGGTGTCTTTCAAACATTAGGCCACGAATTCAACTGCTTATGCTAACACACATACCTGTATCAATTAATGTCTTTTTCTGTCACTGTATGGGGTTCCGCGAAAGGTCCAAATGTTTCAAAGGGTTCCACGAGAAGTCTAAATGCTCCAAAGGGTTTCATTTCAATAAAAAGGTTGAAAAACACTGGACCAGATAATTCGGAACTACGAATGTTACCTTCAGAAGGAGATGAAAGCTTTAGTCAATTCTAGGTTTGAAAGGTGTCTTACAAATCAACAAATAAGTTACTACACCTACATTTTTCATTTCCTGTCCTACAGGTTCTTCCTGCAGAGATTGTTGTTGACACATCAGCCCGCCTTCGTCGCACAGAGGTTTCATGCTTGCCGGCTTGACATCTGTAGTTACTGATTCGATTCCAGCAGAGTGGTGGCTTCCTTCTGTGAGAGGCCCCCAAAATAGGAAGTAAAGCAATAGTTCCCAACCTTTTTTCCCCCACGCCTTTCAAAGGAATAGGCTTAGTTCATCAATCCCTTACATTTTCTCTATAATTTGTACCTGATATATGGTGATTCTAAGTTCGATGCTGAACCGCGGTGGGTTGGCTTCTTTCGGACGAGAGAGATGCCCTAAGTGCTTCTTCTTTCGGATGGGATGTAAAGTAGAACAGTAGATGGATGATCAATAAGCATAGGGATTGTAGCTGTGGTGGACACCTGGCTGAGAAAAAGCACTGTCCAATATATCACCCTTTTGTCTATTCAGAGGGACAAGATTTAAGCGAGAAAAGGGTTAGGAGTTGCTTGTTGGTCCTAGAAGGAAGTAATCAACAATGTATTCAAATAAATGTTGCGTGTTTAACTGTCGACCCCCAATCAAACCCTTGATCATCATTGAGCCGCTTTAAAATTCCACTGACCCCCATCCCGATAGGATCGATACCGACCCAAATGGGAAAAACTGATGTAAAGCCTTAGTCCAACCGTCTCAAATATGCAGCCCTCGATGTTGTCTCATACGGACGGCGGAGAATTTTGATAATTCCAACGGTAAACGAATTGTAGGCTACATTAAATATGTATGAAATCCTATATAAAACGTTACTGTATGTATTTCATACATTTTAAAAATGCACATAGCACTTATTATGTACAGGTCATAGTGCATGCGACCCACAGAAAGCTTCACTGTTGTCAACATGTCCCTCCATTAAAATGAATTTGAGACCAATGCCTTGGCTCATTGTGTTGCGTATGATTTCACCTGCACGCAAAAAAATCCTTTCTGCGTGGAGTAACATACATATAGGGCCTACGTGCATGTTGGCAAACTCCTCAGGTGTAAGAGCCTGTTCTCTGATGTTCCGTGAAGACGGTGTGCACCGACGGATGAAATAGGCCAACGTTAACATAAGTAAGGGGTTGCGGCATTAGGTGAGCAGCCGGTTGCGTAAAAGCACCCCCAATTGATCGCCTGTATGTTCCAACTGTGCATTGCCGTTATTGAGTGCCGCCGGCGTGCATTGTCGTCAATATTTGCAGTGGGTTGGTTGCAAGGAAATCAATGGTGTTACATGTTGTATAAATACAGCAGTTAAGGCGTTTTCACACCTTGAGAAAAACGCCATAAAAAAGACAACAATTTCGCAATCAACACATTCAATAATTATTTTTGTGTCATTGTCAATTCTTGAATACAGAGATGCTGCCCACCATGTCCTAGTAGGAGGGTTGCAACATTCTAAACAAAATAACGTACAATACTGACGAGTAGAGGATGCATAAGTGTTACTTTTACCTTGATAATAAGGGGGTTGTGAAATTATGACTCTCAATCATATCAGTCGTATGAATCACAGGTAGTGACGACTAGAAAATATCCCCAACAGAGACATCATCAGACAACCTCTGAAGGTTAAATGAGTTCTAGAGGGCGTGAAAGAAAGGAACTTCATATTATACGGGTGCGCCCAACTGAATGGGAGAGAAGATCGTTTGAATTTATTGAAGGAGGTCAAGTTTGAGGAGGATAGATACTCCAGAGAGGAAGGTGGAGTGAGTGACTCCACCTGGACCTTTAGGAAACGTTAAGGGACTGACGATGGCCCGTGAGAGTGAATTATCAGGGTGGGAGTTGAAGGACTTTGTAAATTCTGATTTAGAGAGGGATTCCGGTACTCACTTCACGTACAGGCTATCACATGAAGTAGACGGAATAAAAGCGGGCGTTGGAGCAGGTAAAAAATGGAGGAGTTTGTGTGATTGATGAAGTTCTGGATAAGGGCGGGGAGGGGAAGGAGTGGAGAACCTGCAAGCTCTGTCATAAGCAGGATATAGGAATATAACGATGATGACCATAGTTTAATGGGTGGCTAACTATGCGCTGCACATGGACACACGTGAATGGGATTAGGCGGTATAGAATGCGCAAATTGAATTAAAGATAATCTTAACAATATTATCTTATTTATAAATCGTCTGTCACATTACTAAAAATCGCCTATGAAGAGGTTCAGACCGGTTGAGATAAGCCACTTTTCAAAGGTGCACTGACTTTAATCATTAAAACAAAAAAATTTCAGCTTTGAATAAATCTCGTCTAGAGATGGGATATTTTTCTTTGGTGTAGACGCATTAAAATAAAATTACTAAATGTTAGTGGTGTACACAAGAGGAAATACCTCTTTCCAACTTTAAATTATTAATATATAAAATTTTAGATGGGATTCAAGATCAATATCTACTGTATATTTCTATTGTTTCGAAAAGCTATGCCCTCTCCCCGTAGTTAGTTTCAAATAAGGTGCTTAAACCACTCTCAAATCTCAAGAGTTTTTTTCAAGTGAGAAAAGTGTAACGTTTCTAGCATAATGTCTAGTTAGAAAATGAGGGCGATTACAGTCATGCCTGTGTTAGAAACCGCACCATCATTATATGACTTGGTATAGAAAATTATAAAGTAAACTCCCTCAAGAAGAAATCTAGGACCGTTAATTTTTTTGGCAATTTGAATTACCACAATGTGCTGTATCTACCTCCAACGAGGTAAGTTCAATCTCTCTTATCAAGCTCCTAGATCCAACTTTATATAAACATTTTGAGAATTAAAATCGAGTATCTGCACGAAATTTCTAATATCAAATATAAGGTGACCAGATTTTCCAGAGGGCAAAGCGGGACGGGGGCTTTGGTGTGCGTCCCCAAGTAGGGGTGGTAAGACCTGCTTTCCTGAAGAGCAAAGAACAAAACTTGTGACTTCGTACCTACTGTACCTTATTGCTTGAATGTGTGTTCATCCAGCACAGGATACCTGATGTTTTAATTTGATGCAGACGATGGGCCCTCTTGATCAGTTGCCAACCTAGAAGGATCATTGTGTGGGAGCTCTGTACACGTATTTCAGTGGACTTTTGCTTTGTTAGTTTTTTTAGGGCCCTTTAACTACCAGGTCGTTAGAGCCCCGTCCATTGCATAATTCTAATGCAAAGACTACACAGACACTACGTTAATACGCCGATTTTTTGGGTGTTAGCGATACCCAGTGTTCCCAAGTGGCCACCCATGCAACTAGCTGGGGTTGCGTTGATTAATCAGTGATCAGACGAGAAATTGTGTATCCAATGCAATACAGCCGCTCCACGTATTTCATTGACGAGTGAATGCTTCTAATACCGCATTTACACATTCGCGAATAAGACGAGTCGAATGACGAGGCGAGACTTTCGTCGAAATGTTCGCATTCATTCTTTGGATAAGGAATGACTGTTCACACATTCGCCGAATATCTCGTCAGATGGTCATTCTCCAATCACCTCGTCGCTAGCGCCCTTTGACTCGTATTGTCTCGACAGCTAGTCATTCTCAAATCGCCTCAGGTCACTCGCGCCCTTTGACTCGTGTCAAAAAAACCGCTTCCAACACGAGCGCCACGAATAGCGAGGCGAACCACGAGGTGAATGACGAATGTAGTGTTCACACATTCGTCGAACATGCTCGCCTCGCCACTCGCCTCGTCGTATTCGCGAATGTGTAAATGCGGTATGAGAAGTTGCCAACAAAGTGGGACAAACGGGCGTCCCGTCGGGACAAACGACTGACGGCGGGACATGAAGTCTGAAATCGGGACGTCTGGTCACCTTATCAAATAACAACATGAAATTCCTTAGCCCTCTCTTTCTATGTACCTACAGTGTAACCTCTTTAATCCGAAAATGTGGTAATCTCAAAATCATCATCCTCATCATACCCTTATCCCGCCTGTGGCAGGGTCGGGTCTGCGGGTCCAATGAACATGCTCTGACTGAGGGCACCCCAGCCGGGCGTCTGGAGCCTGCAGGAAATATTGGCTGAATTGTCTGTGGGGGGATGCCAGCCTACCCCACTGTTCCAACACACAATAGAAATTTTTGGCAGATAATTTAATACTTTGTTGGTTATAATATTGCATGGTGTCTGACCTTTTGCCCAATAACTACAATGCAACAGGAGTCAGGCTCATGCCCTACAACTTTTCAGTAACTAAGGGAGTTAATTGATCCAATAATCCGAACAACCTTCAGTTAAAATTCTAATTTTATTACTCCGACCAAAATTTCGTTAATCCGAATAGTACTGATAAAAACCAACTATTTACAGTAAACCATTTTCTGCATCACGCTATACATAACATTTTGCTAATTTGTTTTCTCTGGTTGTTCTATTAAAGGACGATTTAAATTTTTTTTAGGAAAAATTATGTAACAGAACAATCTAGAATTCTTCAAAGACTAACATGAAAAAACTTATGGCCCAATGTGGATGAACTGCTCAAAGCAAATGAGGATTCTATTCAGTTAGCCTATTTACAATGCAGATTACTAATGTTCAGGATTCTCAGGACACTGAATCACATGAAGTCAAATGCATGAGGTTACTGATTTTAAAATACAATTTTGTTTTCTATTTTTAAAGTCCTTTAATCCATATGTTACACCCAAAACACTTATTTGAAGCAGTTTAAATAAAAAAATTGTTATATTCGCTAATCCAAACTTGTCCTTCCCACAATTAGAGCTATGATTAGAGAACTAGGGTGGGACACATTAAGCCAGAGGCGTATATCCCATAGTAATAGCCTTTTCATAAGACTGCTGCTGCTGGGATGTAATGGACCTTTGGCTGGAAGTGTGTCCCCAGCTGAGTATAAGGGGAGAAAGGATCATCCATATAAATTGAAAGAGGTTAGGGCGCAGACAGACTCGTACTACTGGTCATTTTTGCCAAGGGTTATTCGGCAATGGAATGGACTTGGAGAGGATAAGGTGGAGGGCTTCATCCATGGTAAGCCAACCATTGCTAGTATTGTGTTAGGGGAGGCACCTGAATTACAGCTTAAGGTTTTGGGAGAATTAGGTTATCATAAGTAGGTATGAGAGTTAGTCTCTCCACTGCCATATTGGCCAAAGAAAAGGCTGCTCGCAGTGTAGTAAATTAGAATTAGTTCGGATTAGTGAGGTTGCGCTGTAGTGTATTTAGCTCCATTTTTCCAGTTCGGTGAGAGCGCTTTTGGCTTCTTTGAGTCCATGACTGCCTTTTAATTCATTGTCGAGGTACTGTAGGTGGCTTCTTTCGGCTAACAATAAAGCCCTTGAAATGTCTTCCATCGAATGGGAAGTGAGGCCGTGGTAATGTATAACACGCATATTCCTAGGCGGAACAAAATATGCATGCAGATCGTGAACTTCCCAGGAGTAGGACCTCTCTTATTGGTGTCTGCAAGTTATCTTCATCAGTAAAGAATCCAACGTTAAATAGCGAAATGCAATAATCCAACTTCAAATCTAAAAGTGAAACAGGCCAAAGTAACCATAAGCACAGGTTAATCATGGGACATAGCACTGTTGAGGTGAATGGTGGACATGGTTGAAATAAATGGAAGTTGAGGGCCGGCTGGAAATTTTGCGGGGCCTCGACCTGAGACTCGAAAAATCGCTGACGATCGTGAAAGTGCTATTTTTTTTTACTCAATTATTACTATTTCCTGTTTGATGATTTGCACCAGGTGCAAGTGAGACAACGTTTGGAAGTGTTGGCTGAACAATTTCACAAATGTCTCCCTACATCACATTTTTCTAACAATGAATCACCCCCACGAGATTGGCATCACATTATTCACAAGAGATACTCCTCATGGCCACCCACTTTTTTTCAAAATTTATAACCGTTTATTTACCGCACATGTGATGTCTAGCATTAATATTAGTTGTGGATAAACTTATTCTGAAAAAAATTCATTAGAAATATTTACAGTTTGACAACTTGCAGACAGCGCCGGACTTACGAAGTGAGAGGCCCCGGGCAAGTACGAAAGGAGAGGGCATGGGCAAGTACAATTTGGGAGGCCCACTGGTTCAATGTCCTGGTTAAGGTATAGCATAGTGTATCAAACATTGATGTTCTATCAGTATCATATTACAATTTATATTCTACAGATGTTAAAATTTCCCCTATTGAGTGGGAGGCCCCGAACGGCTGCCCGCACTGCCCGCCCCTGCTCCCGATCAAGTAACAGGCCATTATTCACGCAGAGCTCGAATATTGGAATGTGATGCCATGTAACCAGTTCTTCAAAGCTTTGTTTTTACAGGTAATACAAGCCTAACATTTGTGACTCAAGCAGTTGTTGGTTGCCTAACATACGTCAAAATGCAACTATCACATAAACATGTTAATGTTTTGTACGAGACGTTTACATCTACTGAAGGACTGCATCACGTGAAATGTACGTTAACCCTTAACTGCTGCGGTGGTGGCCATGCTGACACCACTCACAAAATATTCAAATAAGCCTTCTCCAAATCCACAAAGATTGGATGGGGATCCCACTTTTCCGCCTATGCTTTTCTATCATCTGCCCCAGAATGAAGATTGATTCCAGTTTGAACCTACTATACAACTGAACTGGTTTCCATAGACCAGTGCTGCCATAGACATTACCTGAAGTCGTCATTCTATTACTCTCTGACAGCTTCATAGAGTGGCTCATCAGCACAATGCCTCTATAGTGACCACAGTCCTTGGCATCACCTTTTCCCTTGAAGAGTGATATTACTCAACTTTCTTCCCTAGCCACCTGTTTTCCTGTGACACCTAGGGTATGCCATACTTCAGTGGGGATTCCATCTAGGCCTACACCCTTTTCATCTTTCATCCTCATAGGGCCTTGACTACTTCTTTCTCCCGCACCCTATCCAAAAACCCTTCCCTCTGATCACAAATACTGTACCTGTTTTCCACAGTTTGACAACACTTTGAATAACAAGAGAGCATCTCTGTTGGTGAATAGCGTACAGTATATTCCTATTTCAAGTAAATATTTCTTTCTCACTGAACGTTTCTGCTATCAAGTTTCAGCACATTTTGCTGAAAGATGATTGATGGAAGCAACCCTGATATCAGAAAACCTGATATTGTATACACCCTTTTTGAAGGCACTGTAATTTGAAAACACCATTCAGTATATTAGTGCTTCTATCATCATCATCGTACCCTTATCCCGCCTGCAGCGGGGTCGGGTCTGCGGGTTCTAACTCTCCACTCTCGCCTATCTCCCACCAGGTCCCCGTCCACCTCACACACTACATATCCTTATAGACCATGGGTGGCCAACAAGTGGATCCCGATGTGTTGTCTTAAGACCCGCCTCGGTGACGTAGTGGCTCAGTGTTTCTAGGTCTGCGTCAGGGGTTCTAGGTTCGATACTGGACTGAGGTGTGTCCAGTATCGAACCTCCCCTTCCCCACCTTGACTACGCCTATGACAACAAGTCGATCGCGACACATTTTTAAGGTAAAAAGTAGATCTGATGTACACAAAAGTTGGCAACCCCTGTTATACCGCATTTACACATTCGCGAATACGACGAGGCGAGCATGTTCGACGAATGTGTGAACACTACATTCGTCATTCACCTCGTGGTTCGCCTCGCCATTCGTGGCGCTCGTGTTGGAAGCGGTTTTTTTGACACGAGTCAAAGGGCGCGAGTGACCTGAGGCGATTTGAGAATCACCAGCTGTCGAGACAATACGAATCAAAGGGCGCTAGCGACGAGGTGATTGGAGAATGACCATCTGACGAGACATTCGGCGAATGTGTGAACAGTCATTCTCCATGCAAAGTATGAATGCGAACATTTCGACGAAAGTCTCGCCTCGTCATTCGACTCGTCGTATTCGCGAATGTGTAAATGCGGTATTATAGACAACTGGCTCCCAGATATACTGTACTTCGGTCTCCCCTTGCCACAGGAGCCTCCAACCACCTGAATTCCTAAAATGGACCTAACGAGTTCCTCCTCCCCTCTTCTGATTACGTGTCCTTACCACCTCAACCTGCTCACCCTCATTTTTTTCCGCGATGTCCCCCATCCCTAGGCTTCCTCTAATATGCTCATTTCAAAATCTATCAGCTCTCGACACCCCACTCATGTACTGCAGCATTCACATCTTGACTACTTGCATCCCGTTTATGTGACTCTTCCTGACTGCCCAACACTCTGATCCATATAACATAGCTTGCCTAGCTACTGCCCTGTAAAACTTCCCTTTCATTTTGATTGGGAGCCTTTCATCACACAGGACCCCACTTGCCTGTCTCCACTTCAACCATCCTCCATGGATTTTATTATATGGGTAACATCCGAGTCTATCTTGCCACTGCTTTGGAACGTTGATCCTAGGTACTTTACCTCTTGCACCTTCTCCTAAGTACTTTACACCTTGTGCCATCCCCAATCTCCATCCACCTGTGGAAAACACACTTCGTTTGCTTGATGGCACCTTCTACCTCGTCATTCTTCTGCCTTGGAATGTACCTCCTACTTTAGTGTGGCCTAAAACAGATACAACACATTTTCTAATTTTTCTGGTGACCCTGTCCCAGATGACACCACAGAAGACACTCGATGCATTATCTGCCATGGTAGCAAGATATGCACCCCTTGGCATTGCTGACACATGATAACGACGGCCTGAAGCCCACTCCCTCACCCATGCTTGCCACCAGCACTGGGGTTTTAATCCCCGCCTATCATGGAACCCAACAAGAGGATGCCCATTCAGGTCACTTGAACAGGTAGGGAGAGGGTTATTGCACTGGACCCACAAGTTCTCTTCTGATCACTGCAGTTAAGCAACGCAACCCCAGCTAGTACTAACTGTTGAAAATCACAATTTTCCATAAAAGATGCAGAACTAGAGGTGGCGGATCCAGGATTTCCGTGGGGGGGGGGGTTGAGCTAAAGCTCTCATATATTTTGCGCATAGGTTTATATGTGCATGGGGGGTTACAACCCCAAAAACCCCACCCTGGATCCGCGCGTGTGACCACCACCACCACAGTACTGTTTCTGTTTGTAGACTTCACACTACTCAAGGGTTAAATTTAATTGATAGGCTTAAACAATTTATGCGTTAATCTAACTGACAGCTCTCCAGCCTTTTCTCTTACCGGATAACCGAGGTTTTATTGTTCATTTTCCAACTGTTGCCATTCACTTTCCCCTTAACAGCTCTTTGTTAACCTCTTATTGGGGCGTTACCCGACCGGATACTGCTGGGAACCACCATGAGCCTGGTACGCGAAATTTTGCTTGAGGCAATATTTGCATCGTAATTTTGAAACCTTCGTAACACGTGAACAACTGAAATTCAATGACGTGTATCAGTGTGGTGTTTGTGAAAGGTAGAAGCGCCTCTCAGCGGAATAGAAGAGTACTTTAATCAATGCTAAGTTTGGCGCCAGTAGTTGATTCTATTTGAAATATGGCTGTTGAATTGAAATGTTATTATTGTTACATTTAGTAGGGTCTGCATCTAGTGACCTGTACATTTTGTCATTCGTGATTTAACTTCTACATGTATTTCTGTCCATTCCCTTCTAAAATTACAATTGAAATGGACGCCGAATTCACCCAGGTACACATTACATTATTCATGAACCTCTTTTGTAATACAGGCCTAATTGAAATTCAACCATCACAGTATTAAACTGTAGATATTACACACTTGAATATTTTGTAAATATTGCGTATAAAATGTGAAAAAAACAAACAGGAAAGTCTGATACGAAAAACTGCAGGGCAAGAGCTGTCTCGAATTGATAAATTTTCTGTTTCGTAGAAGTTGCTCTTTACGACACCTGCATAAAAAGCACTCCTAACCTGTATTTGTCGAAAAGATGTGGATTACCCAATGACAGACAGTTCATCACAATTCAGCGGTAAAATAAAATATATGATTAAGATTTTAATTGGTTGATAAGGCATGTAGCGTGAATGGATGATGATGAAGAGGAGGAGAAGGAGGAAAGAAATAAAAAAAAAGATGACCAGCAGTTAAGCAAGCGGAATAATAACACACGTTTGTCATAAATACATGAAGGTATCCCTTGAAAAAAAATGATAGAATTGCTGATCTGTTGATACATCATCAACGCATTTTTATTATTATTATATTAAGCCAGGTAGGTGCATGTCACGTGAAGGACATCGCCATTATCATCATCCAAACAGGAATCACTCATTGCTAAAAAAGTACCTCTTGTGACGTCATAGGTTAACAGTTCTATTCAAGCATTATTTCGCCCTTGGTCACCTTTCGAAACAGGATTTTTCCATCAGAGGAGTCAGCACCGTTTAGGTGTGTGGTAGTAATTTTAATGGTCTGTACTACCAATATTTTCTTCACTTAATTTGAACATTTCAAAGATAGTAATTTCTAATAGAAAAAGAGTTTATACCGTACTCAGAGAGTATCGTGACATTTAATAGTGTATAAAACTCACTCAAAAAAAGTTTTTATAACAAAAGATATAGTTTAGCTTTATACTTTCAATTCAAATTTCCGTCTACCGAAAAAATGTACCGGTTTTTAACAATTTTAAGTATATCATCGATGATGATGATAGTTAGTTTGGCTCAAGTTTTAAATGATACCACACAATGGACTCATCATGCCATCTTAGATAATGAAGGAAAAGTGCAATTGTTTTGGACACCTGGAGTTGAAGACATCATATTTGAAGTCCAAGCTGAAACCAAAGGGTATATTGCGATTGGATTTTCACCAAATGGTGGAATGATAAATGCCGATATAGTTGTTGGATGGGTCATTAATAATGCACCTACCTTACAGGTAAGAAATATATTCTGTTCTTTATTTTACTTTGTGTCTATGCTTTTGGAAAAATGCTTTACGTGTTTGTAAATTTTCAAGTGCATCATATTTGTTGTGGTTCAGCGTTATCATAGCAGTAGTAACTACTTATCCCGGTATCCACAAACCATGTCATCTTATTTCCTTCTGATATTACTATACTATTACCATTTTTGGTACTGTTAGAATTAATCTCCAAATCTGAATGTTGACCACTAGCACACAATCAGAAAAAGTGTCCTATACAAAACCTCTAGAGCAGTGGTCTTCAAACTTTGTAGACTCACAGAACCCTTAGAACTATAAGATGTTTTGGGGGAACCCCATCCCACTTTTAGAAAAGTACATCTTGCCGCTGCTAACGAATTTTCATTTTGACTCGCGGAACCCCCAGAGATGTATTGCGGAACCCTGGGGTTCCGCGGAACACGGTTTGAAGACTGCTGCTCTAGAGGATGGGAACTACTGACAAAGGAGTAGTAGAGCAGTGCTTAAGGATTCAAGAAACATAAGTGTATGGGTATGTTGGCCTGATCTTAGTAAACTTAGGGTGCAATCAGGAATTTGTACGATGAGGCCCTTTGTCGCCTCCTTCCCTCTGCCTGACACAATTCGGTACATCGAAGGGTCCTGATGACCATATTCGTGAAAGTGCTCAAATAATAATTTCATAACTTCGTTGGATCCGATCTGTTTAATCTGCATAAGACTGGCCATGAGAGAAGCGGATATCTAGATCCCGAGAAAATGGGGATTATTTGGGATATTCCGGGAAAACATGACAGAATGATGATCCATATATTGATATGTAAGCAATCCAACCATGTTTATTTTGTTACTCATCGTCATAACTTTATTCAGTTTACAGTAGGGGGTCGGGTCTGTGAGTTCTAGCCCTCCACTCTCCTATGTTGTTTAAAAATGTTCTGTCCATTTTCCTCACCCACTTGATCACATGCTCCCACGTTCGTATTGGCATTTCGTTACCCATGTCCACTCGACTTTTAAAGTGTAAGAAAAAACGAGGTGATTTACATTGAGTTCAGGTCATTCACTTTGCAATACCTGTTAAAATATATCAGATTTCTAAAGCATACAGGTGAGTGAACATGAAGTCGTTCGTGTTCAAGAAATTTTACAGCACTGTAATTTATTTAAGATTAAAGTCTAAATATGGAATTTGAAGTCTGGTGGAATACTATATGAGTCAGTACCATAAATATTCATGTTGAAAACAAAGCTGCAGGATTACATTCAAATGACTGCCTCTGCAGTATTTCTTTGATATCTGTCCAAACGTACAAATACCGGTAATATTTTATAAAGTTCATCGTTCATGAACCCCTCTATGAAACCAAATTGTGACCCAAACAATTGATAGATTTTAGTTACAAAACTGAAGCATTAAGTAATAAATAACCGATTCACATTCTTACAAATACAGTTCCATAATACAATGCCATCTGGACTTGCAGCTGGTGCACACTGTCCTAAAACTGGTTCAAAAAATTTTTTACAGACAGTCAAGTCAACAGGTTAGACCCACGTGGCAACTCGTTATAAAAAATTAGTACACCTATATCTAGTTTACCAGCCGTTTACCATATGAGGTAAAATTTAGGCTATATTTTGCTTTCCCCTTCCTCCTTTGGCTGCCTCGCGCACAATATCTTTTTAATTCAAGTAAAATGAGGGCATCGTCAAATATAATTATTTACTATATGTCTGAACGTTGATAAAATGATCAAAAGCTTTGAGGTCAGTAAGTAGATCACATTAGCTTAGGCAAATTGAGATAAACCCCACTTAACATGGGATATAATTTATTGTAATAAGGAACCATTTCACTCATAGTCGTACATGTAATGTATGACAATAGCATACCATGGTCTTAAATAAAAATTTGCCCAAAATCAGGTATCTGAAATATGCGGCCCATGAGAATCATATCTAAACAGTTACGACATGTATATCTTACATGCTCTAAGTTTTGAGTAGACAGGGAAGGGGAAGGTAATGGTCTTTTTATTCCCCACTGTAAGCACTTGGCACTTGCAAAAAAAAGACCAACGACGTGTGCCTGCGGCCCACAAGACACTCCACTACTGCCAATACAGCCCCCTACCCAAAATGTTACTTGAAAGAAGTTGCATGTTACTTGTAGAAAGCCTAGAATAGGACTCTTGTAAAAGATCCATTTCATTCTTTTTGTCAACTATTGTTTTAGTTTTCAAATGACTATATTGTTCATACCTACGTCGCCCGTCCTTGTTGTGTCCTCAAACAGGTGTTGAAAAACAAATTAAGAAACATTATGCCACATTAATGATTGTCGAAATAATACATACGTTAATTACTTTATCTAGTCATGTCCTTGTTAATGAAGGATAATTAGATTCTTTGCCAAACTTAAAGGTGTTTTACTGGTTTTTCAGTCCAGAAACTGTTTGATATTTCTTAAATGAGATGTATTGTTATTTTGGTCTTAAAGTAACACAGGATGTTTTTGTGTCTTGTATGTTAGTGTCACAATATAAAATGCTAAGAAACCAATTCATAAGTTTTTTTACTCAATAAATTTAGTTAAGAAAAGGCATTTTTTTGTTCGAAGCTTGAATAAAGAATCAAAGTTGCCATGCTTTGAGGTTGCATCTTTTTTTTATAAGGAAGGGTAAGATTTTAACTACCTTTGAAGGTAGATTTTAAGATGCCCAAGGCTATCTGCCGTCTCACAGGTTTGCGATTACTAAACGTGGAGTCATATAAAACCAGGTAACATATACACCATAGCCGACACTACTTACCCACGCAAAACAATGTATGGTGCAAGAAAAGATTTGAAAAATGAAACATACTCAGCAATACTTATATTGTATTTACTTCTCTGCATTCCGTCGAGAGGCAAATAGTTGGATAGAAAAAAACAACTGTAATTTTAGTCTTCAAATGTCCGAATTTCTAAATACAGTACGAGTGGAACCTATAATTATAAAAATGAAAAAGATTACCTTCCGGAAGAAATGAGCTACAACTAAAATTATTACGCTTATTCAAGGTTTAACAATAGACGACAACCTTGAAACGTACAAATTCTTACCTAAATTGGCTTTAGTGATATTAAATATTTAAAATACTGTTTGTATGTGTGATCGTTCAACAACATTCAGTGTCCTCGTTGTTTACAATGATAGTTTAGTCATCTATTTTTAACTGTTAGATTGAAAATTCATTCAATGTAGGCCTACTGCATAATTTCATTTGTTAGGACATCCTGAAACACTTGTTTTTTTGTGATTACTAGCACCATCTTGTCCTTCTCCATCCCAAATCTTATACTTAACAAAAAGTAAATTATAATTTCAGAAAATTATAGTATAATTCTTCCGATTAATAACTTTAAAACACAGTGCTATTGTTAAAGAACTGATGGAAGGTGGTCTTCTTTCGTCTATTCATGCAAATGTAGGACAGCTATAAAATATACAAGTAAACATGTATGAATCACTCATTTGTAGCAGGAAACTACTAAAAAACATTTCGTGCATCAAAGAGTAAAAACAAGACAGTAGCAGATATGAATCAAGCTGTTTGATATTTCAAAATGAAATTAGTTTGCATACAGACGACCCCCTCATCAGGACATAAACAGTTACACAATGGATAGTTAGTGGACAAAAATAGTCTCACGTGTAAGTTGTTAGTCAAACTTGCTTCCTAGAAAAGAGACTTCATTAAAACTTTTTTTAATATAATTTCACTACTGATGTCTGTCTATCTATGACAAATACTACTTAATTATCAAAATTAACTCAACTTTAACAAAAACGAAAAAAAAACTCGCCTTAAAATACCTAACTACAGTATGTGTTTCTGGCTCTGAATATCCCCCTCTATTTTAATGAATCTCTCCCCTTGCTTGAATTTTTTTCTCCCTTTTTCTTAAAAAAAAAACTTCACCTGCTCTTCAAAAATTTCCCCTTCCACTTTTCATTTGATAGGGTTTAAGTGAAAGAATGCATGTGTATGATTGGCCACATTTCAGACTTTCATAAAAGTTTTCCTCTCAACAAAGAAATTACCTGTTGAAACCAGAACCGACCCATTCCTTATAAACCGGTAAATAACCTTGCAGGATGGAGGGAGGGAGAAAGGTAGTGTTTCTTCAATTTTCAACAGTTGTTCACCTTCTAACCCTATACCTTGGTATGGTCTTACCTGACCATCAAAATTTCCCGCCACCAAAACACTACCCTTTTACATTTCTTACCCATATAAGTCAGTGAATAGGAAAAAAAAAGAAAGACACTTTAAGCGAAACCCTCTTTACAAAAAGAAATCTACCAAAAGAAACCTAGCCTACATTTCTGTTCAAGACTTCCCACGACAAAAGAGTAAATTTAAAAGTTAATCGACCATACAAACAAAACCACCTTTAATATGAAACACACCTTCAAATGTTTGAGGAGGTCACATGGTCTCATTTAATTGATTTCAGGCATTAAAGTATTATCTTTAGAGTGGTGGTGATGTCAAACACGTGAATGCAGCCCACGGATTGACGAACGAAGTTTATTTTGTTAAAGTTATTAAATGAAAATGTAAAAAACAAACAAAATAATATTTTAATGCAGACTGGTTAAATGATTAATTCTTGAATATACATAAAAGACCTTGTTTTGCTTGCTAAAATTATATTGGGAGACGTTTTTGTCTGCAATCCGCAGGCTCTCTTAATTAAATTCAATTTGGTAGCCCGTCTGTTAGACACCACTGTTATAGAAATGTGAGTTCAGCAGAGATATTATCTTAGGTTTAGAAAGGTTTTTCATCTGGTCCTAGAGTTTAAGACCATAGTAGTTTTGAAGCATACAAAATAACAGTTTGAACATTTTAGTTTCTTATTTGTGTAGAGTGTACTGAAAAAGGTGAAATGCTTGCCGTAGAGGCAAGGAGATTCCAATCTTTTTGGAGGTCTCATATTTCAACAGCATACAGTGGATTGAATATCCATTATTCAAAATGCTTGTGGCACACCAAGTTACCAATGTGAGGAGAACCTTAGAGCCAATTTGAATTTCTTATTCATGGTCGATTTTGGAAGATGTCTGATACTTTATATTCTAATTATATCTTTTGAAAACCACAACTCAATTGGGTAGTGAATAAGGAAATTTTAAGAAATGCCAGATAATTTGTTTTCGAACTAAAGGAAATTGTGAAGTTTTGCAAATAAGTGTCAAGTGGCTGTTCTCAAGTGCTTGCTATTTACGTTGGATCCACTTAAAATTAGTGGAAATAATCAAAGCTGCGGTATGTCACCCCAGAAGGGGTAGTTGGGCCGCTGCTATACACGTTAATCACTCTGAAGCCCCCCCATATACAGTATTACTAAACAATGTTTATGTTGGAGTTGGTGCAGAAAAATATTTCCATAATTGCGAACTATCTACCCACACTATCGCGTAGTTGTATGCAGTAAAGACATGCATCATATGAATACATTTCCTTTTAAATAAATTCAATTCAAGGTATCTTCCATAATGGCCATAAAGAAAGTGCCACGATACCAGAGTGGTGCTGCACTCAATTCTCACCCGTGGAGACTTGATTGTTACCACACTGCTACCATTCTGTTAGTCACTGGCACCTTGAAAAACATTAGTCTGGTGTGCCCAATTTAAAATAAAAGTGAATCAACAGCGATAAAAATGGGAAGCACAAATATTATATGGAAATGGACATGCAACTTTTTATGTTCTATGGCCTCATGTAGTGGGCAGACTAACCACCTTGAAAGAAATTGGGTATCTATAAATAAAACGGAGGTGATAGGAGTACATCCATACGATATTATAAGCATGCTAATATGAATTCAATACGAGTATTTCAAAAAGCTGTGATAGAAATTGAGGTGTATTCACTATCATAATTGACAACCAACTTTTGAAATCTAGGGGTCCCGTTTGTGACCTAATTTTTGAAAAACGCCAAACCCACTAATATAGTTAATTAACAAAACTCTCTTACGATTCTAGATTCTTTATTGACTCTTGGCAGAGTTTTACCCGCGAGGTCTATCTGCACCATGCCCTTCTGTGACACCTGCTCCTCTTCCACCCTGCCTGTTACCTGATACATGTATATCCAGAGGCGTAGCTGAGTTTCCAGGACCCTCGTGGCAGTGTGAGCCATAAAGGGGTGCGTCATGCTTTCCCGGAAATTTTTAAGTTTTAGGACATCAAAACCTGAATATCTCGGCGTATGTTTAGGTTATGAAGAGGATATGTAACCCCAGATGCTGCGCCCGGGAACATATTCCCTTCAGCTACGCCACTGTGTATATCCCGCGCTTGTTAACGTGCTCTTCAGTTTCATTAAAACCACTTGTCACATATAAGCCCACACACCACGCAGAACCAAATGATCATATGGGATTATCAGTGCCACCGATAAAGTATTTGGGATAAAGTTTTGTACCTGTCGTCAGAGCCGTAACGGGGGTATGGAGCACCTGTGGCAAGTGTCTAACTTTCGCTTGCCCGTAACCCAATAATGACAAAAAACTTAAACATTTTGCGCCCCAAACCCAGTTGCGTCCGTGGCGGCCGCCTTCTTCGCCACTCCCTAGTTACGGCCCTGCCTGTCGTATTCTATTACTTCTTGTGTACATAATGTCGCTGCTCTCCTCAACAGAAGCCTTGGACATCATCTTCTTTCGGCCGGCCTACTAACCATTGTATCATATCTGACTGCATAAATCACGGAATATGTTAATAATCATTGAATTTACCATCTTAATAGGCACTTGTGCACTGCAGAAATGTTTATTTGATAAATGTTTGAATTAATTTTCTAGGATCGATTTGCAAGAGATAACGTTGAGCCAACAATTGATTCCAACCAAAATTACAAATTACTGGGTGGATATGAAACCGATACGAAAACTGTGTTAAAATTCCAAAGAAGTTATGATACCTGTGATCCAAACGACTGGAAAATTACTGTAAGTTGAAAGCATAATTACTGAAAATTAACAACTCATGTGATTACAATCAAAATAAATTATTCGTATCTTTCCAGAATGACACTACCTTCGTTATATACGCTTATCATCCCGATGATCCCGTTGGTAACACACTTGCGGTACATACCAGAGCAGGCCATCGAAGCCTTTATCTTGCAGGTTTTAATCATCCTTTACCTGAAGCAGTACCCAACAGCAAATCTGTAGAAATGAGGATGTCAAATGTAAGAATTCGTGAAATTATTTCAATAATTTAATACATACAGTAGATCTGCAATACGGCAAATGAAATGTGTAGTATCTTGGTCCCGATAGAGAACATTGAAATGGAGCTTGGATGTCGTCTGATATAGAGCTGGCTCTTGACAACCGGTTCTAGCCCTCCACTCCCGTCTGTTTCCCACCAGGCCCCCGTCCACCCCACACACTGCCATGTCCCTCCGAACAATAATGCATGGAAGAATGGGTATTTCGCGCGAATTAAAATTAGCATTAACCGAACATTTTAATTGAACATTTTCAGTGAATGTCAATTTCAATATATTCATTATTGTTCACCGTGATCGGGAGCCAATAGCACCAATTACTTACAAAATACACGCCCTGTTGAAATGCCGTCTGCTGGGACCCCGATACTGCACATTTACCCTGCAGGGCTAACTTTAGTTGGAAAAGTGACAGTGTTTCACCGTCCTTCTCGACTAGATTCCAATAAAATTTCAGCAATTATAATCCTAAGGTAGCCAAGTTATATAGGTCATTGAAATTAAGACAAATCAGCTCTCAAATCAAAACTAAAAAGCACTATAGAAACTAGGTTGTGTAGCATATATTTGTCAAAGAAATCTGTTATTGAATTACCCATTTAATAGTTTATTGAAGCATTCATGCATTATATCAAAGAAAAAGGAGAGAGATTTTTCAGTGTAGATAATGAGTAATAAATTATTACATACCATAATAGAATTGAATTGTTTTTATCATCAGCATGAATGTCTGTAAAGGCTTAAATTGACCTGTAAGAATCTAATTCAACATCTGCAAATTTTATTTCATATTGGGCCAGAGGCATTTGTGATACTTTCCCATAGCAGGAATTCCCAATACAGCAGTGTTTCTTATTCTTTCCTATCGCGGCCTATTTGAAAGAAGCATATAAAACGTAGTGGCCCACTAGCCCCTAATCTAACCCAGTGCTTATATGAAGAGATATGACCAGATCCATACACTATGTAGCAATAAAATTTGTGGCCCACCAAGAAATTCTCGCGGCCTAGTGGCCTTTATTGCATAATGATATTATATTACCATCTTGGTAAACTTGGTTAACCATATACATTAGCATTAACTGTACTTTTTATTTCAAAAATAGGTTGTATTACCCATGGGTGAGAAGTCGTTTTGTTGGGAAAAAGTGTTCAAAATCACATCGTCACCTAGTGAATCAATTATTGGGGTAAATACTGCATTTAGCTACTTGAAATACTCTGAATGCAGTAATGATATTAAAATATGATCTATATTTATTAGTATAAACCAGTTTGGAATAATCTTACTGCACCTGCTATTAATCTCATACGTTTGTACCACTGTGACGTTACACGTGATGCTTTAACATGGGACAAGTATTCAAGTACAAATGGTGATAGATGTGACGCATCAACTCTTGGTATTGGACATGCAAACTGTACAAAGATTTTGGCATCTGCTACTGCTGGCTCACTGGTATTGACATTGATAAATGATCGCTTAACTAATAACTCGTACCTTAACATTTACTATTTGTAAAAACATTTTCCAGGGTTATATGTTACCATCTACAGTGGGACTTTCTTTCAAAGATGCATCATCTGTATATTTCCTATTACGTGTGGAGTACAGTGAATGGAAAAATCAAGAAAGTAAGAAATGTTCCATCAAATTTAGTTTTTAATTCAATATGTAGATTTACTTCCGTCCTTACAACAAGCATGACATCAGTCATATTATCTTGCATCTTCCATACCTTTAGTTTATGAATATAAGCGAGCAACTTGGTTTTACTGGTTCATTGCGTATTTTCAATTTCTGAAGGATGGACAGCTAAATTAATTAATTGCTCCGCCTCGGTGGCGCAGGGGGTAGCGTGCTCAACTACTGGGTCAGTGGTTTCAAGCTCGATACTGGATCAAGGTGGGCTGAATTCTTTCGGACGAGAGATAGGTTCCAAGTGCTTCTGTCATCGGATGGGAAGTAAAGCCATGGCGTACGATGCACATGTGGTGTACGATGTCAGTTCCACGCAAAAGAACCCACCCTACTAGGCAACGGGTAGACGAGGAAAATTCCCAGGTTTAGGAGCTCGTCCCCCCCTAGCGTCGATGAAATGCCCCGACGAACAGTAGCCACACGATAAACTTAGGTCGGCAGCCGGCTGCGGAAAAATACCGCCCAACAAAGATGGGTACCGACCTTGCCGCAAGCTAAAAGAGGAGTTAGTAGTTGCTTTCCTTTGGACAATTAAATTCGTTTCGCCACGATGATCTCTAGTAAAGCAATAATGATTAAAAAAGGCTTTTCATGAAGTCGTAAAACGTGCCAACAGGCACCTTTCCAATAGTAGAAATCAGGAATCACATACAGTATACAGTTTTCCGTACAGTATATATGCAGCAGAGAAAAATAAGCATGATAGCAGGAGATAAAATTATAGTATACTTACGAAGTAGGGAGCGGCGAGTTGCGTTGGACACACCAGTTCTCGTCTGATCACTGAAGTTAAGCAACGCAAGCCCAGTTAGTACTGACACGGGTGGTCGCTCGGGAAAGCTGGGTACTGCTAATACCCAATAATCGTCGCATTAGTGTAGTGTCTGTGAAGTATATGCATTAGAACTATGCAGTGGACGGGTCTCTAATGACCTTGTAGTTGACGGGACCTTAAACACAAACAAACAAACGAAGTAATATAACATCATCAGCATCGTACCCTTATCCCATTAGGCAGGGTTGGGTCTGTGGGTTCTTGCCTTCTAATCCTGGCTCTCCTCCACTAAATCTATCTACTCCACATTCAGTGAGTGGCTTATTGTATTTGATACACCAGTTCTCGTCTGATCACTGAAGTTAAGCAACGCAACCCCAGTTAGTACTGATATGGGTGACCGCTTGTGAAAACTGGGTACTGCTAACACCCAAAACTCGTCGCACTAGTGTAGTGTCTGTGCAGTCTCTGCTTTAGAATTACGGAGTAGACGGGGCTCTAATGGCCTTGTAGTTGATGGGCCCCAATAACACCTACAAACCAAACCTAAACCACATTCGGTCATGTCCCTACGGAAAACTTCCTCCCATGTTTGGTTTGGTCGTCCTCTGACCTGGGTGTTCCCAAAAATCTGCATCCCGGGAACTGGCCGGATCAGGTCTTCCTCCACTCTTATCACATGTCCATATCACCTCAGCCCGTATTCTCGCATCTTCTCTGCAATGTTCCCCACCCCAGGCTATCTCTAATGTGCTCGTTTCTAACTACTCTCGAAACCCCACACTAGTACTACAGCATTCGCATTTTCGCCACTTGCATTCTCTTTTCAGTTCTTTCTCATTGCCCAACACTAAGAATCGTATAGCATGGCTGGCCGTATCACAACTTTCCCTTCAGTTTTATTGGAACCCTTCGGTCACACAGGATACCACCTACTTGTCTCCACTTTAACCACCCTACATTGATCCTGTGGGTAACATCTGACTCAATTTATCCGTTACTGTGAAAGACAGACTCCAAATATTTAACCTCCTTAATCTTAGGCACCACCTCACCACTTTGCCCCTGTCCGTCCCAGTTGAATGCGAGATATTCAGCCGTCTTCATGTTCAGTCTTAGTCGCCTTTTTCTACTGCTGCCCTAATGTGGATTTTGATCATCCCAATTTCGGATGGTGACTTTGCTCTACCACTGATCAAAATAACAATTGGGCTCAGTTTTGCTTCATTTAATTCGACTTTTAATGACAGCAACATGGAAAACACAATTATTTATTAGACAATAAATAACACAAATTAGGAAAGAATTATTTCAATTATTCGATGTTGCGGCATAGTCTAGATAATGCTTCATTATCCTGTTATGGAACAACGAATTTTATTTATTGAGTATTGTGTATTGCATTACAGATTTAATAGATGACTCAGGTTTCCGTGTCATTTTCACAACCAACCCCGTGCCAAACCAGGCTGGAACTTTAACAGTTGGACATCATTTGGGCGTCAGCCAAATTATTCCTATTGACCAGAAGGATTTCACTACATTGGGATTCTGCGATGCTGAATGTACAGGAATTGTAAGTTATAAGAGTTTACGGTTAAAAATAATGCAATTCGTATAATCAAGCATTTGAATGCGTTAAAATTAAGTTTATAGTGCAATAGCACTAAGAAGTTCACATGAGTCAATCAATGACTTATTAAGCAAAATAATCCTCAGTAACGTTCAAAAAACAGCGTGTACTTGTATACTATTGCCATAACTACAATAATTGTTGAGTTATCGCTGGCTTACAAGAGAAAAAAAATATCATACCCTTATCCCGCCTGTGGCAGGGTCGGGTCTGAGAGTACTCTTCCACTCCCACGTCTGCTTTGATCTTCCTCTGTCCCGGGGTGCTTCCAATAATAATCTACATTCCCCTTAATGGGCCTAACCAGCTCCTCCTTCACCTTCTCATAATATGCCCATGTCTGTATGTTACTAATCAGTAGTTTATTTATTTGTAGTCACTTCCTCCTGAAGGAATTTTCATCTATGAAGTATTTTTAAATTCCAGAAACTTTGGTAAGGAAATATTTGTATTTTTCCTTTAAAAATATCAAAGGGTAAATAAATTTCGTTGTGTAGACATAGTTTGCATACAATTGTTGTTTTTGAATGTTTTTGAATTGTTGTTTTTGTGCTGCACAGGAAGAAAGATGACATTAAAACATTTGAGAAAAGGAGAGGAATTAGAGCCATTAGCGAAAGATGAACATTATAAAGGAAATGTTCAAGTTTACAGATCATTTTTGAACCCCATTCATATGCTACCTGTAAGAGATTGTTTGGCAGATTGATAAAAAAGATTTTATAGATGTTATAATAAAAATTTCTATTTTAGGGTGATAATTTAGTTCTTGATTGTCATTATGATACTACTGAAGCCCAGTCTACAATCTTGGTTAGTACTATATTTAATTTTTATTTAGTGAAACAACTTTATAACAGATGTACATGCCACCAAAACGGCGATAGTAATTACCATACCTATTTCAAATTCACATTATAGGGCGGAGTATTGCCAGATAATGAAACCTGTCTTGCATTTTTGAATTATTATCCACGAGTTGAATTACAGACCTGTCTTAGCTCTCCACCGCTAACTCAACTTTTCCAGTGGTTGGACACAAAACAAGTGTATGTAAAACATTTTGATAGATTTTAACATACAATATACTTTCATCTGACAATGTTAAAATATAACAATAAAGAAAGAAGCATTCAATAATTGACAATCTTCATTTTTAAATTTTAGCGAGGTGGAACCGTCAAAATATAGTGAAGTGTCTCCAAATGGACAAGATCCAAGACTGGTTCAATTTCTGAAACATTATAATTGGGCTTCAAGAACACCTGAATTTCAAAAGTTTGTCCGTGATAGCTATACTTCAATGTGTACTTATGAAATGAAGAATGATACGGTATTTATCAACTTCTTATTTATCTAGTCAGTTAATTTGCCTCGTTCAGAAAATCAATAATTATTTTAATATCTTAGGTCTCTGGCATTCGAATTCCACCACGAATAGAAAGTCCATTTTACCAGCACAGTAAGTGTGGAGACGGCCCTACCAATGCCAGCAGTCCTGATCTGATGGGACCACCTGGTACTGATATGGGTCACGACCATAGTGGCCATGATCATAGCGGACATGATCATAGCGGACATGATCACCCGGGTGGTGACACAGGTATGCCTGATCAACCTGTAGATGGACCCATGTCAACTGAACATCCTAATGAAATTGAAGGATCCACTCATATGCCAGATCATGCTAAGCCTTCAAAGCCTCAAGGTAGCTCATCCACAATCCTAATTAGTAGTAATTTCAGTTTTATTTTGACGGTACTTTTATTAGTGAATAACAGACAGTGAATAAATTAAAATTGCACCATTAAAAACTATTAAAGTGGGAGAGAGAATGGTTCAGAAAATTTGTTTCTTGTAGTGCAGCAAAAGTATTCATAAGAAATCTTTACATTTCAAAAGATGGTGTTTAGCACAACATTGTTTTCTTTCTTACATTTCACCATCTGGAGAAGATTACATTTTAATATCCTGAATAATTTCAAACAGTGCAAGTGTTAAGGCTTGCAACCCCTCTGAAACTCTTCTGCTCTAGATACCCTTTTTGAAAGTGTATCTAGTGTTTAATATAATATTTGTCAGATGTTTTGTAGATGGCGAACTAGATTGTATATTTGTAGTTTTTTTGTATAGTTTATAAGGATGTAACAGTGGATGTTTTAATCCATTTCTCTGCTCTTATAAAAAGTTGTTTCATTTCATTCTTTTAAAAGGTAGTAATTACAGTTTTACTTTTTAACTAAGTAAAATTATAGTTTCATTTTTAATATGGTTTATATCTTAGTTAAATTTTCCAATTAAATGGAAGTTTTTTTAAAATCAAATGGGATGCCGAGTATTACAAATATAATTATACAGTCCTGGCGTTGCGATATTTATTACAATAACTGATAGCTATTTTAAGCACTATAATTAAAGTCATCTTCTACTCTGCCAAATTGACAATTTTGAGACCACTTTTAAAATAATAATATATTCAACTTAATGGCATTAATAGTAGTTCCGTTTCATCAAATGTATTTCTACAACTTTAACCTTGAAATGTCTCTTGCACAATGCAGTAAGTAGTAGTAAGATGAAACCAGTTGTAAAACGGGTGAGGTATGTTTTATAGAAACCCAAGTAGTCATCATCTTTTCAAAATTTTGTCTGTCTATCTCCTTAAAGAATTCTTTTACCTTAGTAGACTATTTGCATATTCTCATCTGTCAAATCATAACAAGTGAAGTATAAACATATAAATGGGTTCAAAATATTATTACATTTGTGTTTTTATATGAATTATTATGTTTAGAATGTCGTTAATATAATATTTTAGGATGCTATGCAAATATATAATTTTTCAGCATTTCTCAACCTATAAAGTTGACTTCACAAAATATAGTCCTTTATCAATTTCTTCATTAAGTGCATGCAGTCTGCAAATCCAACGAAACTTAAGACTAAAATTTATTTTTAATTTAAAAAGTTTGAGAAATGCTGTTATACTGATTATTGACACCAGTATGTCTTTATGGTATTTCAAAAACTACAAGAAAATTTGATGATTATTTGTGTTGTGTCGTCCGGTGACTGAATTATGACATGTTTAACTACATACAGTATGTATTATTTCAATTTTTATTTTATGATTTTTGTCAATTATCTCTTAAAGCTCTATTTTGGTTTGAAATTATAACGCTGACTGCCACGTAAGCTTAAACCAGTTGGTTACATTAAAGTGCATTGTTAAGGTTGTGAAAACATAAATAAATGAAAGTTTCATCAATCTCTTAGCATTTAGTATAAATATTCTACTCATTGTTTTCCATAGTGGAAAACCCCTTTAATGCAATATGATTCACAGGGATTGATGCAAGATTTACTGCAATAATTTTGAAATTCAATAGTTAAATGAGGAACTTACAATATGGCCTAAAAGTTACAACGGTTGGGAAATCATTTTTGTCATCTAATTACATCTTGAAATAACTAGGTCAACGCTTAATTTTGCTATTTTGATCATTATTATTTAAAATACAGTATTAATCAATAGTTTGGAATGTATTGGCGCTGACCACAGAATATAATTTGTGCTTTAATAAATAAAAATTGCATGACAACAGGAAGCCATTTGCAGTAAACATGGTATAACAAAATGGCTAAACGTTGCTGACGATGTGGGAAAGCTTGCGGAGTCCAACGAGGAGGCCCAAAAGGGCTTACAAGACATCCAGGTAGCAATGGGGAAGGGGGGGGTCTGAAGGTGAATATGAAAAAGACAGAATACCTAGCTTTTAACTGGAGTGGTCAGGGACCAGAAGGCGAGGTACGCTCAAGAGATGAGGTGATACCAGCAGTGCAGGAGTTTAGATACTTAGGATCAGTGTTCCAGGGAAATGGGGAAATAGACTCAGATGTGTCTAATAGGATTAAGGCAGGTTGGCTGAAGTGGAGACAAGCAAATGGAGTCCTCTGTGTCCGCCGGGTGCCTATAAAGCTAAAATGCAAAGTCTACAGAACTGTGGTTATGCCAGCTATGCTGTATGGCTCAGAGTATTGGGCCGTGAGGAAGGACCATGAAAGGAGAATGCAGGTGGCTGAGATGCGAATGCTGCGCTTCATGAGCGGGGTGTCACGAGCTGACAGGATCCGAAACGACCATGTTAGAGGTAGTCTGGGGGTGGGAGACATCGCTGAGAAGATGAGGGAAAACAGATTGAGGTGGTATGGGCATGTGATGCGTAGGGGGAAAGAGGAGCTGGTTAGGTCCATCATTGGACTGCAGGTGGTTGGGAGGTGTCAGGGGGAGGGGAAGACCTAAGAGGACATGGGAGCAGGTTGTACAAAAGGACATGGGTGTGTGTGGGGTGGATGGGGGGCCTGGTCGGGGATCGGCGGGGGTGGAGGATTGGAACTCGCAGACCCGACCCAGTTTCGTGCTGGAGAAGGGTATGATGATGATGAACAAAATGGCTAAACGTACATATCTACTCCAGTGGTAGTTTTCGGCGTTTGTTTCCCTGTAAGAAACTAAAACATTAATCATCATCATCATCACACCCTTATCCCGCCTGTGGCAGCGTAGGGTCTGCGGGTCCACTGGACATGCTCTGACTGGGGGCACTCCAGCCAGGCATATTGGCTAGGTTGTCTGTGGGGGATGCCGGCCTACCCCACTGTTCCAACACCGCATTATACAACCAAGATTAAACTAAAACATCAATACAATAAAAAAATTTATATTACATCCTAATAGATACCATATGCTGTTTCTTATTATAGTATGTACCTATAAATTACCGATAATATTTTGAAGGTTCATTGCTAGAAAAAAAAAACGACTTTTGTTCTTTTGGAACCTCTTCGACGGAGCTCTAATATCCTGAGGTACTCCAGCTACCTCACTACCTACCCTACCATAGGGTGAATGCCATCGAACTCTTAAGAAGTCGCATAATAACGAATGTCAGTAACCTACGATGCTATTAAGGCATGCTTACATGCCTCGGGATGAATATTGTAAGTATGGATGAAAAAGTAGAAGTATTAAATGAATATAATACTCTTACTGTATATGACTTGATGAAAGTTTTAAGCGCAGGGTCATGACTGAGGACCAATTTCCTTCATCCCTTCCGAAAAATAAATCTCTTTTCAGCCGAACTCGTGAAAACGAACCAAGTTTTCCTTGTTTATTATTAATAAAACATATTTTGTTAGCCAATCAGTCAACACAAAAATGTGGTTTACCAACTCTAGCTTTACGTCATTTTTAAACAACGAATAGCCACATCTAACAAGTACCAGTACTTATAAGGGGTCCGAGTCAACTCCGGGTGAGATTAGAACTGAACAGTCAACTGTGCGTGATTCAATCAACATTCATAAAACTAGTAATTTTTTTATAGAAAATAAATACGCAGAAACGACAACCTACTACCATGTTCAGCGTGACATTTGTTATCACAGTAATTGCAACTGTAGTCAGGTAAGAAAGTCAGGATTTCAACTTGCTAGTATGATAAAATTAACATTAGTAATTATATATAGCAATAAAGTTTAATAATACAATTCAGAAACTAAATTTCTAGCATAGCCAATGCACAGTAGGATTAGAAATATTTATATATACTGGGTCGACGGAATCGGGCCTTCAGAGCCTACGCTGGCCTGAAGACCCTAGCGCTGACTAGGTATATCTACAGTATTTGTATTTTGCTTAAGTTGTACCCAGCGCCGGCCTTTGAAAGTGGGAGGCCCAGTCACCCACCATGCCCGGTAAGGCATAGCATAGTGCAGGATGGGCAATCAACCTTTTGTAGATCGGGAGCCAAATTACCATTATGGATGGAAATGAAAGACCGCGTTAAAAAAATAAGGTCAAACAGTATTGTCGTTTGGATGTGCCACGTTTGTTGACTTTGTCTTTATTTAGCAAGTATTTGTTGCAGTACAAATGACAGAACGGCCTTCTCGTCTGTCTACTCAAAACAGAAATAGAGACTGGTTTATCGAAATAGTGACTTAGTAAAAATACCTGACTTACTAGTACACTAGTGGCTACCCTCTGATCACAGGCCATGGCACAGAGCCGAATCTACACAAATAAAGGGTCAACCGGTTGCCCATATGTGACATTGTGTATTAATAGTTGACGTTCTGTCAGTATCTTAGATCATGAGCCTGTCTCCTGTTGCATTGTAATTATTGTGCAAAAGGTGAGACACCTGCCAAAAATTTCTATTTTGGTTGTGTAATGCGGTGTTGGAACAGTGAGGTAGGCCGGCGTCCCCCCACAGACAATTCAGCCAACATTTCATGCGGTCTCCAGACGCCCGGCTAGGGTGCCCCCAGTCAGAGTATGTTCATTGGACCGGCAGACCCGACCCTGCCACAGGCGGGATAAGGGTATGATGATGATGTTCTGTCAGTATCTTATTACAAGTTATATACTCCGTAATGATCACAATATACTGTAGACCTACATTCGTGTGTAACGTTACATAACTGTAATTTATTTGTGCAAGTTGCTAAAAAGCTATTAAAATTTTGTTTTAATGTTGGGGGCCCTGGGCTACTACTGCACGTATTGCCCGCCCCTGGTTGCACCACTGAAAAGTAAACAAGGCGTACTCTGGTAGCTAAGGAGATGGATTGCTTGCCATTTGTAGTGTCCTGCTCTTAAAAATCAACATGAGTGATAATAGTTGATAGGTGTATCAGAGATCTTATAATTACGTATTTTCAGAGATCTTATAATTTCGTATTTTACGTATTTTCTAAACAGTAGTCAACCATCTGACTTGGAATTACTGGAACCTAATGCAGAAAATGACGACATGCATCCTGTCAATTTTCATTTGACAACAGAAGATGAAAAAAAAGTCATTGCTGATTTTATATGCAAAGGTATTTAAAATTACTGCGTCTGCTACAGATGAACCTGAAAAATGCATAGTAAAATAGACGGTATATACCTGTAAGCATCTATTATTAAAAAGACATTAACTTATATCCCTTTTCTATTAGGATGGCCATGTCCTGACTACGACATAACAGCGGACCATTCCTTCCTTGTGCAAGAAAGGAACTATCCAACATTTCAAGCTATTGCAGCAACTGTAGCAGGATGTGGTAATTTCTCAGAAGGGCTATATTCAGGATACAGTGCCTTATTTAGATACAGAAGAGGTAAGGTAATTTTATACTAACAAGAGAACCGGATACCTATTTTTTGCAGTCGTCAATATTAATATCTAAATCTATTACCTGGTATTTATATACGCAGGATTAAACGCTGAAAACAGAACTATAAATATGTCTGTTCCCGTAATTGTGGAAATCACTAAGACAGATAATGATGACTGCGAAGAAACCTACAAAGTATTTTATTTAGCAAAAAGTAGTGATGCAAATGTCCCACTTCCAGAGCCAATTCAAGTAAATACAATTCCAATTAATATATCTGTCTATGGACGTCCGTGGAAATTTTTCCAGGGAAGATGAAGGTTCCAGGAATAAGAATAATTTTTTTTTTAATTTTAACGTTTTAGGATAATGTGAAGGTAGAACAGACGACGCCTTTCAATGTTTACGTTCATACATTTTCGGGACGTTTTGATAACCCGCAGCCAGAAAGAACAAAATTATTAGTTAATCTCCAACATTTGAATTTATGTTTCGGTGATTCCAGATATTTTGTCGGTAAGTAGCACAATAGCAATTATACCATTCAATTCTCTTCTAATTCACCAAACTTTTCCTTGAACCCTGCTCATGCCTGTAATATAATGTATAATCGCAGATAACCATAAAACAGTAACGTTAAACCAATATATACAGAGGATGATCAGAGAGACTAGCTGCCTCCACAAGCTCATATTAAGTTTACAGGAGCACAGCATTTATTTTTAAAGTCATAGAAAACTTTATGACACACTCTCTGACATTAGTCATTGGTTCAACGACTTACAAATCAATGCAGAACATATCTGGTGTATATAACTACATGTTATAAGGCAACAAATTAACGGGTTGTAGCTTGGGTCGCCACAACGTAGGCCTATTAGGCGACTCAGATAGACATTGCCAAGTAGGCGGTCCGGAACAGATTCCCTTGTGTGAAAAATGACAATTTATAAGTGAAAAAGTTCAGCCGCCATACGTAAATCACTGATAGAAAATGTCAATGGCAGACGAACATGTTCATTGGAAACTTTTCATCTTCCATCAGTGGTTTACGTATGATGGCTTACACTTTACTTATACATTTTACTTGTCATTTTTCTCATAAAGTAATCGTTTCCGGAGCTATGTGCGTCCAACAGTTTATCATGAGGCTTTCGGTGTTGCTTATAGTATTTCCAGTCGCGATAAAACGGTAAATGTACTTAAGATCAACGTTCCAAAGCAATGGGGGATAGACTCAGATGTGACCCTATGAATCAATGGGGGATGACTGAAGTGGAGTCCTGTGTTATAGGAGTGGTCCAATCCACTTGAAAGGGAAGTTTTACAGCGCAGTAGTTAGGCCTGCTATGCAAAATGTATCAGAGTGGTGGGCAGTGAGGAAGAGCCACGTTATTAGAATGCAAGTAGCCGAAATACGAATGCTGCGGTTTATGAGCGGGGTGTCGAGAGCTGATAGTTAGAAATGAGTATATTGAGGTAGCCTAGGGGTGAGGGACATCGCCGAAAAAAAAATGAGAGAGAGTAGGTTGAGGTGGTATGGAATGCAAGTGGTTGGAAGCACCCGGGGCAGGGGGAAACCTAGCAGACGTGGGAACAGGTTGTCCGTAAGGATATGGTAGTGTGTGGGGTGGACGAAGACCTGGTGGGAGATAGACGGGAGTGAAGGGCTAGAACCCGCAGGGTATGATGATGATAAAATGGTAAATGAGAAACAAGAGAAAAGACGGTTTTGCCTATTTCTCATTTACCTTGTACCATCCTAAACCACTTTATCCTGTTCAAGTCCAGTTATATCCACCATACGGATTAGTGTTATCTTTATCCCAAGCAGTCTATTATAGATGAACAGATGTATACTAAAGTGATGATTAATTATTACTCTTATAGTGATGTACGATCCACCATGGAGAAAATATGGTCGTCGTAATGAAATCTGGTTAGATGTTAGAAAGTGCAACGATGGTAACGAAGCATCAGATTAAATCAACAGGTCAAATTTTCTCAAATATCAGAGCTCGAATAATCATGTTAGCGGAATGAAATGGTATTATGTAAATCAATGCTGTCACTACTCGATTCGCAAGACACTAGAACTCAGGCTGAAGCTTGATGGTGATTTGTTTTATTAACATAACAAGTAATACATGCATACAGTATAAAATGAGTTTTTAACAGCAGATTATGGAAGCATATTGTAAGGAATGCCTTTTTACAGTCACCGATACATTTGCGGTTGCCAATAACGAAACAACCACGTGATTATGTTATAGTTACTGTATTCGTGAATGAATTATTTTCTAATATACTGTATACAAAATACCTTTCCTTTTAACATTTTGGTAGCACTTTGTCGACGGACGGCTGACTCGAAACTATTCGACATTTAGTGGCATGTTCACTTCACCACCCCTGATATAAACTACAGTATACTTCTAATTAGTTATGGAGCACCCACTGTATTGGGTGCTTCCTTTTTAATTAAAAGAACTTACGTGACCCTTACCTATAATCCATTCGCGGTGTACAACTTTATTTAAAAATGTTATTTACATATCAGAAGAGCGGTAATTATTTTACAAGACGGAACGGAATCAACAATTTCAATTTTGGATAACAATTAGCATACAAACATTAGTGATATCCGTGACCGCCACCTACAGGGTGATCTGAGTACCAACTGAAGGCGCCATAGCCGCCGGTTTTTGCGCCGTAGCTGACGTAGCCTGTTGGAGCATAGCCACCATGACCATATCCTGTAGCAGAAGTCTGGAGGTCAATTTGGTCATCTTTAACATTATTTGAGTCGTAAGTTGGCGCTTCCCTTTTGACGAGTAATCCATGAACGTTGTTGTCATCTGTCTGAGCATTTATATCTTGTAAACGATCAGGTACAAATTGGTTGAAAACTGCAGGCAATGCATTGCCAATGTGACAGAGAGCAAAGATTCCGAAGATGACGACTAACTGAAATGACAACAGATGTTCTCTCATGTTAACACCTTTTACACATGAAAAATACTTTTGAGTCATAAATGGTACTATAATTCTACGATTTCTCCATATTGCGTTTCCAGTCGCATTCTTGAATCTGGGTTTTCGAAGCAGAAAGTCGATGGTGAGGAGTAGAAAGAAAATTTCGGGTAACATTTAGGAGAGGTAGGCCCTATCAGGTGATGGGTTTTTCCTTAATTTCAACTAACCAAGGACCATCTAGAAATTAGTGTGTGTAATGGAAATTTAACACATTCTTCCGCATTTCCATTACACCTCTTATTCGAGTAACTTACACGCACACACATCTCTTCGATAAAAATCTAATTTAGAACTTGTACTGAAACACTAACCCAAATTATAATACCCGTCAAAGGCAAACAGGCGTGTAATACATTTCCCACGTTACAGATACGATAAGTGAAATAAATCTATACTAACCCCAACTTTGCGATCCATGGTGATGTTCCAAGAACTGGAGAGATACTTCATAACGGATGTTTATATACCTTTGACAATTTGGTACCTATTCATGATAATTCTAATTGGACGATAGGAAATTTGAGCAAAAACCAAATTTTCTACTTATACCTCCGTCAGCATTTCTGCATGAACAATCAAGAATTAAATGAATATTACGTGCTTCAAAATGTACTGTAGAACACAAGGCTACACACCCCAAAAAGACAAAAAATTGTATTAAATTCGTATCGTAAAGCTAGTCGGTACCATTGTACCATCTCTCTTCCTGCAAATCGTACATGACCATTACCTTCTTTCAGGTCACCTTTTGCTTCAAAATTGACACAGTTGCATGATTACTCATTGATTAAACTACCTTGTAACCAGCAGTGATTTGCAAATAATCTTTAATATCGTAATTGTATTAAAGTTACTTTATTTAAGCAGGTTTATTAAAATATTCGATTAATACGCACTAGAAAGTATTTCACGCCTTGTTTAAAAATGAAAAAATATTGTTAATTAAAAAAGAGTAATTTGGACAGCACCACGATTCTGCCCAAGACCATGATACTGAATGCTATTCTCATTGATAGGATCCTCTTCATGATATGCGTATATGAAAGTCATTGGCCCAGTCTACCAAAAAAAGCAGGAGAAAAGATATTCTTAAGAAAAATGCAATGAAAATAACAGTTAAATTTATTAATATTGAGCTATGATTCTTCTCTGTTGTGCCCTACATTTTCTATACTAATTTGTTACACATCACAGAATAACTTACTTCATTTTTGCTACAGGAAATTTTTTTATATGATATAATAAAGTCATTGACCGCGTTTGCAGTATCTATAATCAGGGAAGAATTTTTTTTTTGTAATCTGAAACTAGCTATATCTGATGTCTGGGCAAAAGTTAAATAACTTCGTGAAATGACTTTCACTTTGTATTAAATATTAAATAGGTATGATATATGGACTATCAATGGAACAACAAAAAAAAGAAACCAAAAATGATCTTACCTGAATATCTTGATCTTTTGTATCTCCAGTTTTAAATTGTCGGCTAAATGTTATTTTAGTATGAGTGCCATTTTCTGAACTAGCTTCATTTATTAATTTATAATTGTTTGTTGCATCGGTTTCCCATTTTGCATTATCAGTTGAAAACGCATCCTATCTCAAACATATGATAAAATAATATCCGTGAAATTAAAACACGAGGTACAACACTAATTAATTAAACTTTAGATGCATTTATGAAATGAAGTTGTAATTTTTTTAAATGTTGAAACTACTTACCACTAAAAATGCTTTGCCGTTTTTCACCCATCCTATAGCCAAATCAGCGTCTTTCATAGTACCATGTGATGAAATACCTAATCCAACATATCCAGTTGTTTTTCCCACAAGTTCCATAATGAATTGATTAGGTTCAGTTTTCCAAGATAACGTCATTATTCCAGTTGGATCTAATTGCTGTGATCCAGTCCAGTGTTGTCCAAATACTTGAACAACACCGATTATTCCAATCAAAATCACAGTCCTCATGATCTGTAGTTCATGTATCATATTGTTGATTCTACAATTTGAAGTCTACCTACAGCCAATGTGTGGTTTGAATAGCAATGAACTAGAAATATCCTAACGTCTGCTACAAACTTGACTTAATATATAAACTCTAATATTAAGGGCAATGAGAAGCGATATTTTATTGGTTCTGAATATACAGTATTCAAATCGACGTAAATTTATATTCATGAATTTCAGAAAAGAAAGGGCCAGAAAAAAATAGACAAAGGAGTGGTTTCATTTCTATGGGCACGCACATTGGCCTCGAACTGTGAAGGATGTGGAGGTTATCATGTTTTTGATGCACGTTTACCACTAACCCTTTGAAAACATTCGTTATTTTTATTTAGGTATTTTTTGTTTGTCCTTCAACAAATACCAATGATCTTAAGCTGGTAACTGTCTGACTTTTGTTAGACGAATATTTTTTATCGCTTATGAAGTATAGTAGCATTTCTGCGATGAATAACTTACACGTGTTCACATTTATGTCAGATTTCAAACACAACGAACGTGTACTTTTTATTGATATCAGAGTTCAATAATATGGATAGCTCCAATAATGTGTAATACCAAATAACATGAATTTGATATTGAATTAGACTAACACATTAGAAAAATAAAAGTTTAAGGTAAATCTGATTTAGATTGAAAATATAATCAGAAGTCCTTGAATAATATTTAGTACGCGTAAGTCGCCAGAAAGTTAACAATGTAGGCCCCTATAATTATTCAAAGGAGGAGCTGTAAGTATTCATTAGTGCCTCCCAACAAGTGTTGTGGAAATTACACTAAAAGAGTTGCTGTTTCTCATAAATGTAGGTGAAGAAACTTAATAATGTCCTTGAAGAGATGAAACCATAAATTAAATACCTTGATGTCCTTCAATTATTTATGTATGAATCAACAAAGCTGTGATATCTTTGAAGCATGCAATCAACGTCATCATCTTACAAGAGTATGAACAACATCAGACCCAGAACAAGGGTGAGCAAGAGGGGTTGAATATCTCACGCCCTACACTTTCACCTTAACAGTATACAGGAGAATAACAAACTACAACTCTTAAATGGGACTTCGTGGTTTTTTTTACTTTTGGCATGGTTTAGATACTTAGAGTTAGATTCAACAGCGCAAGATTTAATCATAGCGCATTTCGAATTGAGGTATCACTGTATAGACCATATTTTTGTGCATGTGAAAAATAAAAACTTGTGTACGATAAACATGACAAGTAATGCAGAAACATTCGTGCTTTAAACAAATTGGTGTGTAGTTGATTTTAAGAATGAAAAGGGGCGGAGAAGTGCACTACATATACTTTCAAAGTATCGTTTAAAATTTTTGTAGTTAAAATATGTGATGGAATACCTAAATAACTTGCTACTTGAACAACACATGTTATATAAGAAGTAAAATACTGAAAGTCGTTCTATGCTGTTGAAATTTACTTGGCTTTGCAATTTTAGAAGTAGACACACGTAAATTGTAGTGCAGTTTACTTTAAAACTTTTTGATGACATGAAACCAAACACATGGTTGATCATCATTTTTGGCTTATACTCCATATAACACAAGGGTGAAAGTCAGAACAGTACTCGACACCTAAAAGATTCAAGAAATTGAATGTAAAAAACAACATTATGATTAGCAGAACTGACGATATACTGTATCCAAGTTATCAGGTCACCACAAGCGAAATATTAAAGTATTTCCAAAAAAATAGTCATAGTTTTTGTAACCTTATCCACAGACAATATGGCAGGATAGAGTCCACAAGTTACCTATCATACCATACTCCTATGTTTGCCCCCTACCCCTCTACTCTGTTGGGAGCGGCGAATTGCATTGGACACACCAGTTCTCGTCTGACCACTGAAGTTAAGCAACGCAAGCCCAGCTAGTACTGACATGGGTGGTCGCTCGGGAAAACTGGGTACTGCTAATACCCAATAATCGTCGCATTAGCGTAGTGTCTGTGCAGTCTATGCATTAGAACTACACAGTGGACGGGTCTCTAATGACCTTGTAGTTGACGGGACCTTAAACACCAACAAACTAACAAACAATCTACTCTGTTGAGAGGCTGTATTGCATTGGACACACCAGTTCTCGTCTGGTTACTGAAGTAAACAACGTAACCCCAGCTAGTACTAACATGGGTGGCCGCTTGGGAAAACTGGGTACCGCCAGTGCCGGATTTAGATATTGAGAGGCCCTAGGCTATTTCAATTTTGAGGTCCTTTTCTTAAGTTTTGAAGCCCGCTAAATGTTGAAGCCCTAGGCTTCAGCCTATTCGGCCTAGTGGTAAATCCGGCACTGGGTACCGCTAATACCCTAAACTCGTCACATTAGCGTAGTGTCTGTGCAGTCTTTGCATTAGAACTACCTTGTGGACGGGGCTCTGATGACCTTGTAGTTGGAGCCTTAAAAGACCAACGAAACAAAACTCCACTCTTTTTCTACCCATAATCTCCACCTTTGTAATCAGGGCCCGCTCTGAGGGGGGGGGGGCAACCCGGCAAGTGTGGGAACAGCACGCAAACAGAGCGCTTCTTCAAGGGGCGGCGATTTGTCCATTTGTCCGGGGCGGCCTAATGGACAACCTATTCATTTAACTCAAGTGCTAGAGCAGGCGCTGTTGTAATACGTCCCTATAGTATGAATATCCAGACGAAAGTAAAAGGAAATAGTCGTGTACACCCGAGAAATTACAACTGCAGCTACACTGAAAGTTAAAGCGCCTTATTTAATTTCTGTAGTCTTGATTAATCATGCATTTGACAGAGAAACTTAAGAGAAGCCTGCAAATTGGTTACGCCATCTTATAGCTTGAGGAGGAAACTTTTGTATGTCGATCAAATTTACATTGTATATTGAAAAAGTTTACAAAAATTCTCCGTGTTTGAAGATACTTATTCGTTATCACGGAGTAGAGCATTTCGTCTATGTACTATGATATTTGATAACCTTTTGCATTGTTCTAATTTTTAAAAGACTCATGAATAGATTATTTTGGTAGATTGATGAGACCTAGTTTGATAAATACCGAAGTAAATGAAAATTAGCTAACCTATTCATTTAACTCAACGAAACGTTTTCTTCATCAATATTTTTTTTTTTTAATTTTCATGTGTTATTTTTCACATTTAATTTTTCACGAGTTTTTTTGGAGAAGAATATTTCGGTTCTTACCGTTAACACAAATCCTTTGGAGACACTGAAAAATCCCCAACCTGTTAGCGACACTGGTGAAGCCAACACACACGTTACATAGGATAAATGACTTATTCTCTCCTAAAATGAGATATATTAGTTAATAGATTAAATCGAGAATCAAATACAAAGAAATTACAACAGAAAAGAAGTGAAAAACTAAATATCAAACCTGTATAACGTCCATAGAGACATTGACGGACACATCTTCTTTGATGGCCATGATACGAACGGTATCCAAATGTGCAGTTACCTATACGTATAAAGTTATTTCCATAATAAAATTAACAATGCAAAATTTCAAAAACAAGATACCACACCACGAATATTTGCTGCAGCACTGTGCAAATTACAAGTTCCACCTCTGCCATTGATTCATTGATTTGTTTTGGCTTTTCCTTTTCAGTAAACTAAACGCCAAGTAAGAATCTAGAGGCATCGTGAGGACCAAGCTGAACCTGTTGAGCATCACACAGCTCATCAACATGGAATTATGGTTTGGGGTGCTATTGGCACCAATAACTGATCTAGTAAACGTAATGGGTACACTGATGGGACGCTGGTGTATTAAGAGGGTACCGCAGCCCATTGCGATAGCATAATTTCAAAGCTTACCAAATGAAGGCCACACAAGCAGCTATCATCAGCAGGCAGGCTTTGCAGGGTATTTAGGTTCACCCTTCGTCAAAATGACCTCCAGACTTCTCTCCAAGTGAGAATTTGCCAGACTTCGTCATCGATTTAATGCTCACCTCTCTCTCCCTCCCTCCTTCGAAATGAGGCTTAATTGTGAACTTTGTTCATTATCAAATTGGCAGTGGATTACAGAATGTATCACCCAACATGTTGGTCCTACTGCATACTGATCACCCTTTATGCTAAAACACTGTGCATGTAGGGTTTCAAACCTAAAATCAGTACCTTAGTAGTGCTATCGCATTTTCTGTGCGAGGCAGTGTGTAATTAACGAGTTTAATAGTGTAGAAGTACTTAGATTTGAACCATAAGTTGTTTTTAAAATATCATATAATTACCTCATCGTTGAATATACTTGTGGCAGAAGACAGTATAATGAATTGTACAAAAGCATCTGCTAAAGCTAACATTATAATAACGGCCCCTTGAAAACTCATAAAGGCTGCTGTACCGAAGGATCGAATCCAGCAACACATTGCCAGAGTCAAGTAAACATACCAAATTAAGATAAGAGGAGAAAAAACTTCATCTACATCTTCAACAAAATTTGAAATTGTGAAATGATGTTTACGAAATTCTTGCATAACTAAACATAGGTCATTTTGATTGGATTTCTCGAGTAATTTCACGAAAGGGGATCGCCGAAATACTGCGTAAAATCGATGGGCAAATAAAATAAAGAAACTGAGACACACCGTGTCAAAGACACAAACAACGACCACGATTATAGTAGAAAAATAGTTATGTAGAACGAGCGAAATAATGGTGTGAAATTGATAAGAGATAGAGTTTTCAGCTTTCTCTTCCCAATCGCTATCTTCGAAAAATTCACCCGGTACCCATTTGATAGGCACAATATAATAAAGTAAAGCGAACAACAATCCAAATGTAAAGCTAGTTGCTACTTTCTTGATTTCCGGCTTGGAAAATTTCAATTCACAGTTAGTGTCATCTAGCTTACCTATTAGTAGGATCAACTTTTTCAATCTATTGTGCATAATACAATGAGTTACTAAACCTGACGTTATTTGAGCTGTAATTACCAGATTTATGAGGGTTGCTCCATATTCCAGATATTCATCTTTGAGAGCAAAAAAGATCTGAACCCAATTCCACAGAAAAGCCAGAAAGAACAAAATGAAAGTGACAATGCGAAGAATGCTCATCAGGGTAGAATTAATTTTGCCTTGGTTTCCACTTATATCAATTCCAAAACACAAGAAAAAGTAATAATACACCTTTAATCGTTGATAAAACGGTATTAAAGGGCCATCAGGATCTAGTTCATAGGGTCCCAAAGTGTCCTTTTTGGCCGCAATATCGCTTTCAGTTAATTCCCAAGCTCGTACAGGTTGAACTATGGTTTCACTCTTCTCGGGGGCTGTATCTATACCAGGTACCATAATTGAGCAGTATGATGTTAAGAATTCACTCGAGAAATTTCAATCAAACCTAGAATTTTGTTGAAAAATAACGCCAGATCCAAAGTTAATGTGCGACAGTGGCAATAGTTGCTTCCAAAGTGCTTATCATGTCATACATAGGTAGGCCTCTATAAGGTTTCTGCATCACGGTAGTGACAATTGCCAATAGTAAAACGGATTGATGCCATTTAATATAACACCTTGTACCAATGGCAACTTGCCATCACATTAAACAGATAATGCCAATAGTAGACAAGATGAAAACATATCAGTACCATGACAATATTGATATGTAACACTATTCATAGTCTGAAGACATCTTTGCTATCGAACTTCAATTAAAAAGCGACCAATCAACAAGTAGTAACACTTTAATCTAAATGGCATCTTAGCTACGCATCATCATTCAGCCTACATTTTAATGAATGCTTAATTATTAAGACTGATTGCAGCATAAGTCACGCGATCGAAATCATTATTGTGGCACCGAAATTTTACCCCTCAGGGAGCGACATCCTTCATCTGGGATTGTTTTTCGACTTGCACGTTTCAGGTGGGAGACACATTGGCGGTACCCCATACTTCGACAAGAATTGAACCTGTTAAACATGAGTTCTAAGGTCCAACACCTTACCAGTAGCATATCTTCAATTCTTGGACTCGCACACAAAAATCTTTCTGGACCCCGCTAATTTAAAGTTTAAATATCTAACTTCAGTTTACTAGAACAGTGGTGGCGAACCTTTTTTTTTGAAGACTGGTCACAATAACACGAAAACAAAAGCTAAAAGTTGTCCGTGGGTCAGGTGCAAGCACAATTTAATGAATAAAAATATATTATTATTAATAATGAATATAGTTTATTTAAGTAGCAAATAGAGACCATTACCATAATGCCCTTATCCCGCCTGTGGCAGGGGCGGGTCTGCATATGGACAACCTGCTCTCACGTCTATTGTTTATGAGACGATAAGCTAGATATAATTCATGCTCGGGTCACTTTGTGACCCGCGTGTTACAAGTTCGCCACCCCTGCAGTAGAACGTATGACGACTTCATATGGTCCCTATTTACGCCACTTCTTATCAGGTACGCCACTCTCTAAACTGAGGTACCGATAACGGCTGTTCGAGCACATTAACATAAAAAACGGGAGGTGAAGAACTATATTTGCATCTTTATCAATGCTATGATTATTATAGTTAAACTAACCATCTCTAGGAATGAAAGTATTAAACACAAGCATTGGCAATTTTGCTTCGTGAGGTCTTAAAGCCATTTCTACTGCACAACGTTGAGAACTGGGTCAGGAACCACGAGATATTGGATGTTTACAAGTTAGTGAGGTGAAGGGTCTGGTAATTTACTACATGAAAGACAGACGATCCTGAGAATTCTCAAGATTAGGAACAAACGTAATGAGCTTAGTGGCCAGAAGACTGACTATCATGAACCTGATGGGATGGAATAAATACCATAGAGAAGAATAAAAGGCTTCTTAATCTTAATGACCTTCTTTCGCACACGATTAACTATAAATAATTAAAACGTCTAAAATGCAACCTCCAAAATTTAATGATAAGCACAACTAAGATGAGATGTTTTAAGGTACTTCTTTATCTCTAGTGTGCATCACAATGTCGATGACTCTCAGAATCACATTAAAATTCATTGTATTTGAATCAGCCCAAAAGTCCTAACGGTCCTTGAAAACAGGTTCTAAACTAGACAATGTGAAAACTGGGAAAAGGGACGAAAGGTGAGCCTACTAAACTAGTGAATACTGGACCTGGAAATCTAAATTTGAGAAATATTGAACAAATGTGCGCAAGACAATTGGATTAGCCAGTGTTGCCCTACATTGCCTTCATTACCACTACGATCAAAAGAGGAAAATTATAAATAAAATGACAATTGAGCAAATTAGCTGTAGAGTGGCATTAAAAAATAAGCAAAGGCGACAATTTATAATTTAAAAGTCTACAATTAATTTAGCTATAATGCTTCCACAAATTTATATATATATATATATTAAGTAAAATGTATTGAAATAAATAATGTTATATACTCTATATGTACAGTATACTCGATACTAGGCCGTGGTGGGTCGGCTTCTTTCGGGCGAGAGAGAAGCCGCGAGTGTGCCTTCTTTCGGATGAGAAGTAAAACCGAGGTCCCGTGTGGGTGTACGATGGCACTTGCACGTAAAAGAACCCTCTCTACTACGCAACGGGTAGATGAGGCAAAATTTCCAGGTGTAGGAGCTCGCCCCCTGGCGTCGGTAGCATTCCCCAACGAACACTAGACCGACGATAAATAAGCGTAGGGGTGCAGCTTTGGCCGGCAACCGGCTGCAGAAAAAAACCATGCCAATATATCACCCTGTGTCCATTCAGAGGGACAAATGGGTACCCGACCCTGCCATAGGCGGGAAAAAGGGTTAGGAGTTGCTTTGCTTTACTCTATATGTACAGTATAAGTTATGTATTTTCTGCTCGTAAATACTAGCTATCCCTAGCTGCTTGAATATTGTCTAAAACAAATAACAGATTATTGCCTTTTTCCCATTTTCATAACTCAGAACCCTCAATATAAATGACGATCGAAATAGGTTCAAACTTCACAATTGTGCGTTTTCTTATATAAACTAGGTGAAAAAGAAAAAAGTAAGGCCCTATGTAGGGGAGACCGGGGCAAGTTGACGATACTAAGAGTTTTCAAATAAATTTTTTATTTTTCTTTCGAGATAAAATGTTTTACTGTGCTGAGATACTTAGATTGCTCCTTTATTTATAATTTAGTGGTTTAAAGTGAAACATTTTTTGATATCTTCAAGGTGATTTTATAATTTTTAATGAACGATGTAAAATTCGTCATCTTGCCCCAGACCCGGGGCAAGATGACGGCCATTGGAAAGTAAAAGAAATTAGTAAATTCTCCGAATTCTATTATTGTACCCTTATTTCTTTTATAGTAAAATAGAATTAGGCATTATTTTTTACACTGATAAAGGTAAATGAACTAATAACTTTAATTTTTTTTTGTGAATAATAAAAACGCAGTAACACTAAAAGTTAAAATCAAAGTAAATAGTAAATCGAATTTATTGTCAACTTAAAAGTTAATGTTTCTAGTTAAAAATAATCAGAGGTAAGCTGTCCACCACAAATAAGATGAAAGTTAACAGTGAGGGTCAAGATGGTGGGTTCGTCAACTTGCCCCAGTCATCTTGCCCCAGCAACAATTTTAAAATTTAAGTATTATAGCAATAAGTTTAAAAAATTATTTTAATAATGAATACTGAATATGAATAGCCAGTTGTCTAAGGTAGATGAAAATGCTATTAGATATTTCTATAGCTAACCTCTATATTAATTAAATCTTATCTCCAAATTTTGGTTTCATATAGCACACAGCAGGAAAATAGTGAAACTCATGTAATTAATATAGTAATGGCAACTGTGCCTTGACAAAATGATTTTTTAGTTTCTAGTCATGAGGAGTACTAGTAGTATTCATATGATGCTGCTAACTATCAGGAAAATCGCTAATTAAGGCATTAGTCATCTTGCCCCGCTCGTCATCGTGCCCCGGTCTCCCCTACAGTATATGAAAATGTATTTAAAAATATACTAAAATATATAAATAACATGAGATACATAATTGCCTAATTGCCGTAAAATAAGTATAACATAAATATACGAGAAAAATAAATATAATTGAAATAAATCAAATAATCAAGTCCGAGTCCCGAGAGGGAGGGCCGGGCCCCGGTTATTTGCATCCCCAAGTACCAATCTCTCGTCAGACCTGCTCCCGTTCGTACCGAGAACACAAGTTAACCTAAGACCATAACTCTTATTTTTATGTTCAGGGGATATCCACACCACACAAGGTCACCGGGACAGACTCGGGTACATACTACTGCTCCACCAAATAATGGGGAGCGGCGAGTTGCGTTGGACACACCAGTTCTCGTCTGATCACTGAAGTTAAGCAACGTAAGCCCAGTTAGTACTGACATGGGTGGTCGCTCGGGAAAGCTGGGTACTGCTAATACCCAATAATCGTCGCATTAGTGTAGTGTCTGTGCAGTATATGCATTAGAACTATACAGTGGACGGGTCTCTAATGACCTTGTAGTTGACGGGACCTTAAACTCCAACAAACAAACAACAAAAAACCAAATGATGAGCGTGAACTTGGATACTACCAGAGGCGTAACTAAGGGGGGACAGATGTCCCCGGGCGCAGAAGACAGGGGGCGCAAAAATGTACAGCAAAAATGCGCTTAGCGGGTGCCAGAGGGCGCAGATTTCGGCCTTGTCCCCGGGCGCAGAATACCCTCGGCCTGCCTCGGTACGCCACTGGATACTACCAGAAAACAACACAAATCAAAACAATCTAGTGTTGCCTGATGGCAGAGTTCAAAGCAATGACACATTTACAAACTGATCCATAGGCTTGCGCCTCAAAGGGCGTGAAAGGTCGATAATGAGATTGAAATGACGGGCAGGAACCAATTGCAGAAAATCAGCGCCAAACTATTACAATTATGACTTTTGTGAATCTGTTAGCCGCCCTAGTGACACTATCTATTGAATGTGATGCAAATGATAGTTATAAACGACAACTGTATTGATTTAGTGTTGTGTTACTGCTTCTTCAAGTCGAGTTAGTCTCTTTCGGTTACTCAGTCGGTCTTCTTTTCAGTCTAGATAATGTTTACCTAAATTTACATAAATGATTTTTACTTTTTTAAATGATTTCTATCCTTCGAAATTCCTATAGTACATATATCTTATGACGTTAAATATTTAAAATTGTATTCCTAATAAGAATTTTATTTATGATTTTGAATCATGGGTCAGCCAGATGAATGCCAGATTTAAATTTCATTTTCACATGGTGTCTGCCTATCATGCTTGACATTTTCACAATACTATCAAAGATGTTCAGATATTCTAGGAGGTCATCCAGCCCCGTTGCTGCTACGTCAACTCTGGAAGTTCATTACAGAGCGTTAAAGAAATAATGGGCGCTATGAAAACTTTATTAGGGAAGCACATTTTGAAAGTAATTATCATCATCACACCCTTACCTGGCCTATAAAATGGTTGGACATACGAGTTCTGACCCTCCATCTCTTTATAATCTCAGCCGGATCTCCGTTTATCCTAAATAATAGTTTGTCCCACACAGTGCCGAATTTAGCAATAGGCTAATTAGGCTGAGGCCTAGGGCCTCAACATTTAGCGGGCTTCAAAACTTAAGAAAAGGGGGTCAAAAGGGCTTGAAAAGGGCCTAAAAATTGACATAACCTAGGGCCTCTCAATATCTTAATCCGGCACTGGTCCCACAGTAACGTACCTGCTGCCACCGTTAACCCTAGGTTCGTAAACCATTATCTGTTGAAAGACTAGAAGCAATGTGTGTCAGGTGATAGCGGGCCAAATTCATCTATCGAACTCATAATCATCATATCATTATCTCATCTATGATAAGGTTGAGTGTGCGAGTTCTGGTCTTCCAATTCCTGCCATTTTTAGCCAGATCCCCGACTGCAATACCACAGAACGCGTCATTCTCTCCCTCAACTCCATCTTCAGTCACCATCTCAATTTTCAGCCTAATTTTTCTCTACTTCCTTCATGGAATCACTAAGATGATAACGTCTGAGGATGAAGAAGCTAAACAAAAAAGAGGATTCTGAAACAATTTCGAAAGATATCATAGTATGATAGGAACAGCGATGTGAAGTTATCCGATGGCACAGAATGGACAATGGCCCTAAAATGTGTCTTTCCGGATCATTCTACAGAACTTAATCTGACACTACAATGGAAACAGATTGCAGATTTGTAAGGTATATTTTAAGGTATGCAAAATTAATGCCGTATAACCATTCTGTGAAACACATTTCAAAGTTGAACATCTGGAAAATATTTGGTCTTTGGATTTGAAAACAGGATTGGTAAAGTAGTCAAAAAACTACTAGCTTTAAAACATAACTAATCAGAAATTCAACATTAGCAGGAAACCAGACACTGGGTAGAAGATTTAGGTCAGCCGTATTCAACCTTCATGTGTTTGAAAATTACCTCCAAATTCTAATTTGCATGGCGGTCGACCTATTCCAAAATTCCTACGTATTTCATATTTACTATATCAATTAGTATATTGCGTTAGATTAGTTAGATATCGTTAGTTTAATAAATATCATTCAGTGGGGAGGTTCGCAGCAAAGTAATAATGCAACGTCGGACATTGAAAACCAAAAGAGGTGCCTGTGTTACTCTTGCAGTTCAATGGATGACAGAACCACCTTACCCAGGCTAATCAATTAGGGAAGGACATACAGTGACGCAGCTGGGTAAGTTAACAACACAGCAGGGCATGATAGGCCATGGCTAGTTACTTTGTAATTCAATACAAAACCTGATTTGGCTGCAAATCAGGAACAGAGAAAAATGATGACAAAGTACTGGCAAACTTTACACACATCATAAAAATGAGAGACATTGTCCTGAGCATGACTAACAGGGGTAAAATTGAGACATGAGAAAGTGTCTAGACAGATTACAAAGCGTTTAAACAGGAAAAATAATTAAGCCAAACCCTGTTTCTCTTTGAATTCAACATTTGCATTCAAATATTGGCATGATTAATCTAATTTATATTATCTCCTTGATTTAGAGCCTAAAGGAAGGTGTTTGTCCGCCATGATGTATAACAAGAAATTATATTTTTTAAAACTGTCATGTTAACATCTTCCGATCGTAAAACAAGATACGTACAGGTATGCATAAGGTGGGTAGATACAAACTATTATTACAATGAGTTGTTTTTCAATAAACTACATACAAATGATTAATACGGTATCTTCTTGGAATTTGTAGGTGTTTAATCTGATAGAAGTCTTAAAATTCAGGTCGAAATTAAAGAGTATTTTGTAATATGATCAATTGCTCACTGAATTAAGAGAGTAGCTATTTTTTTGCGCAACAAAAACTTATGGCTGAGAAAAGGTCATTGCAGTTCTTTATGTCATTTTGAAGATACAAAGGAGTAAAATTCTAGACTTGCAAGTAGGTCATTTTGCATAATCAACACTCAGTTTAAATAAACACTGTAAAATGGGCCATGGAGTGTGGGCATTATGACCATCGAGGTAGTAATGAATTTAAAAAACGAAACAAAAAAATAGGCCAGTCATGATAACAGAAGGATTCATGAAGACCAGCAGACTATTCTGTTTTTACATATAATTTTTCCAGTATTTTTTTTTAATTTAGTCTTTTTACACTACATAATGGATGCTCTTAGGCATCACATTTGAACTCTGAGTGAAACGAGAGTCTGAGTAACATTTCAGCATTGAAAAACTTTAGTTTTATAAAATTCATGTTATAAATTTTATATACCATGAACAGGTATAAAAGCCAGTATGAAAATTTTGGCAGAATTATGCTGTTATTTTTGATAAACAGTTAAACAAAGTTGTTAGACATGTCTTTAGAAACTCCTTTACTGTGATATACTGAATATTAAATCATTAGTTCAAAAAAATATGCCACAATGATATTTTTTGCAGTGATTTCTAGCCATTAACCTTAAACATTGGACAGATTAACTAATGAAAAACAAAACAAATAATAAATTTTTTGTGTCAGTAAAATTTGGGACGACTACAGTCTCTTAACATACTGTATATCTGTAACGATGAAACTAGGAAATCGATAGTTATGACCTTTAACTTGATCTTTCAATTTTCGATAAATGTAAGTAAAGAATGCATTAGTGGAAACCAAGCGAAGCATTATTAGCATAGTAGCAATATTTATATAAACTACGAGTACAAAGGCATCTCTATTTGCTTTATTTTACCAATCTACATCGATTTTTGTCTTTAATAATAACCATGGCTTGCGACTACAAAATCAATACTAAAAATGCAGTCAAGTTTCAACACAAAATTCACCTTTTTTTTCTTTTGAAAATTCAGATAACCTCCAAGGTAATCTTGGGTAAAATTGTCAATATGACCTATACTGAAAGCAGAGTAAAAAATCCAACAATAATTCATCAATCATCAATATGCGCTTCTTCATTCTGGTATCTACTTTTAAAAAAATCTAATGATGATAAAAATTTATAAGTATGCAAAAAAACGGCATGCAACAGGGTAAAAAAAAATATGATTACCTTTACAATTGTACTGTGCTTAGCAAATTAATTAGTACTCAGCCTTGGTCTTTCTATTTTCCGTGATAGGATTTGGAAAATGATTGAGAAATTTCACGATATTCATAATTACATACACGAAATAGGAGTTTGTTGTAGTTGATAGTTTAAATTATGACTAAAATATTATTGAAGAAGTGATTGTTTGAGAATTTGTTTCTTGTAAGTGGCAAATAGCAAGGGTAGGTTGAACATTTCATGACCTTTAGCATGCATTCCATTGAAGAGATTCAAACGTCTCATGAATAACGTTTTTAAACAGTCAAAAACCACTTTTTTTAGGCAACCTACATTTTAGGTCATTACTAAGGTATTATTATTAATACTATCATCATCATCTCATGAATATACAACTGTACTTTATGCCTATGTTATCCCTAGGGCTAGGAGAGGGACTCAATTCTTCGAATAGTATTCAAAGAAAGAGAACCGGAAATGATGCTACACAATTATTCACTCTCTTCGTCTGAATGGGACGGTCTATTTACAGTATACAGTATTTGGATTGAAAGAATTTAATTCATAATTACATTTTTTATTCCTGACTGAGGAGGTTTTGCCTAATTCTCATTATTATTTCATCACACATTAATTAAAAATCTGAGACATTAGATTGGCTTTTAATCTAGGGCGGTTCTTAGGTCATTTAAACGGTTTTAGTGTTGAGTTAGGAAAGACACATTGAAAGTGGAGACGGACTGTATATTAAACGTCAATTTTTTTAGCATTCCTTGTCAAATTATAAATGTTACAGGTAGAGACTTCTAACTGAATGAGTGGACATACCACTTAATTGATTTTTACTACAAACAAAAAACATTTTGCATTTGAATCTCATTTATTACAGAAATTGACACAAAAGAATAATTTTATTTGAACAGAGATTGTGACAACCTTTTCTTTTTCAATTATTATTACAATATTTATAAATACATAACAAATTTTCAATGATGATGAAAAAATATTATATAAGCACAGATTTTTAATATTTTATATCATCTCTTACAAAAATATAATAAAATATGGCATTTACCAGTGAAATATGAGCCTTGAACCAAACAGCGCCAAGGCACCGAGGACTTGGAAAGCTTTCAGAGTGGCATGTCATACGTTTCAAACTACTTCCCTTTGATAGCACCTTTAAATTCTAGATGCTTATGCCAAAATTGGACTTGCAATAACCAAGAAAGTGTACAAGAAAAGCGAGCGTTTATGTGGACCCCCCTTAAACAGTGCCCTATTTCATACCCGAATTCCCTGAAGAAAAAAAGAAAACATTTTGACATGATACCTTGCAATTCCTCACCAAACCGTTATTTGTAAACAAACCATAGGCAAATATTAACCACTGTAGAAATATTAACAAGTCCATGTTACGCTGTTCGCTTCTTACTACAAGAAGACTATGTATTTGGCTTGTCTTGGCATAAATTGTAAATTCATTCGAGTGATCGTTGGGACTTATCTTAATAAATTGGAAGAGGTGGTTCCTCATCATCTGGTTGTGGAGCAGGAGCAGGTGCGGATGGTGGTAGAGGAGCTGGCCCAGGTCGGGAAGGTGTAGGGGATGGAATCGAAGGACGCGGTCCAGGTCTCGTTGGCGTTGGGATTGGAGCAGGAGCACCTGGACCTGGCGCTGCTGGAGTTGGTGCAGGATATACTGGACCAGGTGCAGGTCTACCAGGAGTTGGTGCGGGATATACTGGGCCAGGTGCGGGTCTACCTGGAGTTGGAGCAGGGTATACTGGGCCAGGTGCAGGTCTACCTGGAGTTGGAGCAGGATAGTCTGGACCAGGAGCAGGCACGCCAGGAGTTGGTGCGGGTCGACCAGGAGTTGGCGCAGGATATGCTGGACCCGGTGCTGGTCTAGGTGGAGTTGGGCCTGGATAGGTTGGTCCAGGTGCCGGCAAAGCTGGAGTTGGAGCAGGATATACTGGGCCAGGTGCAGGTCTACCTGGAGTTGGAGCAGGATATACTGGGCCAGGTGCAGGTCTACCTGGAGTTGGAGCAGGATATACTGGGCCAGGTGCAGGTCTACCTGGAGTTGGAGCGGGGTATACTGGGCCAGGTGCAGGTCTACCTGGAGTTGGAGCAGGATAGTCTGGACCTGGAGCAGGCACGCCAGGAGTTGGAGCGGGTCGACCAGGAGTACCAGGATACACTGGTCCCGGAGGTGGTCTAACGGGTCGTGGTGGCACACCTGGGGCTCCAGGAGTAGGGGCACCAGGAGCGAACGGTGGAACGCCTGGAGCTCCAGGGGTAGGGGCACCAGGAGCGTATGGGGGCACACCTGGAGCAGGAGCACCAGGAGCGTATGGTGGTACACCTGGAGCAGGAGCA
>JAAFCE010001036.1:21765063-21898920 GCA_013389805.1 Trigoniulus corallinus
CGTGGTGGAACGCCTGGGGCTGGAGCACCGGGAACTCGTGGTGGAACACCTGGGGCAGGAGCACCGGGAACTCTTGGTGGAACACCTGGAGCTGGAGCACCGGGAACTCTTGGTGGAACACCTGGGATAGGGGCACCGGGAATTTGGGGTGGAACTCCTGGAGTTGGAGCGCCAGGAACTAGGGGTGGAACACCGGGCGTGGGTGCCGGCCTGGTAGGTGCGCCAGGGAAAGGCCTTGGAGCTGTAGGTGCTGGTCCTCTCGGCACTCCTGGTAAAGGTCCTTCAATGCCTGGGAATGTTCCAGTTTGGGTTGAAGGACGACCAGGACTTCCAGGAACAAATATGGCATCGGGGGAACCAGGTGGACGTGGTGGTGGTTGAGGAGGTGGGGGAGCTGCATTTGGGATTCGTCTAACTGTGGCTTTGAATCCATTAACCCAGTCGGCGGTGTATTCAACAATCCTTAAACTTCCATCTGGTTCGATGAGTTGATATTGACCAGTGACGACACCGTCGTTATCAGCAGTTTCTTGACGAGAGTGAACATTGCCACTAGGAACGTCATTGACGTCATAGTTGAAATCATAAGGCATCTATAAAAATAAAAAGCAACATTTAATTTCATTGGTTGTCTTATTTCACATTTTGGCGTATTTCTTTACTGAGATCACATGAGAATTTGTATTTGATGAAAACATTTGTTTAAATTGGGGAATCAATGCCATTTAACCACCCCAGGCCCTACTGATGTCAAATAAAATCTGTTAAGCAAACCTTTCCAAAACCCTCAAAACTGGGTGAAATTTAAGCCTATTACCTCTAGAGAGAACTAATGAACCACATATTTACTTACTGGATTATGATCATGATGGTGATGATGATCGTGATCGCCGGCTGGACTTGGAGCAGCAGGTATACCAGGAACTGCCGGGCCGCGAGGACCTGCTGGCCCACTTGGGCCTCCGGGACCAAAAGGTCCGGTAGGACCAGTAGGGCCTCTGGGACCAGTAGGGCCTGTGGGACCAGTAGGGCCTGTGGGACCAGTAGGGCCAGTAGGACCAGTGGGGCCAACAGGACCAATTGGACCAACAGGACCAGGGCCGGCGGGACCAACTGGACCAATTGGACCAATAGGTCCCGGGCCAGCGGGACCAACTGGACCAGTTGGACCAACAGGTCCCGGGCCAGCGGGACCAACTGGACCAGTTGGACCAGTTGGACCAACAGGACCAGGGCCAGCGGGACCAACAGGACCAGGACGAATAGGACGAGTAGGACCGACTGGACCAGCAGGACCTGTGGGACCAGTAGGACCGGTGGGACCAGTGGGACCGGTGGGACCAGTAGGCCCGGTGGGACCAGTTGGACCAAGAGGACCGACGGGGCCTCTAGGACCCGTTCCTGGAGCGAACTGTCCAAAAACACCGTCTGTAGTGACAGGTCCTGGACCGTAAGGTGGCCGGCCAGGGCCAGGTGTTGGAGCTGGACGGGTAACAATTGATGGAGTAGGCCTTGGAGTTGGAGCAGGCGCAGGGCCTGGTGCTACTGGCTCTTCTTCTTCTGGCGGTTGACCGATATCATATTGTGGATGACAATTCACAAGCGACGTTGTTGCTAAGCAAAGGATTGCAACAATGAATGCCTCCTGTATAATATGAAGAAAAAAAGGTTTTAGATGACAGTGAAAATACGACACCAAAAAATTTGTAAGCAGCGCGTTCATAATGACCCTATTAAATGGGGTCGTTAGTAACATAGAAAAAAAAAGAAGATAAAAGTAGTTTCCGTAAGAAGAAGGAGGACACTACGTCGCCCTAACCCCATGAATTTTGTAAAGAACTACTATATAATGTGTCATTCTGTTTTGCAAAGTGGAAATAATTTCGGTAGCTGTTACTGGCCCGTGGTTCTTCGTTTCTCTAGATAGCATCTTAAATATGACATTTTTTTGAAGTAACATTAACTACATTGCTGAAATGTTTTTAGGATCTTAATATAATTTAAAATTTTTCTCCAAACCGACAACAGCAACGACAAAAGGGGAAGGAGGAGAACATGACGAAATTTATGAATAAAATTGCCAAAAAAAAACCCCTAAGGCTGCAGAGTGACGCTCATAAGTTAGCTTGCAGTGGTTACGTTATATGCAGTCATTTTTTTAACAGGACGGCATTTTAGTCAAGTTTAACACATGCTAAATTTTAAGTCCATCACAGATCCAGAAAATGGCACTCGATTTCGAAACGATGAACACATGCAGTTGGCGGCAACATTTTAAATCCATTATAACCATAAATAATGTATCCAACAGTAGATATTGGCACTTGAATGAGGTCAACCTTTCTGAAGATTGAAAATGAAATTGATTTCTGTTACATTGTCACTCTTTTCAGCCTTTCCTTTTTTGCTCTCTAAGACAAGACCATGCTTACAAAGTTTCACTGGAAGGTGTTAAATGCTATTAGGATTTCTTTCTTACCTTCATGACTTTTTTTAAAAGAATCACTAAAACTGTATAGATCACAAAGCATCAATCTGGTACTGTTTCAAACCAACGTACCATTGTTCAAAATGAGTTCTGCACTTGCTTTATATATCAGTTGAAATCCAGTTGGAATTTTAGGGGGAGGGACATAAAGGATAGACAAACGCATACTGCTCACTCAAACACGTGGTTGGAAAAAAACAGGGCATCTTCCATCATTATTATCAACATCACTACCACTACTAACATCATCGTCATCAACATCATCATCATTCTCACCAATATAAGCGTCAGGTTTAAAAATTGAAAACTTTACTGCACACTTTAGAAATGACGGCATTTCAGGTAAAAGATAAATGTAGTAATTGTAAACTCCCACATGAAATAAATTAACTCATGTTTTGATTGGGATGTACACATATTCATGTCCTCCCCTTCATATCCCCTTGCAGAATACAGGTCAAAAATGATGTATTTCTATATACAACCCACTAATTCGTACAAGTTCAACCTGTTGATTAAGAAGTTAACCGAGATAGGATTCCTTGATGCTTTACCAAAGGAAAGAATGGGCATATAATGACGTAGAAAAGGGACAATTTATTCTTATATTTCTGTTATTTGCACCAAACTGCAGCTATATTAGTATATTAGGAAAAATTTTCATGGAAGAATAGTGCAGGAAGTAATGAAAAACATTTTTATAAAATAAATAGGAGGGTGAACTTTTGCAACAGGTAAACCCTTACACACACCGAGCGTTATGTTTAGGGGCTTGTTCACTTCAAAGCGTGAATTTGATTGGATGTAAGTCAAACTGGAGCTTCTTGATGTCCTATTTATAAGCGTGACATGGATAAAAATGATATATGGCAATGGAAGTCAATTTTTTTGCTAGTTACACTTTTTAAAACAAAATATAAAATTAAACTTTTGAAAACAGAAGAGAAGATTGAGAAGAAGCAGGTGAGATATTGATAAGAAGGCTATATTAGATGTTGTATTAATTAGTCGATAAATTATAATTATTATCATAAATATTTTAATCTTTGCAACACGCTATTAGCTATATGAGTGCACAGCTGAACAATACAAACTTTTTACCATTATTGAGTATCGTAAAAAGCAATTAAACACATACAGTATATCCATGAATATGATTATAAATAAACTTATAAATGAAACGAGGTAACTATACCGGTAAGAATTATGTCGGAAATATGACTTTTCAGCTTATGTAGGATATTCACCCCCAGTCTGAGTTCCGAGGTAGATTAATTACCTAAGGCCCACTGCATCCCTGTTTGTCTTAAAGGCCACTGCACGCATAACGATAATGTGATACGATTTAGCTGCATTTAAATGCGCAGTTGAAGGCTCTCATGTGATGGCTGTGTTTAGAACTAAAACTGCGCAGACTGCGTTTGTGACGATTTAATTGAACATGTGGACGAAGGAACTACGAACAGCACATTGCTGGCCTTAGTTTAATATAGGACTCTCGTGTTCAGTGACATTTTGTCAGGGAGAAGGAACGTAAGAGTATAAATTGAACAGTTAATAATAAAGGATAAAACAATAGGGATGTCAGTTTTAATTATTCAATTATCACCACTTCTGTAGGCGTCTGAAGAAGGCAGTAAAGGAGTTTTGGTATATTCGGTCGACAACCCCTTCCTATAGATCCACCGTCTAGCATTTCCTTCCCTTTCTCCTTGTTATTATCTCACTTCTTCATCTTTTCTGTTTCAACTTGGTCCTCCTCACTTATAGGTGAAAGACCCTGCCCCTGCCGCAGGCGGAATGTGACATTGTAAAAACGGGAAATATTCGATTCATTTTATTACATGTCGTCCCATATAATGTTAATGCTAATAAAATACTTTACCGGTTTAGAATTGCATACTGATATTAAATTTTCCAGTTTTCTTCTGTGAAAGCTGAACTCGTATATTGTAACCAACTTTATAATAAACCAGTGAAGATGTATGAAAAAAATGCCATTCTCTGTGCAATAGTTACTAATTATTATAAAAAGAAAATTGTCCTTTTTAAGTAATGTGGATATGAAAAAAAATTTCCTTTTTCCTAGCTTAGTGCTACGCTTCGCACACTGAATGGCAAACTATTAAATGATGTTGTATTCATCAGCCTACCTTAAAATATTCATTTAGTTTACTATCAAGATTCTTAAGAAAATAATAAAATTGAGACAGCTTTCTTGAAGGTGTTTACCACTTTTAAAGATGAACTCCTATTCATTGGGATTTTAAAGGAATTGTTGGCACCATTCTATATGATAAGGAATACAACTTTAATACACTCGACTGGTGAGTAAAATTAATTATTACTGTATTTTGAAAATCTAAAATAAAAGTAGGCAAACTCATTGTATGAATTTGGAGAGAGTAACTATGAAAAGCATCACTTGAAGCTACTTTCACTATTTTGATGTTTTCACTTTGAATAATAAAAAATATTGTATCTTAGTAGTGCTAAAATGTTTGATTTTCTTTATTGTGAATCTTTTCATCGCCATTACTAACATTTTTATTATTATCATCAGTGCCCCACAGGAATGCATACATGTCTGTGTTTTCTAAGAGGTTTCAAGTCAGAAACCTTGGACCTTCTCTAGTCTTCAGCCAATAAAACAAGCTGCTCCTCTGAAACGAGAGTAATTCTCAGATGCCACTACCATTGGGAAATTTCTTACGAAAAAAAGTGACTTGTTAGACATCCGGATATAATGAAAGCATTTGACGTTTAAGAAGACCTTCGGGGTTGGACATACTGATCAAGGGTTTATGATTTCCTTCAGTTGAGGACCATCTCCACTTGGCATAATAAACTACAACGAGGTCACAATTCTTGACAACAAAATTCAATGGCATACTTAAGTTTGAAGCTGTATATACCACTTTTACTTAGTTTTAGACTTACAAACTTATAATTTTAATGCATACACTTTCAACGTACATCAACATATGTTCCATCTCTGCAATTCGACATACATTTTGGACTGCTCTATTGTTTTTGTTGTTGGGCATTTTTATCACATCTCTAGAGCAGTAAATTACTCAATCACATTTCAAAAATATGTGTTCGCAATACAGAATTGTGTTTCCAAGAATAATAGTGACTTAAAAAATATACCACATTTCTGGAAGAAAGTAACTATCAGAGAAAACAATAGACAAATTTATAAATTCAGTGTTATAAAAATAAGGATGGACTAAAACGTCCATCAAAGTTATCTACACCATCATAACGAGTTTTAAAACAACTTAACAATCTCTGATAGTAATATTCATCCTCTTTCATCATCATTATTAATGCTCTTTCCGTCTCTGACAGGGTCGGGTCCCATTTCCATCGTAGTCAGTTTCTAACCTAATGACACAGCAGCTACTTATTTAATTTGGTCAATATTCTTTACGGGGGCAATTCCATTCACCGACTCCTAGAGGGAAGCTTCTAGGACTGACAATTTTTTTTCGGTCTACGGGTATATTTCACTCCATTAGAAACGGTTTTTTAAGGCTCACTGAGGGTTTCTACACCTTCCTGCTAAAGGAAGCCATCCTGAAATGCTAGGATCGAACCTAGAAACATTAACTCATTGAGGCATCAAGACAGACTGATGTCGCCAGAAATAAATACATCAGTTATTTACTACCTTCTACCTTCTGCCTAATACCTACCACTACATTTTAAAGATATGGTTTTCTGAGGCCTTTTTTTTAGTGGAATGTTGATTCCAATTAGACATTAAAATTGAAATTTTAAAACGCTGGCATGCTTATAATAATTGTTTGTTTGTTTGTTGGAGTTTAAGGTCCCGTAAACTACGAGGTCATTAGAGACCCGTCCACTGTATAGTTCTAATGCATATACTGCACAGACACTACACTAATGCGACGATTATTGGGTATTAGCAGTACTCAGCTTTCCCGAGCGACCACCCATGTCAGTACTAACTGGGCTTGTGTTGCTTAACTGCAGTGATCAGACGAGAACTGGTGTGTCCAACGCAACTCGCCGCTCCCATGCTTATAATAAAATAATACTGCAAAGAAAGGTTTCTTCAGTAGGAATGAGGTAAATTTAAAACGGCATATGAGGATATTCTCTATGTTTATCACTTTCACTTGGTGATCACCAACTAAGGAAACATTTCCTAATCAGTTATCTACTGTATAATATAGATGCCAACACAATCTTTTAAAGAAGTACAGTATCCGATTTTGACCCTTCAATTTATTTTATATGCCTCTCTAGACGGAGTTTTTAAAGTACAAATTCTTCTTCAAGTGGTACTGTAGATTTTATGGTTCATAAAATTTAATTAGTGAGGTATTGAAGCGCCTGTCTTACGTCGAAATTAATTAGCATAGTAGTGAAAATTTATCACGAAGCACCATAGCTGTAGAGTCAAATGAGGTGCAAAGAAGTCTGTAAAAGGTTTAGCACATTTCAGGAATGACAAATCAGACTCAATTTAAGTTGAAAACTAGCGAAACACAGATTACAAAGGTTTCTTTTATGAGCTCAAATTTGGCTACTATTAACGTTGAAGGTAACCGGCAGCATTTATCTATTGATGCGGTGTCAACTTGGCGACCAGTGACGTTGATTTTTCTGGTCCGTAACACCTGTTGAAGGATTTACTTTGTAAATGTGTATGTTCATTATTACTTTCTATGTTTTTTTTTTCCGTTTGATTACTGCATTTTCTTTAACTTAATGCAAGATCTTCATGGTTTTACGTTTTAATTTATTATTAAGTTAATATTATTTCAAAGATATGTTTAAAGAAACTGAAATTTGGAAAGCAGAATGAGTAGCAATATAAACACATATCGCAATTGGCACTTCTGTATTAATGGGTATTGCTGCTCTATAATGAAAACAAGACGTTTCTTTTGTGTAACATACAGTATATTGTAAATGCCACATGGTTTGCATCTTCATTTCAGTTTGATGCTCCACCCTGAAGTAATCACTGGTTTTGGCCAAAAACTCAGCATGCAACTTCTGTGTTAAAGTAAGTAGAGTAGCATCCTTTTTCTTAAAAATGTGATAACAGTGTACTTCTGCTTCTTAATTGAATATCTTACATCACTAAAAAATGTTGCCAGGTTATTTAGCATGTAAAAGTAAATTCCCTTCCACCCACACCACTTCAAAATAGGTAACCTACTGTACAAAGAATAATCGTGAAATTTAAATAAAAAAGGAACTCTCTATAAATCCTAACGTATTTATAAAGGCACTAAGCTAGTGTTGAATTTCATATAAAAGAATGTGTAAATCGCACTAAACAACTCTACAGTGATAAAATGGTGTCATGAGATAAATCACACAACATCATTAATCACGATTAAAACTTTCTAATGAATCTTGTCGGCAATTAAAACTAAATCATTATAAAATCATAATCATGGTATTTGGGACACTACGTTTGATTAAAATATTTTAAATACTGTAGGATGCCCATTGTGTAAGAAGGACCTGTCCTTTGAACTTTATAGTATTGTGAGGTTTTTCGTGGTAAATATGCTAGCTATTCGTTGACTTGAAGTGGCTCTTTTTGGGTTCATTTCGTATTATTGATGAGCTGTGCTTACCACTTTCTTATGTTTTAGCTGTCACCCAAATATTAATTAACAGATTTTTGGTCTTGTTAGGCAGGATTTGGGATGATTTCCCATTCTGCAACAGCTCATAATATTACAACGTCCTAACCGACAGAGGAAGACAGAACTTTAGGTCATATTCAATGTAATTTTTAAAATGCTATTGAATGATTGATTAACACCATCAGATATGCAAATCCATATCTGCTTCATATTCATTTTCTTTTTAAATGAGTATTATTGTAGCAATAATTAGATAGTCACGACACAAATTTCCATCAGAGCCTACATAATAAATATTATAGGGCCTTAGCTTCATTAGTTAAAATTGATCTACTTCTCATATGCCACGATTCACTTAAACACTTTTAAAAATAGTTTTTATTCAAAAGGTTTAGTATCACAAATGTCATTATCCTCTGCCGAGTCAAGAATGTTTCATTTCTTGTTTTAAATTATACCATTCAAATTAATGCCTTGATAATTAATCTCGACAAAATAAACCATAGACATCTTTTTAATAGTATCCCTTGGATAATGATGTGGTTCAACGTTAAAATATATTCTATTGAATTTTGAAATATTTTCAGATGCTAACTAGGATAGTCAGATAATGAACTATTGCTGCCCACCCACAGAGTAACATCTAAATATACAATTCAAAAATGTAAGTAACGTAATAGATACATATTAGTTCAACATACCGAATAAACGTTAATCACGTTTAATTTCAAATTTTGTAGATAACACATGGATCTCAACTGCACGACTCTGCTACTAAACAATCAGGACTTCAAATCACCATTGTAATTTGCTTTTGATTTTTTTTTACTTTTGCAAAGATTGAAATAGTAGGACAAACTACAGGGCTAAAGGTCGTCAAATTACATTTCAAACTAAACTTAATCTCCATCAAGAGGTGGTGAGATAGTGACACATTGTTTATAAATAAGATTCAACTCTTTTACAGGTAGCCGTCTAGTTGGTAAGAGACAGACGTGCTCCTTGTCACTAGAGCACTTTAACAATTGTTGTTGTTTGTTGGAGTTTAAGGTCCCGTAAACTACGAGGTCATTAGAGACCCGTCCACTGTATAGTTCTAATGCATATACTGCACAGACACTACACTAATGCGACGATTATTGGGTATTAGCAGTACCCAGCTTTCCCGAGCGACCACCCATGTCAGTACTAACTGGGCTTGCGTTGCTTAACTTCAGTGATCAGACGAGAACTGGTGTGTCCAACGCAACTCGCCGCTCCCCACTTTAACAAGTAGAGCACAAAATACGCAAAGATAAAAATGTAGAATACGTGAAGCCCAATGATGAGCCCGGAAGGTGGAATAAGGAGATCAGATGGATATATCCGTGTCTTCAAAATCTAGTGGCATTCACAACGACAAACTTAAACTATCATCAAGAAAAGTCTATAAAAAAAATAGCGGCGAAATCCGACTTCAACAAGTAAAACCAAGTGTAAAATTTGTTCATTCCGATTAATAAAGTTATAAAAATACCTTATCCATAACTAAGGATATATGTTTGAATGGTTTTTATCAAACTAAATAAGATGAGTGACCTATTATAAGAATCGAAATTAATCTAAAATAGATAATAGGAACCAAAATGCTCATGAAAGGTTCTGGGGAATATCATAATAACTTTAAAAGTATACTCAACTTTCAACTATTGAAAAGAAAAAAATAGCTAATATTTTCATTTTATTCACACTATAGTAATGGTAGTAATATCGCGGTAAAATTTCGAAATGAAACGAAAGTGGTGCATGAAGGAAATAACGGCGATTATTACATAATGTAACACGAATAACTGACTGAAACTGGAGTATATTACACCTTTCCAAAAAGTCGACAAACGAGGACACAGGTTTTATTGCGAAGTTATATACTACTAAATTGAAATGTCACTAAACTAGTTTCACACTAAAGCAACAGCTTTTAGCATATTCATTATTATTATTTTCTTCATTCAGGGTACTTTTTGAAAGAGTCGTGTATAACATACCGCAGCCTTGCGGATGCATAAAGATCCTTTGAAAGCATTTTTTAATATATAAAATGAGAACGGCTCTTAGTTATTATTTGCTAAAAACTTCCTAAATCCCGAAACTGCTTCTTTCCCTACATCTGTAACAGTTTGCGGGTTTCTTATCCAAATCCTTACTCAGGTTATAACTATTTCTGTCCACTGTTTGTCCACTGTTTACCTAAACAGTATTTATTGAATCAAGAAGCAAATGATAAACGGAAGTGAGAGGATTATTAGTTCCCCTCCCCCCACCATCCATTAAAGAAAATGCATGACATGGACAAACTTTTCATTATAGTACAAAACTGCCATAATATTTAGTTTTTATCACCAACAATAAATTTTTACATGATTTCTCTTTAACTTTTATTTAGTAGAATTTGGATGACCCTTGGACGTCTATGAACGAGTCCGTCTTAAACTGTGATGGTGACATGTGCTGTTTAGAAGAATTTCAAAAATTTCCGGAAGGATATATGGTGTCCTGCAGTACATCAATTTGAAATTTCCCTCACTCTAGGAAAACGAAGTAATGTTCCTCCTTTAAGCTGTAAATAACATACAACCAGCAGCTAAAGTCACGCATCACTTACGAAAAATCATACACAAACAGCATATTTTTAACTGACCTCTCATTCCTTTTTACAACTAGCCATAGCAGAATTTCCGTAATAATTTTAAGCTGTCTATGAAGGGAAGAGTGATTAAGACCGGTCATGCAACTAGTTTCGTTTCATAAGGTAAAAATCTCTCCATCTACGTTAATAATTACGATATCTTTGATTTTGGGGTTTTTCTCGAATTTTGTTATTAGAAATTTGCCATTAAACCAAACCCAATTCCCTGATATTAGTTAAGATTAATAATAGAGGTAGGCATCTAATTATTACTTCCTTATGAAGTTAAGAGTTGTGCGCGCACTTTACGTATTATTTCAAATAGCTTTACTCCGAATACTAACATCAATAACTACAAATTATTGAAACAGTTTGCCTTAACGACGTTAAAATACAATAAAAATTTAAAATCATAGGCGATAAGACAACACCTTTGACCGAAATTTTGAATAACAGTTGCCATTACCTCACTACCCCTAATTATACGACCTTTAACATGGCCTCGTAGTAACTAATGTTTTCTTTACTTCACTTGATCATAAATTTCTGTGCTCTAAGCTTAATTCCGTGAATGAGGCTGTTGAAATTTTCACTATGATATAGTATATCTTATTCCGAATTTATGGAGATGGTAAAACTAAAGCTGACAAATTTTTACTGAAAATAAAAGTTGAAACGTTGCTTTTGCAAAATGTTATTTCAAATAATATTCTGTTCCGTTGCTCCTAAACATGGAAAACACTATTCCCCGTTTTTTTGGACAAAATTTCGATTGTCCAAATGCAATTATTTTATTTATTGCCCCGCAGAACAGCTCTGATGACATATTGCATACTTTGAAGTAGTGACATGCTGTTTTCTAGAATTTGCAGTGTTCAGAGATGAACTGTAACGTCATTTTGAGAAAAAAAAACATTTGGAATAATAGGTACAGTGTGCGAACAAATACAAATATTTTTTGTCCTTTTTTACTTTCAAAGATAACCTAATAACAAGTTAACAATATCTGCTGAAATTTCTCGTTTGACCTCTCTCGTACGTTTGTGAACTACTACATAATGGGCAGCAGCTCGAAATAAAGTGGCTTCTATCTGAGGTGTCAAGATAAATGCATCAGAGTAATTACCATAAACACAAAGATTTTGATTTGACATTATCAATTTGTAGGAATATTTGCTTTATTTTGAATCAGTTTAGTCATGCTACTAGAGATACTATGTCCATCAACGACAAGAATGAGTTCATATTCCTATTGTTGAACATGGACCAATACGAGGTCACAGAAGACTTAACTGAAGAGCAAAGAAATTCACCTGGTGCAGTCATTCAGCAACTGAAGGTGACGCACCTTTGTAATACCCCTGCGTTGTAGAACCGTATAATGAATGGGTTGTTTTTGAGGGTTTATCCAGGATGACTCTTCGCTAAAAAATCCTCAACTTTTTTTACGATTCAATTTACAATGGAGGATTAGGATTAGTGTCACAGTCTTGACAACTCCGCCTCTTCTTATTACTACATCCCACGCAAGTATAGTCGGGCATTATGTTTTGATACATGCAATCAGAAATATAAATAGACATCTTAATTAAATGAAACCCTGTACCATGGGTGAGTGAAACTGGAGCGCTTGAAGGATGGGTCTCGGGATCGAAACAGGTTGGAAGCCAATCACATGAAACTTCCTAGTCAATTAGAAAAGTTTTTGCGATAATTTCTTTTGATGTATGAGCCCTAAATTTCTGCCTTTCTATCTTTATGAGACAAAAAGTCTCTATCATCTTAGGCTCCAGGGAGGAAGATACTTCCAATTTTAGAATAATCATATTTTTTTACTTTAAAATGTGCACTTTTTTCATTTTTGAAGATCCTCAAATTACTGTGTAATGGTTCTCGAATATTATGTATAAAAATATTTAACTTTCAGCAGCTAGTTTTTAAATTTTCTATACAACGAAAACTTAAAAAACTGAAGACGTTTTCACTTTTTTTTTAAAGAAAACGGATGAGCTTTAATTTTAATTGTGGCTACCTGTGAAAAGGTATTTGTTTTGGAGGCCTGTGACGTAAATGGTTAAGGATTTCTGGCATTAGATGTAAGTAATGAATATAAAGTGCGTTAACATCCTTGACCGAAAATCTTTGCAAGTCAGTATTAGTGTAGAAATTTCTTCGCAATGATGAGTTTAAAAAGAATATTTCACATATATTAGAGGAAGAGAACTTAAAGCAGTCTAACTGTAAATCGTAAATAAAGGTTTGCACTCGAAATTTTCAATAAAATATGATGTTACTGAACCATGAGATGGCATTATAGTAATGATCTTGAAGGAAAAAAATGTATAATACATTGAGTACTCCAGGTAACCATTTTTTTCATATTAGTAAATTATCTTCACTACTAAATGAACACCTTAAGACATAATGACCTGACTTGCATTTCAACTTTATTTTCTAGGACATCTGACGGTAAGGTATTTAATTAACCTTTATTAATACTATTATAAGTTTGAAATGTCCTTTGGCAAAATACATTTCTTTAACCCGTAACTCAATTAAGTAAGAAAATTGAAGTGCTTTCTTTTTCAAGTCGATAGTTCTTGTAGGAAGGGCAAAAACAATGAAATCCCATATTTAACTTTCTTCAGATGTACAAGTATTGATTACATTCGGTTATACCACGTTAATTACTAAAAGTTTCTCTGCAATCAGATGTAGGCCTCAACCCCCAACAGTCAGGGAAATAAACAGGTGGATCGTCATAAAATCAAAATTCGATAAGTAAAACTCTCTGAATATTTTCTACTTGTGCAGCACTTGCAATTTTCTACAGGTGCTACTATTAGAGATGTTCCTCTTTCTGACAGCGTGAGATTTGTTGTACAATGAAGTAAGTGGTAATGACTCATGCTACCTATTATAAGACATTTTAAAAAATAAATATTCAAATGAATGGTCATATACAGTACAGTATGTTCAAAAATAAGATGCTACTTGAGGTTTGACGATATCAATAGGACGATACACGGAAGCACAAAAGATAATTGCATCTTTATTAATGAAATAAAGAAGCAAACAGAAATATACCGTTCATTATGTTATTTGAAGCATTCATGACAGAACTGCGTAAATAATCACCAACCCTAAATCACAATACAAGGACGAAAGTAGCAATTTCAGTGAAATATTATTCTTCAACTTTCCCGTTGTCGTAAGTTTGAATTTCTAAGGACAGTAAGCGATTATGAAGTTCAAAGGGAAAAAATAATACTAACCTACATGTGAAATTGCATTGTTCTTCAAATATAATATGCCAACATGTTCTCGATTACTGAACAAATATGCCTAGTCGCATTGAACTAATCTAATTTAGTACTTAAAGATGTTGTTTTAAACTGTTCCGTGTGTTCGTATGATGAAGTACAAAATATTGTATTGACCGGCAATGATCTAAAAAATTTCACTGCTAACAATTGTTTCATAGTTACATTGTTGTTCTCATCAGGTGCTCACCTTGAGAAAGTGTGTTGGGATGTGACTTCAAAGAATTTTCACCATATTTTTAAATGACCTCATGATCTTGCTATGCATGTGTGACACACTATTCCTGGGTAAGTTGCCATTCATCAAAGTTTTTTTGAAAAAAAAAACAAGCCATCAAAACTACGGTAGATTTATATAGCCCAAAATCTCATGATATTAATATCTTCAACTATGTTCAGTATCTTATAATTACAGCACATGTCTCCTCAAAGTGAGTCATTTTATTACATAAAAGTAATTCTTATGTTTTAATGAAAAAAAATGTATGAAGATAATTATGCATAAGTATAAACCCAGATGTGTTTCTATATATGATATAACAGTACTTCTAACACATATAACCCACAGAGTAAACTTTAAAATTTCACTCAGCTATATTTAGGACGTTCTCCGCTATCCACCTGCAATCAACCTTTGTGAAATATGTGGGAGGATTTCAAACTATAAAATTCAAATACAAAAAAATTTGCCGAAAATTATACTCCACACAGACACATGTATACAAGCTTAATAAGGGCGATTTCAATAATCCGCCTTTCTACCGAATTCTAGGTATTTATTAACGTCTTTTTTCTTGCAATGTAAACTCCCTCTCAGTTAATATGCACTAAATACTGCTTTCAATCAAACTACACTATTGAAGCAATGCAAATAAAATCAAGAACGAACATTTATGACACTATCACGTCACTGTTGCATAATATGTTGACAATTCTAATTTCAAGTAATAGATCAAAATAGCAATTTCTGCACAGATGCAAGTGGTACTGATCTGTCCAACAACAGAGCGCAAAACCTTTCCCCCCACTGGATTAAATTAATATGCTGCACTTTCGGGACAAAGTCATTTCAGTTTTGTTTCTTCATCCGTTTTGGAACATTTACTCAACTGCATTGCCCTAACAGGACAAAATCTAGTGAGACATAATCAGGAACGTCTGCGAGCATCAGAATCCCTAAGAAAGATACCAAATTTTCATTAATCAGCTTAAATGAAACACATATTAACATAAAATTTATATGCGACCTAAAACATCTAACACTAGGATTAAAATATAAATAACAATAATTCAACAGATTACGAAGTTGTATTAATGTTGACAAGAACTAAAAGTTAATAGCAATTTAATGATCTGTTGTGGAGGACGACGACTTTTCGAGAAATAATTTACTGTTTGTAGTAAAATTTACACTTAAAAACCTTGCTAAAAGTTTAAGGAGGATTTATTCTCGGATCACGCTCCATGAAAATCTTTTAAAGCAAAGCAAACATCTCTGTCTTTGTTTTTGATTGCTACAGTTAAGGTTTCTTCTACATATTTCTGGTGCGATTTTATGTAGTCATCCTGACGATGAAAATAAAGCACTAAACCAATATGATCTTATGTTACATGATGCTATAAGTTCTTTAGACTATGCATGGCTTAAGAGGCAAGGGGGTGAGATTCGTTGTGGGGGAGAGGGTATTCCAGAGGTGCAAGAGTTTCGTATTTTAGGATCAGTTTTCCAGAGAAATGGGGAAATAGATTCTGACGTGAACCATAGGATTAATGCGGGATGGCTGAAATGGAGACAGGCAAGTGGGGCCCTGTGTGACCGCCGGGTCCCAATAAAGTTGAAGGGCAAAGTTTACAGAACCGTCGTTAGGCCCGGTATGCTGTATGGCTCAGAGTATTGGGCAGTTAGGAAGAACCATGAAAGGCAAATGCAAGTGGCTGAAATGCGAATGCCGCACTACATGTGTGGGGTGTCACGATCCGACAGAATCCGAAAGCAGTGAGAGAGAATCGTTTGAGGTGGTATGGGCATGTGATGAGGAAGGGAGAGAGGAGCTTATTAGGTCCATTGTGGGACTGCATGTGGTTGGGGGCACCAGAGGTAGAGGAAGGCCAAAGCGGATGTAGGAGCAGGTGGTGCAAAGGGACATGGAGGCTTGCGGGGTTGCGGGGGACTTGGTGGGGATAGGCGGGAGTGGAGAATTAGAACCCGGAGACCCGACCCTGCCTCAGGCGGAAGAAGGGTGAGATGATGATGATATTCATGGCTTAATTTAATCATCAGACGTTAGAAGTGGGGGAGTATTGAAACCACTGCATCCCTGTAACACCACCGACCAACAGTTCAACTATTTCAAGATGTCTTCCTTTGTTTCATCTCCTTCTGCTCTTACCATGTCTTTAGCTATCTCTCACTTTGACTTTCTAGCACAGGCGGAATAAAACTTAAGAAAAAAAACCAAAGGGAACTTATACTGTATGTGGTGGGATACTTTTCTTGGATTTCTATGTGAGGAAATTTTTGTTTTATACATGAGATCGACTATTAATAAAATATATGCAGAATGTTAAAAAATCTTAGATTTTTAAGAAACTGTTAGACTGTTTCATTTATTTTATTAAAATGATGGAAAAAAGAGATGCTGTATGGAAATGCTCTCCTAGCCCCACCTTTCAAGAAACTTACATCAAAAGCAGTAGTTCCCCTTAAGTTTACTTTGAAAAAAATATGAAATACTGCTAAATGTAAAACAGCTTAGAAAATTATTTTACAAAATCTCACGATGCTACTTTTCATTTCTAATGGTGCTTTCAATCAAGCGCTGTTTATTTGACATAAGAACTTGAGGTTGAAATTTCAAACTGCTTCCAAGTAACTATGATGTGCTGCTGGTTTAAAATTTGATGATGAATCCAACGCAAATGAATTTGAAATAAAAACTAGCTATGAGGTATATAGGGTATAATTCATAATTATAAAGAAAAAAACTCTAGCAAAATAGTGACGTTAAGGTGCAAAACAATGTTTTTAAATAACTTCCAAAAATATAGGATCTTCATCGAAGAGATAGGAGTAAAGGCTCATAAAGAGGATAAAGTTTAATTTTTGACATCACGGCTTTCAGAGTAAATATATTTAAAAAGGTTCACTAGAAGAGGAAGAAGAATAGTCTAACTAATGAAACAAAAAAATGTTAAACTAGTACACCAATGTTTTGTAATAAGCTGTCTCATCAATTCTGTATACAAAAGAAAGTCAAATTATCTTTTATCCAGAGTATATACAATATGAACCCTTGATATTTTTAGGTGACCTCATCATCGAGAAGTTTAAATTATCAATTTTGCATCGAAGCGAAAAGTCATATGATAAAGAAAATGATGAGCACTCGCTGAATAGCAACTCAGCAGGGAAGATATGTTGATAAGGAAATTTTATCCTTTATGAAAAAGTATCTTTGCATTAATTCGTATGCATTGCATGGACGTATATAAAATGCATATATCTCCATTAGGAAAATAAGTAGTCAAAATGTATAATGTTCTTATTCAAAAAGAAGAAATCAAGAACTTTAACAATATTAGTAAATTACAAAGAATACCATGAAATGAAAGTGAACCCATTAAATTCATCCTCATAAAATTGAAGGTGATATCAAGTATAAAAATCCTTGGAAAAAAGGATTTTTTTGCTAACTTCTTTATTGTGTGTTTTTCATTAAACTATCTACTAGGTCGCATACATCCTGTTGTTAATCTTGAAAACGAAATTGAAACGGTAAAGAAGGAAGGTCAAGCATCTTACAATTTAGTTATTCAAACTAATGTATATTGAAGTTTTAAAAGATATGAGAATAAAGGAGGATGGTCAAATGAATGACTTCTTCAGTAGTTAAGTTACTAATGTGTTCTGCAACCATCACTGCAACGTGTGTGCGTCATGATGGAAATTCGTGAAGAAATTCTTTTCTTACATTTTAAGGGGATAAAAAAGTGACGAATAACATTTAAAAAAAAAGTAACATCATGATTCCTTTTATGAGTAAAATTTAAAAATAAATTAATGTAGCAAGTCATGATGTGAAGTGTGACCAGCTTTTTTGCGAAGTCTGCATATGGAATGCAAAAACAGCTAATTCTCATTGGCAGCATCGAAATTCATATCCTCTTTTACATCAATTAAAAACCCACGAGCCGTTATTGTTGGGCTTGTATGCTCCACAAATCATTTCAGTTAATAGTCTCTTTCATGTCACCACTGTACAGTATGTAGGTGGCTATAATCCAGAATGCCGCCCGCCTCCTTCCATTCAACTGATCCAATCCTGAAAATAGCCCATAAACAGTTTACACCACAAACACTGCATAGTAAGGGCTAATTAAATCTCCTTAACTTAACCCATCGTAGGTAAGATCATTTGCAAATAGAGAAATATATGACCGTTTCTGATGAAGATTAAAATAACGCTTAAAAATAAACATTACATCGGAGCTCATCAGGGCTCTAGACCAGCGGTCTTGGGGTTCCGCGAATCAAAATGAAAATTCGTTAGCAGCGGCAAGATATACATTTCTAAAGGTGGGATGGGGTTCCCCCAAAACATCTTATAGTTCTAAGGGTTCCGTGAGTCGACAAAGTTTGAAGACCACTACCCTAGACCAAGGGTTAGTTGGCCTATTCGTAGATAGAAATCAGGGCAAAAACATTATCCATGGTTGTGTACTCGTCTTGATATGTAGGGATAAAACAATGGTCACCCTGTGTGGTCATTGTACAGTATATTATTGGTCCTTTGAGCTATCATCGTGTCTATGGTGAATAATTGATGATTGATGATGGTCAGTGGTCCTAGCATGTACGTGTGTAAATACATGGCACTCATGATAGGCCTAGTTCTTCATTTTGATTAAAAGCAACTCCTAACCCCTTTTCCCGCCTATGGCAAAGTCGGGTACCCAACTTGTCCATCTGAATGGACACAATGGACGGTGTTTTTTCCGCAGCCGGCTGCCGACCAAAGCTGCCACCCTTATACTTATTTATCGTCGCGTCGGTCTACTATTCGTTGGGGCACTCCACCGACACCAGGAGCGGGCTCCTTTTGCCTCATCTACCTGATGCAAAGTAGAGAGGGTTCTTTTATGTGCGAACAGGGCCGGCCATCCGGGGGGTGCAGAGAGTGCATTGCACCCGAGCCCCACGATTGAGGGGGGCCCCATCATCAGTACCCATCAGGGCCCAGATCATTGCTAATATTAAATGTTTAATATGTCATTGTAGGGGCAACGTCCCTCATTCGTCCCTGCCAATTCAACATAACCTAAACGTAACCTAACAACCCTTCCATTGAACTACACCAGGGTTGTACAACCTTTCTGGTGTGGTGGGTCACTTGGCTGCTCCATGAACTGATTGCCAGCCACAGGCTGTCATAACCAAAACGGGTGAAGATAACGTTAGGTGTTACGTAGCAGGTAGACTATAATGAATAATTAGAAATGATGCACCATGGGCCACATTACAAGCTTCAGTGGGCCACAGGTTGGACAACCCCGAATTACAGGTTACGAGTCAATAACTTAATAATGCTATTATTTTGGGTTTGTTAAAACCAAAATACCTTTAATAATCAGAAGTGTAATAAAAAAATATAATGACACAGGTCCAACTGAAAATGTTCCAAGGTGTGAACGTCCACATAAGCTTTCACACCAACTCATAAATGCAATAGCGACATATTAGGACACATGGCATCATCCAAAAATGTAATACCTTCCAAAATTAGGAAGGATTTCAAAATGCGATAGGAGGGCATCTTTGAATCCTTTTATTTTTACTTTTGAAAAAATATTTTGGGGCCCCAAAAGGATTTTTGCACTCGGGCCCCTTTATAGAGAAAGCCGGCCCTGTGTGCAAATGCCATTGTACACCACAAGGGGCTTCGGTTTTACTTCTCATCGGAAGGAAGGTGCACTCGGGGCTTCTCTATCTCGTCCGAAAGAAGCCAACGCTACTCAATCCAGTATTGAACTTGGAACCACTGGCACTGTAAATGTAGCACTCTACCTATTCCACCACCGAGGAGGGTTTACATTTTCATTTGGATTTGTGATTAGAAATACATTTGCGGTCAAGCCCAGTGGAGTTGGGATTCTTCAGACTTTATAGAAAGGCCTAGTGTGAATTTGCCAAATAATGGCAAAGGGTTCCCCCCTCTGTTAGGCCTACTTATGATATCCCCTGATTGCAATTGGCGTCATAAATTAAATTGGGACAGAAGTACAGAAGTCTCAAGAAGGCCTTCAAACAGTGGGTAAAGCTATAGGCCTACATCTCATTTTTAGTTAGGTACCTATTATTAAAAATTTTTTCATTTCTTCTGAAACCAGTATTAATTCATTTTTTGATTTTTATCAAAGAAGCAATTCATATGAAAATAACTTGTACGAAAGTATTTTTCGATGGTCTTTCAGTGACCCAGTCTTTTGAATCAACTTATAAAAATGAATTGATAACGCTTCGATCAAACATTTGCAGTAAAATTCTTTCAAAAACCCCTATGTTCAGGAAGGTCGTTCGTTGTGCGAGTCAATCAGATCCTTGTATATAAAAGTTTAATACAAAATCCGTGACCCGGAAAATGAGTATGTTCTTGTGGGTCAAAGCACATAAAATAATTTGCAACCAAATTTGGCAATCATGCAGTGCACATGCAGCAGTAAGTTTTTAATCAAGCATTCAGTTATGTTTAAGACAGCAGTTTAGGCAGCTGTTTCAACCTGGTTAACCTCCAGTTTTATTAAAGTCTCTAAAAAAACCTCAAATCATTATATGTACAACTGCCCCTAAAAATCAACTTACTTCGTTTATTAAACTGAAAAACAAAAACATTAAAGATGTGTTGCAGTTAATACGAGATTTAATTAACGGTTGTCGATAGCCTTCTTAACATAGGTAATTGTAACTAGCATTTATTAAAAACACTATCACCTCTTGTTGCTCGTTAACACTCCACTCTTAGTAATTAAATCAATAAACTTAGATATGTCAGGAAACACACGTTTGAAAATAAACGGATTTGCTGCACAGCTATTTTACAAACTAAGGTGACCAGACGCCCCGATTTACGCGGGACAGTGCCGATTTCAGACTTCATGTCCCGCCGTCCCTCGTTTGTCCCGGCTAGACGCCCGTTTGTCCCACTTTGTTGGCAATTTCTCCGAAGCATTCACTCGTCAATGGAATACGTGGAGTGGTTGTATTGCATTGGACACACCAGTTCTCGTCTGATCACTGAAGTTAAGCAACACATTCCCGTGTCACTTTGGAGCACTGGGTACCGCTAATACCCAAAAATCGTCGTGCAGACAAACCTCTCATCTACGGACCCCCATCAACGGACTCGGAGGAAGAGATGGTAGTGAAACCAAAAATGTTTCATGTAGGCCCTACGAGATTCCATTGACACTCTCCTACAATTCGTTGATCCAACAGATAAGCTTATTCAAGCTTATTATCAACAGCTCCGCATATTAAGAAAATTAATAATTTTTGAACAGTAGAAGTGTGGAAAGTAATTAAAGTTGGATTCATTTTTAAACCCAAACCGTCTCTCCAACACCTGGCCAGAGCATCCCAAGCACCAGCGCTGAACAAATACCTCTAGTAACCAACAGCAGTACTTAACTACTAGTACCTATCTACTGATAGTTACTATGGTGATTTTATAGCTAAAAGAAATCTCTTCCCATATGCGGACAATCGGCTTGAACGGACCACCCGTCCCCCTATTAGTCCGTAGATGAGAGGTTGCAGTGGACGGGATTCTAATGACATCGTAGTTAAAGGGCCCTAAAACACCAACAAACAAACAAAAAAACAAATGAAATACGCATACAGAACGCCCACACAATGATCCTTCTAGGTTGGCAACTTATCAGGAGGGCCCATCTTCTGCATCAAAATTAAAACATCAGGCATCTTGTGCTGGATGGACCCACATTCAAGCAATAAGGTACAGTAGGCACGAAGTCACAAGTTTTGTTCCTTGCTCTTCAGGAAAGTATGTCTTACCACCCCTACTTGGGAGCACTCACCAAAAGCCCCCGTCCCGTTTTGCCCTCTGGAAAATGTGGTCACCTTGCAAACGCATGTTTTGAAAAAGTTGCATCTTTCTCTAAGTGTGCATCTAAGAATACCCAAGGCATTTAGGTTATTGTGATCATGAGAAAGTTGCTTGATTGGCATGACAATATATACTGGTGCACAGTACAAATTCCACTTAATATGTGCCATGAGGGGAAATTACACAGAAGACGTCTCTAATTTTTAGCATCAACCAGACAGTGTCTACCGTTCATAATTCTGCTACTACCACTATCAAGAGCACCCCGAAGTTCACAAAACTTGATGATCTTCAAATCTAATTGCCATTCCTCTCATAACATACGAATATCAGACTACATCTGTGTTAATGATTTCATTAAACAGTTTTTACGAAGTCTAAATCAGTTGCTATTCACGTTTTTACTAGTACTTAGGTAAATTAGCAGATTTATGCAGACAGCTGTTGCCAAATATATGAATAAAAAGTCAATTCAGTGGGCATCCACCTGATGTTATTACAGTCAACAATATTGGTCGATCTGAATATCGTGAGAACTGGCAATAGTGTCCTTATTTCATTAACACGCAAAATAAATGCTGTAATTGACTAATTATAAGGTGTTGACTTCTAATGTTAGTGAAATAACACGTTGTGAGCAAAAACAAGACCGACATGTGTCAGTTGGAAGTTCAATCCTTTCTGTAATGTTACTGACAGGAGCAGACATTTACCCCATTCTGTGATTCTCTTTTTAAAAACAGTATATTTTCTACTGTGACCCTTCACTGCTGTTTTAATTATATAGGCCGATCACGCTCTTTGTGGTGGCATCATATAGTAATCCTATTAATTGCAGACAGAATTTATTCCATTTCCCAACTTCCACAGTAGATTTTAAAATGTTTTATAAATGACTATCGACCAAGAAAAAATTAATATGTATGTAAAAACTAAAGAGGTAAATTGAAATAACCAAGGTTTTATCGAATATTAAGATGTATTCAACAGCCTATATTAAGGGGAATGTAGCGTATTTCATTTTTTTAATTTAATATAATAATCTTCATAATTATATCTATTAAAAGTAGCATGATAAACTATTTAACTTTTTAAGAAGTATTTTATATGATAATCAAGGTTATTTGGAGAGAGAGATGACTAGAGCAATATTAAAATAATTGCGAGAACCAAATAACTTAGAAATGAGCAATACCGTATTGGGTTTTATGGTGTTTATGGGCAAACAAAAATTCAGGTGTTCCAAGTTGTGGTATAGCAGTTTATTATCTGTCTTTCTGTCTTTTAATTTCATTCGCCGTTATTATTGTATTGCTATTTCATCAGACATTAAAGAAATAAGAGTGATCATTTAAAATGATTGTAAAATATTAAAACTGAGTCATATTCCGTCTAGTAAAACCAGCATTTTGCCACACAAGATTAAACAACAATACTAACTCAAAAAAGGGCTAAGATTAAATAAACTACCGCTCTATAGAATATCATATAATGTATACTGGAGTGAAGAGTACCGCCAAGGCCACCAAAACAAGAACACCTTTCTTGGGAAGCCATCCTATGTAATGTAGTTTTTATATCTGTGGATTGCAAAGTCTACTCTAATGCCCACTCATGGCCCAAACTGTTTGCTATAAAATTTCTGAATGCCATTATTTTATTGTGCACAGGAGGGAATTATTATTCTGGAAATATTTTTTCGCTCATACCCAGGGTTACATTAATTAGTGGTTAGCACGCTCGGTAATTGCGTCAGTAGTTCTAGGTTCGATACTGGCGTCTTTCGGGCGAGAGCAGGGGCGGATCCAGGGGGAAAGCAATGCAACAATTGTTCCCCCCTCAGTGCCTCAATGAGCGCAAATTTCAACTGATCCATGATTCAACTTTGCAACTGATGAGGCATTTTTCCATTTGGTATTCCCATTTCTATACTGTCAGTCTAATCTGCAGTTGGCTAAATCATTGAAGATAGGACATTGTCTAAGGGGCATGTATATTAACGGATTCTGAACTGGGGCGCAGTTTTCTTAAAGTTCTCCCCCCTGATCTGTCTCTGGATCCGCCCCTGGGCGAGAGAGATCAAGGTCCCGAGTGCGCCTTCTTTCGGATGAGAAGTAAAACTGAGGTCCCGTGTGGTGTACGATGTCATTTGCACGTAAAAGAACCCTCTCTACTACGCAACGGATAGATGAGGCCAAATTTCCAGGTGTAGGATTTCGCCTCCTTGGCGTCGGTTGAATTCCCCAAAATAACGAACAGTAGACAGACAATAAATAAGCATAGGGGTTGCACCTTTGGTCGGCAACCGGATGCGGAAAAACAATGACCAATATACCGCTCTTGTGTCAATTCAGATGGACAAGATGGTCACCCGACCCTGCCATAAGCGAGAAAAGGGTTAGGAGTTGCTTTTACCCAGGGTCACAATTATCTAACAAGTTTTTATCATTGGCTAACAAATCAAAATCCTGCCAATCTTTAGGAAATGAGGCACCAAAATGTAAAGACCTGCAAATGTTACTGTAAATCTCGCCTTTTCGTATTTGTTATGCAGTTGTCACGGATTTCTGGATCCAACATGCGATGTCACAACGCAAAATTTTTATTTAGGAGACTTTGTTACTGATGAGTGATAACATGAATCCTAGTAAAAGTTTGCATTTTTAAAGCTGTGCAACGTTTAACTAAATCTCTCTCTGGTTGTCTATCGTACATAATAATGATTCATCATCATCATCATACCCTTATCTCTCCTATTGCAGGGTCGGGTCTGAGGGTCCACTGAACCTGCTCTGACTGGGGGCACCCCAGCCAGGTGTCTGGAACCCGCTTGCAAACTTTAGTAAAATCAGGTAGTTTGGAACAAGGTTATTTAGCAGTAAGCAATCAACAATTGTACTGGTATAATACAGTACAAATAATGACCAGTTTTAAGTATTTACTCAAAAAAGGCGGTGATTGATTAATCGAAGTGCTTATACAGGGTTATTGATACATCCGCAGTCGTACGACTTCAAAGTGGCACACTTTATTACGTTACAGAGTAATAACAATTTTGCATTTTACTTCATTTTAATGTCTTTGTGCTAGTAAGAGTTCGAAGGCTAGGGTAAAATTTTGTATATTTTTAAATCATGAAATTCATAATGTCATTCTCTTTGTTCTCTTGGCATTTCTTATGACAGGCACTTGATGTAAAAACAACTGACGAACTCAAAAATCAGATAGGCAAGACACGTTATCCACAAAAGTGACACGTTGATCTAACATAACACCATCTAAACAGTTGCGACATGAGTAAGTAATTTTTTAAGTAAAGTAGTACAATATGTAAGCTGTACCTGCTAATTCGTTTACAAAAGCCATTATCCTTTCAATGAAACTACAAAATTTTAGAAAATGGGCAAAATGCGGAACAGAGTATAAAGGAAACAACCGAAAAGTCAAAAGAGCAGTAGCATTTCCTGGCCACTGCATCATCTTAGTCCAAAAGGTTGCATCAGGTGACAATTATTAACTACAGGATATAAAATTCTAATTCTTCTCACTTCCAGTAATTTTTCTCGGAATATAACCTTACAGTAGTACATTAATAACACCGGAAAAAATAAAATAAATACATCCTAACATTTATTTCAAATAACAAAACATTTTTAAGAACAAAATCCATTTTGACTTCTTGAACTAGAAACCTATCTAAATTATTATTTCAGTTATAAGTAATAATCCATATGCATTTACGAAATACTTAAGCAAAAAGTGTATTAGTTATAATTATATATTTGAAAACGTATATAAAAAGAAATTTTCGTACTTTCACTTAACTGAAAACAAAATACGTGACGACCCAGTCAATGTTGTGAAATACTAGCTACAAAAAAAGTGAGAAATTGTTGGTGGCTTTTCATCATTAAAAGACCCTGATTGTTATCTCTCCTACACAGTGATGGAAAGTAGAACAGAAATTGATGGAGGTCACATCATTAAAATGCATCAAACAACTCCATGAATTTTATATTATTATAGCCATCACATTAATCTACCTATACAGAAGAAACGTGATTTATTTTAAATGATGAATTTTATACTCTAACCATTCAACAGTTAACAGAAACTTGAATGAATGTATCATTCTCATTAATGAAACACTCCTTTGTGCGGATCATCAAACAATAACTTAACATCAGTTATATGAGGCAGAATGTTGAAAAAAAAAGAAACTTCCTTTGCTAATACTGACTTTTAATGACCTTTTTTACCTTCCAAATCTAACTTTTAATTTCGCATCAAACCCCTCAAACACATTCACTAGGATAAAAAGAAGGCCACATGCCACATTTGTTGAGGTCAAATAAATCGATCCAGTATTCTACCAAGCACAATTTCGGAGGATAAAAGTTAATTAATTTTGGTGTGCTCAAAAACTACGATACACCAGTAGTGTTACGTAGAGTATAATGAATAGTGAATGAAATACTCGAAAACAGACTTCTCTGTCTAGGTGTAGACAATCTGTTTACCTCAAAAGTCATCCTGGAGCTGAGTGCCCATCTACAATCCATTTATTTGTTAGGGCACATTTCCTCCAATTTTTCCACATGAACCGGAAACATTGGACGGTTTTTTTTACACAAGCTGCCAACCTAACGCAGCTACTCCTATACTTATTTATTGTCGGCCAACCATTCGTTGGGGTACATCAACTGATGTAAGCCCTTATTACCATCCTCTAGATCTAGCGACTATGTTTAACAGGGGCGGATCCTCAGTGCCTCAATTGGGCGCATATTTTAACTGATGCCCAATTCAACTTTGCAACTGATGAAGCATTTTTGCATTTGCTATTCCCATTTCTATACTGCCAGTCCAATCTGCAGTTGGGGACAGTAGAGGACCTATTGCAATTGTTAGCTACATTTATACTAAGGAATTTTGTATATTTAAAAATATTTGGTGTGCACTTTTTTGAAGTGCTCACCCCTGATCCGCCTCTGGATCCACCCCCGATATTTAATCATAATTCTTATGTGAACTACATACAAAACATGTTCAAGCGTTCAAGACTGTTCCCTTCCCATAAATCATTATTAAAAACTAATTTTTGGACGAGAGTTCGACCATTTTTTATACCGATTTAACTGATCAACGTGGAAAACTGGTTGTGACCACTAAGAACTAAGATTTCGTTGTCAAATAGCATGAGATCACGAGGTTATATTGTGAGAATCATGTCACGGTTTGATGTATCCATGTATACATTATGTAAAGACTCAACAGCTCTTTTTCCTTGAAATCAGGACAAAGTTAAACACAATAGGGATACCAAAAAAATACCCTTTCTTTTTTGAAATAATCTATTCTTATTAAAAAGTGACTTGAATTTTTGAAAGAGAAAGCATTTCTATAAGAATTTATGGCTTCTCGTGTTATCATACTTTTTCATTGTGACCTTACAAAATAGAAAGCTTTTCTAAATGAGCATCAGATGACCATCAACATAGCAGTTTGTGGTCACATACGAATAAAAATTGAACTCTTCTAATAATTCTTCTTTTTTAGACCTACTTAAGACAATAGGGCTATACGAATATCTGCTTATTCCATTTAGAGTTGCAACACCAAAACTACTACTAACTCTTTTCCTGCTTACGGAAGGGTCGGGTAAAAAAATTTTGTTCTACTGAAACTCATGGGCGATCTGCCGGATGATATTTATACGCAGCCGGCTGCCGACCTAATACTACAATCTGTATACTTATTTATTATCGATCCATGTTTTTTACATCGAGGTATTTTTGATCCACCGACACCAGAAGGCGTGCTGCTACACCTGGAAATGGTTTCCAAGTATTTCACCATGCAAATTGTTTCCTTATGTAAATGTAAATTAACGTTAAAATTTTCTGTTTATCTTTTGCCACATTTTAACATATTTTTAGTGGAATGTTTATTTCAAGTTTTATGGGCCCATTAAAAAGCCACGCAGATTATTAAGCAATAAATCATGCACTACATGAAGAAAATGAATTAAATAAAAAGTTACATGGTTAAATACTATAAAGTCTGTTAGCACCACTTATTAGTGAATAAAAATAAATAAAACATGAATTCATTAATTGTTTGAAGAGGATGAAAAGTTACGTGACTTTTGTACTCATCACATTGATATTCAACAGAAATAGCTGCGGCGTGTAAAGCATGTAAAATAATATTTCATTTTTTGTCAATTACAGATAAACATTCAAATTCAAACAACGTAAATTCTTTCCTATCCCGCAATGGAGGTTCGCATTAATGGCTACCAAGTGCTTAGAAAACAACAACAAAAAGTTATGTCTGAGTTTTAAATACCTGACAGCCTTACTTGAACTACTGAAGCACAAGTCCGTTTGACATGTAAATTATCTACGTTATGAGTATTTACAGACATGATAAGTTATAATATCACATATGTCACTACCTTGATATGAGAAGATTGTGTAAATACAAAAATAGTAGGCAGTCATAAATTAAATCACGTCAGTCATTTGTTGACTACAGAAATGTTTACATTTTGTATATTTAAACTTAATACGAATATGTTAAATAATATCAATGTTGATGTTTATCTAATTTACTACCAGCTCACCTATGGTCGAAACTGGCTTGATTTTTTGGACGTTTAGACATCTTATCAATTAGAAATTTTTACTAATTTTTGGCTGGCGGGTTCTTTACTCTCGCCTCTTTTATTCCTATTTTATCAATTTATTCTGTTTTTAAGGTTTTGATCATTATTCCTGCTTTAGCACATTTGGGCCACAGTAGGGCTTTCCGCTTACCCCCTTTTTTAAGCCCAAATTATTGTCGCTTGTTCTAGTTGAATACACTGCAAGCAGCCGTGATAGGCCAAATTGGCAGTGGAGAGAATATCTCTCGTTCCTAAAAATTCACTCATTCTAAAACCCCAATGGCACCCCAATAAAACTACAATGGCAATGGCAAACCGAATGACCCTTGGAAAAAAGGACCAGTAATATGAATCTGTTGGGGCCCTGATCTCCTTGAGTTTGAACAGATGATCATTTCTCCTCCTATATTCTGCGAAGGATAACCTGCTATCTAGAGGACCCTCATAACCTATTTTCAACAGTCTGCTAAACAGCTTACTGCTATCAGATGCCCGCCTCTGACAGAGTGAGTCCCACCCTAATTCTCTGATCATGCCTGACACACTCAATCTGCGAGAGAACCGACTTAGCACAACTCTTGCTGCCCTCCTTTGGACCATTTCAATTTCCCAGGATAGGTCCTGCCTAAACGGAAACCAAATTGAATTACAGTACTCCACAACTGGCCATACCAGTGGAAAGTAAGCTATTTCTTTTAATTCCTTTGTGCTGTCCCCCAGCACCCTTCTAACCAGCCGGAGAGCACGCCCAGCCTTCCCAATCAATTTGACAGTGTGCTCCTTCCAGGTGCCCCGAGTGTTTAAGGTAACTCCAAGGTGCTTGTGGGTATCAACCCTTTCAACCCTCACACCACCTATGCTATAATAAACATCAACCTGCTTTTTTGGACCTGCTTATTCTAAGAAAGCTACATGTGTGCAGGTTCGATGGCAACTCCCACTTTCTACTCCAATCATATATCTTGTTTAGGTCTTCAGGCGCGGATCCAAGGGGGGGGTTTTGGGGTTGCAACCCCCCCCCCCCTAAATTTTGGGTCGACATTGACACTGACAAATGAAAATTGCGTTTCCAATCGCTGCCTATGGCTCAACCCACCCTGCAACCCCCCGTGACGAAAATCCTGGATCCGCCCCTGGGTCTTGCTGCAGTTCTGTGCATGAAGACAACCCTTCTTCCATCACCCTTGCCATGCATGTGTCATCTGCAAACAACTCAAGAAAAGATTTTATATCAAGCCCTATATCATTAACAAAGTATATAGAGTAAAGGTCCTATACGCTTCCCTGGGGATCCCTTTAGGGGATGTAAAAAGCAATATAAGTAAGTAAGAACCAGGACTTTTAATTTCCATATCAATTACTGTATTTAATGAGTATAAAAACCTGGGGTCAGTGTTCTAGAGCAGTGGTTCTCAACTGATGCTCCGCGGAGCCCTGGGGCTTTTCAGAATTTTCTGGCTGGCCTGGGATTTTCTGGCGGGGTTTAGCAAAATTTTCGGGACTCCGCGGCACAAAACGCAGCGGATCCCTGGGGCACTACAAACGCTAGTCCAGCGAAGGTCTAGTTCCTAAAACATTCCATATTATATATTTGCTTACATTCGTTTTTGCGCACAGGGCCGTAACGAGAGCGTGGCGAAGAAGGCGGCCGCCACGGGCGCAACTGGGTCTGGGGCGCAAAATGTTTAAGCTTTTTGTCATTATTGGGTTACGGGCGAGCGAAAGTTAGACACTTGCCAAAGGCGCTTCATACCCCCGTTACGGCACCGTTTGCGCATGGTTAATTTTTCAATATTGCTTGAATTAGAACGGGGCTCCGGCGAACGAACTGGCTGCCAGGTAAGGGCTCCGCGACTCCAAACGAGCTGAGAACCGCTGTTCTAGAGTAATGGTGAAATCGATTCAGATATGACCCATAAGGTGAATGAAGTGGAGACAGGCAAGTGGAGTCCCGAGTGATCGGAGGGTCCTAATAAATTTGTAGGGGAAGTTCTGCTTGGCAGTGACTAGGCCGGCTATGCTTTAAGGATGTGTGTTGGGCAGTGCGAAGGAGCAATGAAGATAGAATGAGAGTAGCAGAGGGGCGCATGCTTCGGTACATAGGTGGGGTGTCAGGAGTAGATAGAGATATGAATGAATATACAGTATTAGGGTTAGGAATATTGCAGAAAAGATGAGAGAAATGGAAGCATCTGGGATACAGAGAGACTCGTGGGAGAAGGCTGGTAGCGTGTGATGTGGATGGAAGTGATGATGAAAAATATCTGATTTCATATTTTGTGACATTCAATAGATTTTTTATAATCCTGTAATTTTCTATCAAAAAAGTAACTTTTCTGTTATTTCATCCATGTTTTGAATTCATTTATAAGATTTCCTTTCCTGACAAACTTAAAACCATAAAATAAAATGTAACGTCAGTTAAAATAGTGGGGCTAACAGACCGCACACTGTATTCAAATCAACCACAACTTATTTCCTTTACAGTTAAAACCGCAGGCAAAACATATAATTTTTGAGTCAGTCAGAAATTTGAAAGTCTGAGGTATTCTCTTAGAAAAACTATGCGTAAAAATCATGGAAAATTCAGGAAAATATTAAAAAATAAAATGCAGTCTCACTTTGGTTTGCTACTTACCAACTATCACATAATTTTGGGAAATTGGCATCTATTTATAAGAAAATCTGCATTGATTTTAACGCCCTCTGTCCCTGAGTAAAAAGATCTTGCACATTGTTTAGAAATATATCGCAAGTTCAAATCACAAATAAATAATTAACTGGAACCTATGATCTCATAAAAAAAATTTAAATGCTTGCAGAGGCGTAAAATGAGTGATAGCACATTCGCAACATTTAGTTAATCGCATAATGCATCACGTTTTTAAGAGAAAAATCACTCTTAACATCGATTCATTGACATATTTAAAATTTAACTTTAGTATGAATTCTTCATCCTATATAATGAACAATTATTAAAAATTTGCATTCATCCCTCCATAACGTAGAGAAACAAACGCAACAACATAATAATAGATAACAGAAGAAAAAAACCACATACAAAAGTCGGTCAGCAATTGTGTATTGTTATGTGTTTCTGGGAAGCCATAAAATTATACATAAGTAACAACATCAACTTTATCAAAAAAAAAGAGTATATGCACTAACGATTGTGTAAGCATTACTTACGAAATCATTTCGTTGATCCCATAAAGTTATAACCTTTCAAAGACTTTTCTCTCTGCAATAAACCTTTCCTAAGTTAACTAGTAAACTAAATCAAGTCTGAATTATTATTGTTTATAATACAGTCCGATTATTAATTGTGTTATTATCATTAAACGTTTTTATAGCAGAATTTTAACTCTGTTTCAGTTTAGCTGTGAAAATCCGATCAGCATTATACTTTATTTTCATAATTGTAAATCACCTGTGACGATAGGCCTAGTATTATTTATTATTATGGTATTTTAATTTTGTTCGAGTGCTGATTAACTACAACACAGCACAATATCCATCAAGCATTACTTTCTCAACTGATAAAAATATCGTGATTACAATGCAACAACTGTTATAAAAACATCCGGATTTTGGTTAAAAAAATTAATAATGTGGGTTTTTTTTCATTCAATGCCTTTTTCTTTGTTTAAGAATTACATTTGTCTTTTATTTTATTTTTATAGTAGCATACCACGAAAGCCCTTATGAAATCCATGCATCGTTTGTCACATTTAGTTTGTCTGGAAACAAAACGGTATTATTTCTCTTTCTCTCTCTTTCTCAAAATTTCGCATCATTAAATGTATCACAATAATTAGTGACTCACGGCAGTAAAATGAATAAATTAAACACTGTATCAAAATCGTTTTATCAACTATTTTGGCCTGTTTATTTAATAGGCGAGTAGTATTTATTTTTTGAAAATATATTCATTAGAAAATTTAAAAAAAACACTAGTCTGTCATGACAGAGTATAAAAGCCAGGAAAAACATATTCCAAATCAACAGTTCACAATTTTCCATTGCTAAGACATCATACAACAAAGTATAAGGTAAGTTGTAACATTTTACCATTATATTTCAAAAACAAATTGGAGTTTTAGTGAGTGGACACTACGAAATTCTTCTCTTTCAACAAGAAGATTATTAACTGTATTCCTAAAGTAAAAGGTGTACAGAAATGCATTTCGAGTCTGCACAGCAAGGCTTGATTACATCGGAATACGTTAGTAGAAAAAGACGGCAGGTACGAGCTAGACAGAAACGGGCAGAATACAAGGAGAAGTGCAAGATGACAACCAGAAATCCACCTGTGAAATGTTACATATGCTTCTCCTACGACATACGGGGATACAGTAGGGGTTATTTCTTTACCCCGAAATCCACACTAGGAAATGTTTAAAATACTCAAATCTTCGTTATTTGACGTTGAAATATCAGAGTTCACAACTTTGCCAACTCATTCAAGAAAACTAGTAATCAAAGTGCTTAAAGTATCCCAAACAAAAGTCCTTGGGATGATGCTTATTATTATTAAGATTTATTCCCAGAGTAACTAAGAAATAACTGCATCTCTTGCATCTTTGTCATTCTTTTAATTATTTTTCAGATGTCTTCTGCACTCTTACGACTGTCCATTGTAGTAGCTGTCACTTTGGTGGCAGTTAAAGCCTTACCAGGTGGTTATGGAGGTGGAGGAGGAGGAGGAGATTTCGGTGGCGGTGGTGGAGGATACGGCGGAGGAGGATTCGGAGGTGGTGGTGGTGGCCATGGAGGAGGTGGTGGTGGTGGCGGCCATGGAGGAGGTGGTGGTGGTGGCGGCCATGGAGGAGGCGGAGGCGGTGGTGGAGGACATGGTGGAGGAAACGGTTTAGTCAACTCTTACCAAAGCCGAAGTGTACTAATCTTCTTCTCTTACAATGGATTAATTATAGTTAAAATGTTAACTAAGGTAACTTATTAGGGTTGGTTTTGTTTTACAGGGCTATGACAACTACGATTTTGGACACGATGTTGCCTCACCTCACTACGGAAATTATCATGGTAGAAAAGAAAGTGGTAGTGGAAACAGTGTGAGAGGATCCTATTACCTAACGGAACCAGATGGTAGCTTGAGAAGAGTTGACTACGTGGCAACACATCCTGGAGGATTTGAAGCCACGGTTACTGACAAACACGGCAGTCGATTCTATGGAAATACTGGATACGGTGGTGGGGGTGGAGGAGGTGGTGGTGGTGGTGGTCACGGAGGTGGTGGAGGTGGTGGTCACGGAGGTGGTGGCGGAGGAGGAGGAGGAGGATACGGAGGTGGCGGTGGTTACTAAACTGGGGCTTCTGTTCAGGACTGGATTTGCTTTAATTAGCACTTACCGTGAATCAATGTTCAAGAAATTTTATTTATTTGTAACACTATATTTAAAATGTACTTGGAAACTAACTTCACATATCATGGTGAATAGTATATTTAATTAAATACAACTTGCCCCCAAAAATCCATGGGGTTTTTTGCAGTTCCTAACAGGAATTGAGATATAATTATTATAATTTAAAACGGCGTTACTTTTGAAGCCCAGTGATGGATTTAGGCATTGATGTCAATGCCATTGTGTTTAAATTAATAAAAGTAGCGCAAATACGATTTCTACCCAAAGGTACATTCAAACACACACACACGGATACTTATTTATTTGATACATTTTTTTGCAATTATTTCTTTATAATTGAAATTTGTCTCATGTTTCTTGTAATAATTAATAAAATTCTCAATGTGAACTGTACTGTCGTTTTCTTTAAATCGTCTATAATGAATAAATAATTGTGTAATTATCAACATTCCTGCATGTCTAAGAGGTGACTAAACGGTTTCTGCCATCTGCCAGCTAGAGAAAGCATCGCCTAATACTTCGCCTCCGTGTTCATTTATTTTTTCTTCCTCTTTATCTGCATTTTTAGCTTTGAATTTTACCTGCTTCGTTCCATCATAATCCTCCTAAATTTTTGGTGCTCGGCCCAGGTAATTCGCTTATAAAAGAAGATGTGCTTGTAATTAATTGGGGGAAAAAATTAATAATTAACACTTGAACGAAACTAATAGAGCATACATGACTTTGTTTAATAGAAAAACTGTGGAGATTTCAGCTTGAATACATTTTCATACAACAAAAAATTATAAAAGTATAACTTACTTCATTATATAAATTACAAAATTGTTTGAGAAATCTCAGATATTGATTTAGAGATATTTTCAAATAAAAAACAATTTTGATTCATTGTTAATTCGGTATTTATATTTACATGGGAAAACAATTACAACAAACCTCTAATGCTTTCTCATATTTTTTTTTGAAACAGAAAATTGCATTTAATTTGTGTATCGCAATAGCCTATAATTTCTCATGCAATGAGCAGTCAGTCAGTGATTTGTCAGTCCGTGAAATAACAAAATCATTTTGCGTTCAATTCAATCTTCAGAGTTTTAAGATACACATGTACAGTCGACTCTTGTTATAACGAACGCGAAGGGGATGAAAAACTCGTTCGTTATATCGAGTGTTCGTTATACCACGAGGCAGAGCTGGTGCAAAGCGGGTTCAGCGCGTTTGCCGAACCCGCCCCCGGCCTGGGCCTTCGGTCCAGTTTTAGTTCATTTTGTTAGTATTTTAGGGCCCCTCAACTACAAGGTCATTAGAGCCCCGTCCACCTTGTAGTTCTAATGCAGAGACTGCACAGATACCACACTAATGCAACGATTTTTGGGTATTAGCAGTACCCAGTCTTCCCAAGCGGCCACCCATGTCGGGAGAGGCGAATTGCATTGGACACACCAGTTGTCGCCTGATAACTGAAGTTAAACAGCGCAACCCCAGCTAGTACTGATGTGGGTGGTCGCCTGGGAAAACTGAGTACTGCTATAGTGCTCGCCACGAAAGTTGACACATTGGTGGGAGGCAAAGGATGAGTCCTCTTCGAAAAATAGGGAAAACACTGAAGTTGTACTTGCCATTACTGAATGAAGTCTGCCATTTGACCTTTTTCAAACCCCCTAATTTTTGCAGTGAACTTTCTTACCTTCTACCTCCCGTGTGTCATCTTTCGTGGCGAGCACTATAATACCCAAAAATTGTCGCATTAGTGTAGTGTCTGTGCAATCCCTGCATAAGAACTATGCTGTGGACGGGGCTCTAATGACCTCGTAGTTGAAGGGCCCTAAAACATCAACGAACAAAGCCACCCATGTCAGTACTAACTGGGATTGTGTTGCTTAACTGGTGTGTCCAATGCAATAAGCCACTCTCCTTTGGCCCAGGCTTGTGCCGAGGTGCGAGCCTGGTTCACTACTTTTGCCAGAACCCGGCCTCGCCTTTACTAAGGCCCCATGCGCGGCCCTCTATATTTCAGAATGTAAGATGTATTTTCTTACAAAAGGCCCTGCAAAATATTTATTTTTGAACCCGTTTCTGCAAAAGCTCGCGCCAGCTCTGCCAAGGGGCCTTGTTTTACACATTGTTTTTGATCACAGGCAGTTTTCGTGGATTTCTATAACTTCTAGTGGTTTTTACCTAAATTTGCTCGCAAAATTTTTTCCCAATGGCACAAAGTATATTATTTGTCTCTGACCTACAACATGCAATAGCTGTTCGTTATAAAGGGAGTCATTTAGCACTGTGATTATGAAGGGACCAGCCAAACCGTTCTTTATATCGAGTGGTTTCGTTGTATCGCGTTCGTTATATCAAACAGCTAATACATGGGAGATATAGGCATTTTGGCCGGGACCAGCTACCCTTTTCGTTATATTGAACAGTTCGCTATACTGAGATTCGTTATATCGAGAGTCGACTGCAGTTGCAAAGCGAGCGAAGTTTTTAAAAAATGAGAACAAATTCACTGAAAACGGATACTGAATACCGTTTTTTTTTACTGCTGGTTGTACTGTACCTTACTTACAAATCATAAGGAGAACACTAGAGACGACCTTTGATCGCCCAACCTCAACGTAATCACCTGAAAAGTACAATTACTTTAACGTTATAAGCATCACTAATGCACTATGGAAATACGTTTATTAGTTAGCCTGAATAGCTGCAGAAAAAAATGATTTTAAAAAATTAAAAGTGCTTGTATTATGGATCTTAAAGTGCTAGAGGAACAATGGGCATGCCAAACTGACGTTAAGTTGTCGCATTAATGTCATTTAAAATTTTACCCCACATAAATTAAATTACCTACGTATATCCAAAAATTGGATCAAACTCGCATAATCAAAAGGAGGTACAGCAAAACTTGTTTTTATTGACGACACGGAGATCAAAATTACCACATTTCGTCTACAGAATAAGTAATATTAACTATGAAATGCTATAAACCATTGAAAATGAACACGTGTCATTTACTTAGTTTCCTATGAATATTTGACTGGGAGGTCACCCTGAAAAGAAACACAACTCAACCATCTACCGGAGGTGAATAGAAAATGACTCTACCTGAGTATATAGCACATACCGTATGGAGGCGACAAACAACTCTTTTACCTAAATCCTATTTTGCCTATGGCAGAGGCAGGAATTTATGTGTCAGGCATATTGAAACAGGAGAAGAATTGAAGAGAAAGGTTCAAAGATAAAAAGCGACCAAGAAATGGGCGTGGTAACTATACAATGGCAGAAAAATACACAGTAGGGCCTATACCAGTGTGGGCCTATACCCGGAACAGAAGGGTTCCGTGAGGTCCGCCCAAGGGTTCCGCCAATGGCAAGGTAAAATGAAAATAACAATGGAAATACAAGAAACAAGAACGACTTTTGTCTGTCGAAGATGAACTTCGGGTGTCTCTCTCAAACATTAGTCCACGAATTCAACTCCTTATGCTAACACACACCTATATCAATTAATGTTTTTTTGTGTCACTGTAAGGGGTTCCGCAAAAGGTCTAAATGATCCAAAGGGTTCCGCGCAAAGTCTACATGTTCCAAAGGGTTCCATTCCAATAAAAAGGTTGAAAAACACTGGCCTATACAGCATAAGGAGGAAGACACTGCGAACTCGGGGATGAACTACTGATAGACGGTTTTATAAAGTAGGCTGCCAACCTACTGCCACAAATTTTTAGTCGCTTTGTGCGACAAAGAGGAATTCTCATGGTTATTGTCATCAAAAGTGGACCAAGACTATCCCCTAATTATTCCCTATAAGGCGAAAACTAGATGAACCCTTTCACCATCTCCGACAGGTAGTGAAAGGGCTCGTCTAGTTAACCATGTAGAAAGGGATTACCAGACAAGGGCAGGGCTTACACTTCTAATCCAACGGAATGAGCACTTACGACTTCCCTCTCGCCCGAAAGAAGCCATCTGCCTCTGCAGCCATGGGCTCAAGAACTCAGTCACGCTGACTCCCGAGTCACATGATCCTTCCTTATTAATTGCATTTTTTTTAAATCATAACTGTTTTTAATTTTATTTCGTTGTGCATAACGTGGAACCGCATGAGTGTGCATTGGATTGCTTATTGTTATTGCGCCATAAATCAGACACCATGCAATATTATAACCAACAAAGCTTTAATTTACATGCCAAAGTTTCTTTTTTGGCTGCATAATGCGATGTTAGAAGAGGACCCACCGCTATGGCGTAGCGGTTAGCACGATCGGCAACTGCTCCATTAGTTTTAGGTTCGATACTGGACCGAGGTGGGTTGGCTTCCTTCGGGTGAGAGGGTGAAAGAGAGGCCGCGAGTGTGCTTTCTTTCGGATGAGAAGTAAAACCGAAGTCCCGTGTTGGTTGGTGTACGATGACACTTGCGCGTAAAAGAACCCTCTCTACTATGCAACGGGTAGATGAAGCAAAACCTTCCAGGTGTAGGAGCTCGCCCCTTGGCGACACGTCGGTAGCATTCCCCAACAAACACCAGACCGACGATAAATAAGTGTAGGAGTGCAGCTTTGGCCAGCAACCGGCTGCAGAAAAACTATGATCAATATATCGCCCTGTGTCCATTTAGAGGGGCAAGATGGGTACCCGACCCTGACATAAACGGGAAAAGGGTTAGGAGTTGCTAATGCGATGTTGGAGCAAGTTGGGTAGGCCGGCATATCCCACAGACAACCCAGCTAATATTCCTGCGGGTTTCAGACGCCTGGCTGGGGTGCTCCCAGTCAGAGCATGTTAAGTGGACCCGCAGATCCGACCCTGCCTCAGGCGGGTCAGGGGTATGATGATGATGTGTATAATGTGGAGCTACCCTTGACTTGAGAGCAACATTTGTCCTAAGAAGTGGCATAGACCTCTGCGAACATTATTTATAGAGGTATGCTTAACCTAAATTTTTATTTGAATTTTACCGCAACGTTGACAATTTGATTGGTATACTACCTTGAGAATTTTCTTGGAAAAACGACTTCTAGGTGCCCTTTGCATGTATTCAAGATGAGCTGGTAACAATATGAATGCACTTGGGGATGGCATGCATTTTAAAAGTCTATCACCAAACCAAAGTGTCAAGAAAGATAGAAGTCTAAAATATTATGTTGAATAACAGGAACTTTATAATGGAAATTAGTACAAGGATGTCTATGTCATGTTGCAAAAAGTATAATATTCAATAGTGGTCAACCCACTTTTCAGAAATCTCAGAACAATAACAAGGGCAAAAAACGTTAGACTGAAAGTGATAACAATTTCTACTTTTCCAAGCAAGTGAGTACATGTATAACAAGTTGTGGGATTTCAAAGCATACTTAGACATTTGAATTGTAAACGAAAAGTCAACATATAACTAAACTATAAAAAAATTTATATCATTTCTACATCAATCTAACTGAATTGTGTATTAAAAAATAAATGCAAATGTGAGGGGGAATTCCTACGTTTTCAAAAGGACAGCTGCAGAAAATTCGAGTTTAAAAATCTTCACAATGCATATGAAAATAGTTCAGCATTTTACTTTGCACCATAACTGCCGTATGAATCAACAACAAAAATTTTGGGATCTAAGACCAAGCACCTGGGATTCCGTGTGTGTAGACTGGAACATCTTGATTATATTTTAAGCTCACAATAATGTACTTTTTAAATGCATGACTGGCACACCTGAATTTCAGACAATAAGTAAGCAGAATGCATTGAATAATAAATAATAGCTCAAAAGTTATAGGTCATGAAAATTGGATACCATCATCCAGAATTCCATTTTAAACTGGTTAAAATTGAGTTTAAAATTTCGTAACGATATTGACGTGAATTACAAAATCGGAATTAAAGTTTATTTCTTATTCAGCAAATAGTTACTGTTATTTTTAACCCGTGTCTAAATGAAAGGAGTATATAAACTCTGAAATAACTATCAAATAAGATCCAAAGTTCCTTTACTCATATTCATAGCACCGTTCTCTAACACCAAACCACTCGGAAATGAAGGTAATAGCTAATTTCTACTACTATTCAACTGTTTTGCAGCAAATTTTAAAATGTTTACATTTTTTAAAGAACTTAACAGAGAGAGCGAGAGAGAGATTGAAATGAAATTGCAATCCATTGATAACAGCTAATAATTATAATGAATAATCAAACTAGTTATAATAAACCTAACAAGTGATTATGGTATGTAGGTTATTTTCCTCGTTGGATTAATAGTAATGGTTAAATATGCAAAGGCAAGACCTCAGTACAGGGGACCTGGCAACTATGGAGATCAAGGACACTACAGTGGGGCAGTGTCCAATGTTTACAGTAACCTTAATGTCAGTATTTCAAAGTGCACTTCGACTCAATGTAGCAAAGTACTAACAATAAATTTCATGTATAAACTTCAGGTGTATGGTCACGATTTTGGTTATGCTGTAGAAGATCCCAAATATGGCAACTTTCAAGGACGACAAGAAACTGGATCCGGTAATTCAGTTCGTGGAAGTTATTACTTAAGGGAAGCAGATGGCAGTCTTCGTCAAGTTGATTATGTAGCTGATCATCCAGGAGGTTTCAGAGCTACAATTACTGACAAGCATGGCTCCAGAACCTTTGGCAATGAAGACAGTTATGGATCTCAAGATTCTTATGATGAATATGGAACTCCCCAGAAGGCCTATGGCGGAGTTTTTCATTAAAACCTTCATTAAACGACTGTATTATATTATTTGAGGTCATTCTACATGTAGCCATTCAAATTATTAATATTCTCATGTATGCTATAAATATCAACTCATAGACTCGGTATTTTTGAAAAGCCATTAAGCAATGGGCCTCATGTTACGAATGGAATTTTAATTGTGTAACGATGAGGAGAATTCTTTAATAAACTTAATATACTGTACATCCTGTTTCTCCTACATACCGAAATTTCCTCCAATTCACATCTGGTGCTTATTTAATTTAAAGAAAATTGGTACACGTTTGTGCTACTGTTTCACCAAAATATAAAATAGTTTACTATATAAACTGATAATTAACAGATACTCGAAATTGGTCTCTTCTTTCATCCCACAAACACGCTATTTTTGACATGTCAACTCAACATACTACAATTCTGTCACGGGAAACATTGTGGGTTGGGTAGACACAGTTTTATCCTAAAACAATGTGTGCCACTTGGTTGCTTTACTTTCTTGAATGATTTTAAGGTTGCACTTGATATACTTTTAAGCTTCGCCCCATACGAGTTCCACTCTTATCATGCTTTCTTTCACATAAACTAGATATTAAAATGTCGACTCTGAATAAGAAGTAGGAACTCCTCATCCATCAGTGGGTGTACACAAGGGTTCAGTATATGATGGGGCTTCTAGGTTATCGGAAAGAATTAGACAATCACCTCAGAATAGGATTTTCTGCTGTGATGCTGCAGCTTTAATTCCTGGTTTTCAGTTCAAAACCCTAACCAGCAAACGGTTTCAATTTCATTTTTAGATAAGATACTTTTTAGGTAATACTCTGGTAGAAGCAATCTGGTGGCACACTGCAATCTAGAATAATGACAGGACTTGAGTCAACATCGTTAACCATCAAGAAGCTTAATCTTACAAAAAAGGAACAAATCCGCTTCTCTATAAATTTAAAAATCCCCAGTCACAACTGTTTTTTTATATCCGCTTTATTTGGGCAATGGAGAAAACAAGAAAGTCAGAGGTGAATCACAGATAGAAATAAACTCTTATACCGTTAAGGGTGATCAAATCCATTAAGCCAAAGGTTATTGAGAAATATCGTTGGTGCTATGCCCTTGACCGATGAATGAAAGGGTTTTACTGCAGTTTGATTTAAGGGCTGAATGTACCTAGAGTGACCCCTCATGCCTCTTGTACAATCTATCAGAATAACCTTGTTGACAGGTAAGCTTACTGAATATTTTGTAAATTCACAATACACGATGCTATTGTCACTGCGAGTTATTGCACATTAATTTACTGTATATTAAGTTATAAAAGTTTTCTGGTTATTCAAACATGTGTTTTTACTGTAAAAGGGTACAATAAACATGAAATCAATGGCGAGCATCTCTAAAATTAAATACCAACTCAATTACTTTCAGTATTTTAGCAGATAACAAAGATGAATGTCTGAAATACAAGTAAGCACAATAATACTACTGTAGACTAATTAGATGACCTGATATTAATCAACTTCAGCCTCTCATGACTTTTCCACGAACCAAGATGCAGGTTCGATCCCAAATGCGCTTTTGGTCAGATGGGAGGTAAAGCCATGACCCCTTGTCTGATGTGCGGATCGTGCGGATGCCATCTACAAGTAAAAGAACCTATTCTACGTGGAGTGAACTACAGTATACTGTATGTGTAGATGGGCAAAATTCTCAGATGTAAGGGCTCGCGATGTATAAACATTAGCGAGTCAACTTTTCGGGAGATTATTCAGCGTGACATTACTCCTGAATCATATTTGGCCAGATGAGAGGTCGACTGATGCAAATATTGTAAATACTGCAAACCCAACGAACAGTCGACCGACGATAAATAAGCATAGGGGTTGCGGCTTTGGTCGGCACCCAGCTGTGGAAAACCGCCGTCCAATACAGTGTTTTTCAACCAGGGTTCCGTTGTTGTTGTTTTTGTTGTTTGTTGGTGTTTAAGGTCCCGTCAACTACAAGGTCATTAGAGACCCGTCCACTGCATAGTTCTAATGCATATACTGCACAGACACTAGACTAATGCGATGATTATTGGGTATTAGCAGTACCCAGCTTTCCCGAGCGACCACCCATGTCAGTACTAACTGGGCTTGCGTTGCTTAACTTCAGTGATCAGACGAGAACTGGTGTGTCCAACGCAACTTGTCGCTCCCAGGGTTCCGTGAGGTCCACCCAAGGGTTCCGCCAATGGCAAGGTAAAATATAAAAATAACAACGAAAACATGAAATGAGAACGACTTTTGTCTGTCGAAGATGAACTTCGGGTGTCTCTCTCAAACATTAGTCCACGAATTCAACTGCTTATGCTAACACACACACCTATATCAATTAATGTTCTTTTTCTGTCACTGCATGGGGTTCCGCGAAAGGTCTAAATGTTCCAAAGGGTTCCGTTCCAATAAAAAGGTTGAAAAATACTGGTCCAATATATCGCCCTTGTGTCCGTTCAGAGGAACAAGGTTGGCACCCGACCCTGCCATAGGCGGAAAAAGGGTTAGGAGTTGCTTTCTTACCGCGATACTGCAAACCATCAACACTCGTCAACCCCTTAACTAACATTAACACCGAAAAAAAAATTGAGAAAGTCAAGAAAGTTACCCTTTGAAATTCCCGACCCATGGGTGTCAGACTATGTCAAAGGCGGAATAAGAATTTGGAAAAGAAAAACTCATTTGTTGCATTTGATGAGTTCAGTGTAATTCGGGCGGTTTTGTAATACAGATTTGAAACCTGTAGTGAGAGTATGTTAGTCTTAAATGTCCTTAATATTTGATGACTGACCTTGAAGTAGGATTGGCTGAAGACTGCAGCAATTGTTCTCCTTAATCGATATCATCCATTTTCCAAGAATAATGATTTGGGGGAGATTGCTCTTGTGTTGTTTAAATGGTGATGATCTCGCTCATCCATGATTAACAGTTCCAGACTATGGGGCCACATTGAAAATAAAAATTCTTTAAGCAGGGTGTGATATTAATGTTAGAAAATATAAAAATGATATTTATTATTTAATTTTTCTCTTGAACTTGTAGCAATTCTGAACGCTGCCTCTTAAGTGTAAATTCTTTAATCTGGATCTTTGCGTGACTCATTTAGATTCAAAACAGAAATTGTTCACATATTTTACTGAATAATACTCATATTTTATAATTGATCGCGGGCTATGTGTGCTCTACGATTGCTTGAAAATGTTGTTGATATCATTTTGATACAGTCAGATGCTGTACAAGCTGTTATTCATGAGTGGACCTGAATAATTAAATAAATTAATTGCTCCTGTCATTGTGGTAAGTCCTTCCATCACAACAAGGTTGCAGCCTTCAAGGAAATTACATATGTATAAAATAATATCTGCTAATTATCATGACATATTTACATTCTGATGCTCATTATTTAGAATTTAAAAATCCCAATTAATTTTTTGCGATATCCTGCGAATAATGAGAGAAAACTTGAGCGGCTAAGTTCATGTAACCTGTGACTCTTAAACTTCAGATTTCCTCTATGTTAAATTAATGCCAACATCATAGGCTGTCCAGCTAAATTATGCATAAATTTGACACTAGGAAAGTCAGGCACTGCGGAACCGCCTCACTATTACGTCATACTGTACATGCTTCAGGATATTGCTATTGTGTGCTCGATATTTTGGATGTCTTATTTGCATATTACCATATTTGATACCCCAACGGAAAATATGCTACATCATTTGTTATTCCACAAAACTATCCGTGTTCTGGAATCAGTAAGTACCGAGAAAGCGATCAAAGGGACGCCCATGTTTAAACGGAACCAGAGCTTTTACTAATGGGCAGTGTCGGATTAAGGTTTTGATTGCCTCTAGGTCAAAAGGAGAAATATACGGAAGATTCGATTCCATTTGGTCTACGTGTAAATAAGCAGGCCGAACCCTTCGAAGGTCCATCTTCCAAGTACTCGATCCCATAGGTTTTCCTCATGGCTTGCTATGGTAGTTACCGGTACTTCATATGCTAATAGGAAAGTTAGATGGCTGATGGCTTTCCGGTTTTCCGTCTGTTAGGGTTGCAACCCCCCCTAAATTTTGGGTCGACATTGACACTGACAAATGAAAATTGCATTTCCAATCGCTGCCTATGGCTCAACCCCCCTGACGAAAATCCTGGATCCGCCCCTGAATATCTTATGCCCAACTGCTTAATAACCCTTTTAGTTACATCTTAGGTTACAGTGGCCCGTTTATTACGTGCTAAGGAACTTAAACTGGGATCTCTGCTGGAGCTTACATACGGGCTGGGCGGCCAAGTTGTGCTTAACACACCAGTTCTCGTGAGATCCCTGAAGTTAAGCTTCGCATACTCACGTTAGTACCAACATGGGTGGTTAGTAGTGAATGTTGGGTGATGTAAATGTCCCCTCTCCTACATCCTCTACACCTAACACCCCCTCACCTGCAAGCAGCCTCCTAAGGGTTCGACCTGTTATGGCTGCTTGGCTTACTCCCCAACCCATTAGCATAGCATGACATATATGTAAGGGTTGCACGCAAGCCACGTCAGCAGAATTAGAAAGTGATCGATTCACAACTATTGATTAAAGCCTGAATAGACACCTTTGTTTGGATCCTATTTCGATCGACTGACAGATGGTAGACAAATGCCTGGATAGTCGATCAACTGCTCGAATACCAAATGTCCAGTCGAAGTTGAACCATACAGTGCTCCTGCATAAATGCTGGAGAAGGTTTAAACGAAAGCGTTATAACAATCAGCTACAGTAAAAATATTTGAAGACGGCGAATTGAGGTCAAAATGAGAGCCACCAAGTGCTAAAAGCGCCGCTTAATGGAGGTACTAAGAATCTTTCATTTCTAACATGGCCATTTGGAACTGAAATGTATTTGTGCAGGTTAGTTTTGTTCATCAAAGTCACTATGAAGGTTAAGACGAAGTGAGTTGCATGTGGTGAGTTCAATAAATACAGGTGTTAAGTAATGAATGAACGCTCTTGAAACTTAATTTACATTTAGTGCTGTCAAATTGGTTAACACTTGTTAAGCTCAGAATTTTTGTTGCACGTAATTATCCTACAGGACCAGCCTCGGTAGCACAGATGCAGAATGCTCGACTACTGGGTCAGCAGACCAAGGTTCGATACTGGATGGAGGTGGTTTGGCTTCCAGAGAGGTTCCAGTCGCCTTCAGTCAGATGGGAAGTAAAGCTGTGGCCTTGTACGATGTCACCTATACTTAACGCAAAAGGACCCTTTCTACGTGGAGTAAAACGTGTAGTTCGGTAAAATTTCCAGGTGTTGGAGGCTCGCCCCTTTCCGTTGGTTGAGTGCCCCAACGAAAAGTAGGCCGACGATAAATAAGCATAGGTATTGGGGCTGTCTGCTGCGTAAAATACCGCCCAATAGATCGCCCATATTACCCAATGGGATAAAAATAAGTACCTGGCGTAAAAATGGTAGCTGATTGATTACCATCATTGGTACATCACAGTTTCTAGTTGTTTTAGGTTTATATTTAACTTCCAGCTATAGGACACATACATGCGGAAACATTTTTCTTAGGAATAGCCAATCATAATAACTCGTCTTAAGGATGAAAAGTGCTTTGAGGGCCGCAAAGGTAAATAAATCTCTAGTTTTGGCATTTTACAGTTACATGAGGCCTCAAGTGCACGTAGGCATTAGACGTTGGCCTTATGTGAGGTGTCATCGAATTTTACTATTGTTAGGATGTCACACCAGGTACTATAGCTGTCCCTCAACTGTTGGAAGCACTGGACTGTTGGACTTCACTGTTGGAAGCAACCCTTCATAACTACTCGAGTTCACTGCTTTATGAGCTCTATTATTGCTCTCACTTTTCAGCAAAATCTTTGATGGATCTATTTACAGCATGTTTTAAGGACCTAGTTATAGGGACTGTAACACTTGGTAAGACTAAAACGAAAATGGAAATTGATGGATGAAATTGGAAAGAGTACAGTTTTGATTTCATAATCTGAAAAATGGCTTTTGTTTATGAAATGTTTCCAAGATTTCGGGTTTCTGCCATTTTTCTCCTGTCAGCACGAACACGCACAATAAAAGTCATCATTGAATTTACTAATATTATAACATTATTTTTTTATAGGGTGGGAATTAAAGTTGATAACCTTAAATAGTTATTCGAGCACCATCAAAATGCAATTATACTCCACCACAAAGTCAATATTCTACCCTGATATACACACGCACACCATTTTTCGAAATATTTCCAACATAACTTATTTGTAACTCACATCACGGAAAGATCCTACTGTCGCTACGGTTTAAGTGGGACCTAGCCGGCCTCACATAACTGTATAGCACTGTCGCTTGAATTTATTAGTGTTATATACTATATACTTAAACGCAAATCATCAGTATTTCAAGACCCCCATCTTCTCCTGTTTTCAAATTTGAAGAACTGAATTTTACTCAACTAGAGAATCGAACTTATAAGTTTTCTGCACACCAAGTGAGCGACTAACCCATTAATTTATGTTAAGAAATAAATAAGTTTGATTATTTAGTAACTATGATTGTCATTGCTAAATATTTGCCAATGGATCCATCTGCTCACTCATTTGCAATTGTCATTATAGGAATACTTTAATACTAAATAAGTCTCAATCTTACACACCACGTTTATACTAGCAAAGGTTGATACGGTTCTTTGAAAGAATGAGACTTTTAAAAATAATGAATTTCAGAGATCGTGTTTAAAAGGTTTTCTATAAACTCGGATTATTCAATTACTCATATTGTACCGTTCTTACTAAACACTAATGAATAAAACTTAACTGACAAAAGTATGATCAATTCTAGTTCTGATTTGGCTGACCAATGCGGCAGGTTTCTGGTTGAAAGAAATAAGAGAAACGCTTCATGGCGACCTGTACTAAACGGCACCGCACCATAACTCAACTGAAAAAAAAAAGAAATCAATATTACCATCCTCTGAAAGTCACACCTCATTTTTTTTCTTTTTCGTGAGGTTATGCTGTACAAAAACTTAATCGTGCTTGTCAATTGACCTAATTGACAATCACTTGAGACCACGTTAATAATTCCAAGAAATCACGGAGAAGAACCATTTCCTACAAGTTGTCTATAAAATTGTTTTGATATCAGGAATTTTTTTTAACTTTCAACTATAAAAGGATTTTTCTTAGATAACCATTACGGTATTAAAACGTAATAGTTCACACGATCAGCTACTCTTTCAGTTCTCCTTCGTCACTGGATTTGCAATGATAGCATCCAAACTGGTAAGTTTTTGCGTGAATGCAGTGAATGTACATATTGCACATTAACTCATTTTAAAAGCAGTTAAACATTAATGAATATAACTTGCCATTTTAATAAATCTTTCATAAACTTTTAGAAATTATGTGTTATTCTTGCCATTGGAGTACTTTGTATAAGTGGGGTGTTTGGTGAAAATGATGACCTAGAGACTTCAGCAACAGGCCATGGAGGGTATGGAAGCCCCAATTATCAGTAAGTGCTCAGATGCTACCAAAGTAACACCCAATGGTTAGTTATTGACCTATTGTAATAATAGCATAACATTGTAAATAGAGATTAAATCGACTCTGGCCATTTAATGACATTGATTCATGGGTTCAGAGAATTAGTATAAATGATTTTCACATAATAATCAAAACCACCAGGAAAACGTCTGGTTAATTTTAAATCACGTCTGTTACTTTGTTTGATAATGTTTATAGTTTAAAACACATTGTACCTGGATGCAAACGAGGGCATAACCACCTCTCCGATTAGGAATTGTGTAAAGCAGTCATTTAGAGAATAATAATATGATATCTCCGACCCATCTAACTTTTCACTTGTATCTCCTCATGTGTCTACAACAATGATAAAAAAGAATTATTTCAAAAACTTAAAATTTGATATTAAAGAAATGACCTAAAAACTGAACAAAGAGATGAATCTAGATAAAAGTCATTTAATTGATTCATATATTAATTTATGAGTATTTTTACAAAGCTGTGCCTGTTTCATCTTGGTTTTACCTGTTCTGTTATGAATCTGATCCTACATTGAAATTTTTTATTTCAGCAGAACGTGAGTCTCGAACTGCATAATTTCATCCATTATAATGCAATACCTAGAAAGTTAGTTTAATTAAGGGCTCATAAAATTTATGCGTTTGCAGATATGCCTCAGTACCTTATCATGGAGCTTGGGAATTCGGATATAAAAGAGGTAATCCTTACCACTTTCAAGAAAGGCATGAAGTTGGAAAAGGACCACATTTCAAGACAAAGGTAATAATTTCATTCCTTTGAAGGAACAATTTAGTGTGAAAATTTTAAATAATCTGAATCATAATTAAACATTGCATGTGCTAAAACTACTTCAGGTGCGCTGGGGTGACAAGCACGGAGGTTATGGCGAACAGTATTACGACTACAATCATGTAGATAAAGGTTATGGAGGGCATGGCGGCTATCATTGATTGAAAAATAGGTGAATTTTCAAACTATGAAGTAGCTGTAGTGAATGTATATTGCTGTAAATGTTTATATTGATTTCTTTTACTTTTAAACGTGTTTACTGTTCAATATTAAATGTTGTAATTTGCGTCTCTTCAGAAAAAAATTGTTGCTAAAATCTCTTTGGTCTTTGTAATTGTATTGTAAATTGTCAAATGTAAATATAGTGCTTTTCTTTTAACACATCCATTATGAATTGCTATTGTACAGTTATTAAACATCACTGCTTGGAAACAAGTATAAATAACGGTCTGTAAGGAGCACAGTATATTTTTAAAGCATACGACAACAAAACATTATCAGGTGGTCATATTTTTCGTTATAGGCCCTACTATATATCTTCTTCATAAAAATTTCCTAATTCAAATAGTTGAAATAGCGGAAATTTTGGAATTGACCTCTCTGACAAAAGCTAACTATCCATATATATTGTGTTTTAATATCAGGGAGCAGCGAATTGCGTTAGACACAACAGTTCTCGTCTGATCACTGAAGTTAAGCAACGCAACCCCAGCTAGTACTGACATGGGTGGTCACTTGGTAAATTGGGTACCACTAATACCCAAAAATCGTTGCATTAGTGTAGTGTTTGTATAGTCTCTGCATAATAACTACACTGTGGACGGGGCTCTAATGACCTTGTAGTTGAAGGACCCTAAAACACCAACATACAAGCTGAGTTTTTAATTACTTTAAGCAGAGCTTGCTTAAAATAAACTAGTAGGCATTTCTCTAAAGGATAACACAAATAAGCGCAGTATAGTCGGACAAACACAATTTTATCGACTGCCCAACTGTCTTTATGCATAATCTGGAAAATCAGGTAAGGGACCCACTAACGCCTAATGGCACAATAAAAATACAAAGAAGTTTAAAAAATGGATGGATATTCATTTTAATATATGATAGAAAGTCTATTCATGAATTCTGACGCATATGTAATGTAGGTTAAAGACAACATAAGAGAAAGAATGTGATTTAGGCTAGCCTCACACTGGAGCCGACTATGTGCGACTCCGACTACGCACGACTTGGTCGGACAACTCGAGTTCTCACATTACTGACGACTTTGTCGGACGACTTGCGTCAGCGAAACCCTACTCAGGTCCTGCAGCATTGACAAGAAGCGCAGAAAAAACTTTTAGGCAAGCCTCACACTGGAGCCGACTATGTGCGACTCCGACAACGCACGACTTAGTCGGAAGGCTTGAGTGCTCACATTACGCACGACTTGCGTCAGCAAAACCCCACTCATGCTCCGCAGCACTGACAAGAAGCGCAAAAGAAACATAAAACAAAAAAGACTTTGGGCAAGTCGCACAAAGTCGGACGAAAATTCCCAACCAGTTGGGATCTAGTCGCAAGTCGGAAGTGTATGCCCGTAGTTGGACGACCGAGTCGCAGCCAAAGTGAGACGATGCATAAAGAACCACAGAATGGGATCGTTCGTGCGTATTTGTACGACTAAAAGTCGCTCGTAGTCGGCTCTAGTGTGAGACTACCCTAAAGTGAGACAATCACACAACATTCTCATGAAATCGCCTATTCCTACAACAGTAGTGTAAAGTCACAATACGACTTTTGTGAGGAGAGCTAGCAAGTTATAAGCAACAGATGAGATTTACATACACCAAAATCATCACCATACCCTTATCCCGCCTGTGGCAGGGTCGGGTCTGAGGGTTCTAGCTCAGGCGGGTTATCTCCCACCAGGTTCCAGTCCACCCCATATATTACCATATACATACGGACAACCTGGTCCCACGTCTGCTTTGGTCTTCCCTGCCCTGGGAGCTACCAACCACTTGCATTCCTGTAATTGACCTAACGAGCTCCTCCTCCACATAACATCCATATAACATAGCTGGCATAACCACTTCCATAAAACTTCTCTTTCAACCTTATTGCGACCTTTCTATCACACAGGACTCAACCTGCCTGTCTCCATTTCAACCATCCCAAAGTGATTCTATGGGTAGCATCCGAATCTATCTCCCCATTGCTTTGGAACGCTAATCTTAAGTACCTTACCTCTTACACCTTTGTCATCAGCTCGCCCCCAGAGAAAACGTCACCATTATTTTCTTGTCCTTCCCAAGTGAATGCTAAATGCTCTGTCTTCTTCATATTTATCTTTAGTCCTCCCTTTTCTATTGCTGCCCTAATATCGTTTAGGCCTTCCACTGCCTGATTTCAAAGTCACTAATTTTACCATATCGTCTGGAAATAACATGCATTCAGGGGCTCATTCTCCTACTCCCGCCAGCACTTCGTCCATAACCAGAATGAAGAGGTTTGGACTTGCTGAACCTTGGTGTACTCCGACCTTCACTGAGAAGCCTCCAGTATTTCCCCAAGGAGTCCTTAACCTGGCTATCGAACTATCACACATATCTTGTACTATCCTAATAAGCCCATCTTCTACCTTTCTTTTATCGTGGAACACTGTCATAAGCCTTCTTGAAGTCGATAAAGATGTCACTGAGATCTTTCTTTGTTGCCATATACTTTTTTGTCATCTAGCAGGCTGAGAATGAAAAGTGGTTCCATTGTGGACCTACTAGGCACGAACCCAAATTGATTTCTCCTGACACTATTTCTATCCTGAAGTCGACATTCCATTGCTCTCTTCCAAAACTTCCTAGATTGGCTGGCTCATAAGCATGATACCTCTACGGTTACCAGTCTTGGTGACCACCTTTGCCCTTGAAGAGGGATAATATCCAGCTTTCACGCCATGCAGAAGGCATTCTATCTCTGCTAGCTATTCTGTTGAAAAGTTTCCCTAGTCACCAGATTTCTGTGATCCCTAGACTGCACCATACTCAATGGGGACTCTGTCTGGGCCTACAGCTTTTTGACCTTTCATCCTCTTTAGGGTCCCTTACTACTTCCTCCTTCGTTACCCTGCTCACCACCTCAGAAGAAGTAGGATGGGTGTCAATGCGGTCTTCTTCCCTAGCAGCATTCATGGGGCTGTGGAAATACTCTTCCCAACTCTTCTTTACCTCAGCAGGAAGAAACACGATCCTACCTTTGCTATCCTTTAATGTTATAACTCGGGGTATATCTTGAGCTGCCCTATCTCTAGCCTTCGCCAGTTTAAAAACTTCTCTCTCCTGTTGCTTTGTCTCTAAGTGACCATAAAGGGCCTCAAACTTCTGGTGTTTGGCTAAGGCAATGATCCTAGTTGTTGTTTTTGCCTCTACCTCGTCATTTCACCACCACGTCTGCCTGCCCTGTAATGAACCTACTACTCTAGCCTGGACTAAAATAGCTCTCACACATTTTCTAATTTTTCTGGCGATCATGACCCACATGGCATTAGCTGTCCCTTCCGAATTCTGAAATGCTAGTGTACTTCCAGTGTACTTTCCCACTTTCACTAGGATTAGTGACTTAAGTAAGCTATGGCTACATTCCTTTTGAAAATGTTCACTGGGGAGTGCCCGTCAATCACGAGCGTGTACTGTATGTTGCCATCAGACCATAAAAAAATCTATCCGTGACCTTTCTTGTGGTAACTGGAATATGATCAGTTTCTTGTCCGTCTTCCTGAACCACGTATTTGTCAATGCAAGGCCATGTGGTCTTGCTGCCTCAAGAATTGTCTGCCCTTCTATGCTAACTGTTCCATACCCCCATCCCTCACGAACCTCGTCATACCACTGCCTATCCTTGCCCACAAGGCCATTAAAGTGCCCACCAATAACTAAGCGCTCGTTCCCTTTACACTTCCTTACCTGACAATCTAGTGAGTGCACCTCTTGCTGCAGCTCACTATTTAATACTATACCCACACCATTTCGTCCCCCTTCACTAGCAGTACATATAAACTTGTACCTCTCACCAATGGTCCTTCTCTATTCTACCCCGGGCACATACATAAAAAAAAATTACGAAAAAAATCCACACTATCTAAAGATAAAAATTTATCTTCTATTATTATGATCTAGCTTGATGTACCTTTAGGGCATATAATAATGGAGAGCCAACGCCTTACAGTATTATCAATAAAAGTGAAAACGTCTTGTTGAGCGAAATTTTGATCTCAAAACTACTTACTATTATTGTCCCAATTTCTTTATTTAATAAAAAAAGTCAGCATTAAACGAATTAATTAACATACAATTAGCCAAAATTCGTCATTTTTTTCTATAATTAGAAAAAAATATTATAAAACATACATAAACCCAAAGTTTTCAGCCTTAATTCATCTTGTCATATTACGAAATACATTTTATACACAGTACTTGGGCAACACTGTCGCTAAACAGATCTTTGACACTGATGCTAAGCTTTCTCGACGTTGGGCGATGGTCTCTTAATAGTTGCAAATTATCCGAAAATTTAAATTCTGCCTATAGACGAAAGATGCAAACATTTAGGAAAACGTCGAGACACAGCTGCTATTATAGTGAATCAAATTTCTGAAGGTGTGATTTAGCCTTATTTTATTTAATACCACACCCAAAATCTACACATCCTGCAAAGAAACTCTATGTGATGCCCATTTAAATACTTTCAGATCAAAAGAATTTCATCTGAAATTACTTTTATAAATATTCATTCTATGTACAGAATATATCTGTGAAGTCTTGAGTGTCGCATGTGGCAAGAGGAATAGTTTTTAGAAAGAAAATTGTGAAGATATGTTTTTGGGCGCGGATCCCAAAATCTACATTTATATTTCATTTGCACAAAGACTGAACCACAGAGAGGCAATGCCCCTTACGTAAAATATAAAAAAAAACATAGCATAATTCAAACCATTGCGTGACTTTACATAGTAATACATATGACTGCTAACATATTAATTACTGTATTTTGCAATTGAGAAAACTTATTACATGATAACTTACTATAGATGTGTAAAATATCACCACCGAACTAGGTTATTTGTCCTCAATACTGCGATAGTTACTAATAACTAATTCTTTTAATTAGCCTGCTTGCCGAAAATCAGATATAATTCAGGTTTAATACCATATGAACTTTATTATGCTGTGAGGAACCACTTTTAGCCATAGGCAACAGACCCAAGGGTGCACTATTGCCGGAGAACTTAAGACTGACCTTAAGAAACTTTTCTATTGCATTTAGTGCCATAGTCCATGATAAAAGAGAAATTATAATCCAAAACAAATGAATCATTTTCTCATTCACCTGATGAGGATACTGATTTAAATCGTTCAAGATTTCGTACCGGTTATTTAAGTGCATAAAATGATAACACGTGAACGAAAAAAATATAGCCTCAGCCCAAACAAATAGGCTACTAAAGGAAAACACTACCTCATTTCATAGAAATATATATCTACAACAAATTTCACTACTGAAATAAATTCATTAGTTAAAATCTAAAATATCGCAGTGTTCATTTAAAACTATAGTAAAGATCATTAGACAAGATACACTTTATCAAAATAATTAGTGTCCTCACATAGAATAACGTTTTAAAGTATTAAAATGGGTTAGAACCACTCAAGAGGACTCCCAAGAACCACCCAACCCTGTACTCATTTTGTCCCTATGGGATACGTAGGCGATAGGTTGGACGATATTTTTATGTAGCCAGCTGCCAACCTAATGCTGCAACTGCTATGTATCTGTTAATTGCCGGTTTACTGTTCATTGGGCCACTCTACTGGCGATAAGGGGCGAGCTACTACATACGGGGGAAGGGCGAATTGCGTTGGACACACCGGTTCTCATCTGATCACTGAAGTTGAGCAACGCAACCCCAGGTAGTACTAACATGGGTGGCCGCTTGGGAAACTGGGTCCTGCTAATACGCAAAAATCGTCGCATTAGTGTAGTGTCCATGCAATCTCTGCATAAGAACTATGCTGTGGACGGGGCTCTAATGACCTTGCAGTTGAAGGGCCCTAAAACAGCAACAACAACAACAACGACGGGGCTCTAATGACCTTGCAGTTGAAGGGGCTCTAAAACACCAACAAACAAACAACAACAAACACTACACCTGGAAATCTTGTGGTATTGCACATTCCACGTAATGAGGGTTCTTTTACGTGCAGGTGGTATCGTACACGCCACAGAAGGCCACAGCTTTACTTTTCATTCGACGAAAGGCAGACTAGAGCCTCTCTCGCCCAGAAGAAGTCAAAGTACCTCAGTCCAGGAATCACTGACGCAGTAGTCGAATCTACATTCTTCCACTGACTATGGGGTTGAAACCAGAAATGATGTTAAGAACGAGTAGAGGTGATAAAACAATCACATACATACTCATCGATGAATGAATTTCCCTAAATTTTTTAAATGATGCTGTCGCTACGTTTTTCCTCAACGAGTGTGTGATCACACAGATATACAAGATGTTCGCCCTATAATAAACAAGGTTTGTAGACGTACTTGTTTTAAAAAGAATCTTAATTACGTAACCTAAATAGATTGCAAAGCAAATTATTGAGATCAAATGTAACAAGGTAGTTATTTTAAAAAATAATTCAAAATTGAGGAAAACGTAGACTCAAAGCTCGAGCTGCAGCCAACTATGAGCTATAATATATTTTGTGGTATTAATTATACAAGGTCAAGACACTCACAAAGCACCTTTCTACAATAGGTCGGTTCCATTGCAGTCTATACAACACATATGGTATTATTAAAGTCAATAACACTTTTGAAATGAAATTCAAATGTAGATATATGCCGAACTCCTCCCAATTTTTTAAAAAATATATATTTTTGCCTTTCTACTGTTAAGAAAAGATGGAAACCTTCCACACCCAAAACGCTGGCAATGAAATCAAACTCTGCCATTGTCTAATATGGAAATGGGTCATTTTAAGATATACAATGCTGTTTCAAACCTTTCAAGTATTATTACACGCATGCTATAAAGTGTATTTGCCGTGTATTATAATTGCAAAAGAACCCCCTAGTAGCATTGTTTACTCTGAATTCTTGAAGGGGGGGCAAGAGTATAACATTTATTTGTGAGATGAGCTTACTGTAAAACATGCTCATGCTACAAACCCAACCCATTTTTATTCTTAAAAACGGTATTTTGCACGAATCTTCAATAGAGAAAGTGAATACAGTTTAGCAAAATGAGAGCAAATTCAGACACTATATAAGAGAGGATGTTTGGCTGATGATACCAATAGTTTCAGGATTCCATCCGTTTCGATAACATCACTTCAGTCATCCACTCAAAGGATAAACATTACTTTTGAAAATGGCAAGCAAAACTTTGGTAGGTACTTGTATCGCTTATGCATTTTGTCCTACTGAAATATAAACCGAAACTGTTATAGAGGCTAAAATAATTGCAAACCACTAATCAGGCAAGAACTTTGTTAAATGTAGCATGAATATATTTAATAGATAGAATTTTAGGACTAAATTTTTTTAGAAGCATGGTCTATTTTATAGCTTTTTGAGATGCTAGGACAGAGTGACCACCCCGCTCCTATATGTAGCACGTGAGAAATAATGAAAATTCAACAATTTCTCTATTGGTTAATGTTTTTCTGTAACAGTTGCTTAAAAGCAGTACTACATGAGAAAAAAAAACGAATATAGAGTTTTATCAATTCAACAATTTATGCAAAACTTTGCATTATTTCATTAATAATATATGATTAACAATATTCAAACAGACATTAAGAAGCACTGCGAACAAATGAGTGATTTTTGGCTGAATAAATTATTTTGTCGGTATTATAAATCATATGTTCAATGCTGTCATCATCTGTTTCCAATTTCATTTCAGATTGTTGCCCTTGCAGTAATTGTTGCTGTTGTAGCAGCAGAGGATTATCCGTATAAGGCACAATATGCTCCTGCTTATAATTATGGACCAGATAATGCCGAATACTATTATGCAGTGGAGAACTATGACCCATACTTATATAAAAATGCTTACGTAAGTTGTGATAACTCTCTCCCATGCATGAAGATATAAATAACGTCCTAAAATGAATATTCGCCTTGGACCCTCTGCCTCTCTAGGAGCAAAACTTAATATAGAACTCAAACACTGCGAAACGCAATGCAGTGAAACTTCTCTAATCGGCCCATCCTTGGGGATATTCAAAAGTGGACCCATCAGAGGGGTGGAATGTACCAGCCCATGTACCAGAGAATCCGAGGAATGGACCTATAGAGAGGTTTTATTCAGTGGCGTAGCGTGGGGTAAAATTTCGCAGTAAATAATAATAATATCCAGAAATTTGAACTAAAAATCTGAAGAATTTGGAAGAATTGAAGGGTCTAAGGATTTAAATACCTAAGTAAGGGGACGGCGAATTTGGCCTCCGCCCCGGACAGCTGAAACTCACGCTACGCCACTGGTTTTATTGTATATATCTTTGCATAGTCAGGGGTGTAGTCGGGCCTTCCTTACCCAGGGATTTACATGTTCCGCAATATCCGCATAAAAACAAATTGTGGGATGATGTCCGGGCACACGTTAATCCCAGGCCCGGGTAAATTTCCGCTCCATCCACCTTCTCGTTGGTCCTGCGCACAGTAGTTGAAAACCATGTATGGTATATATAGCGTGAATATTAAGGGATCGTTCTCCTTTTAGCTCAATTTCAATCGCTTTCCCGGTGGAGCAGCTTATCAACTGAAAGAAGATGGGAAAGGATCCAACGTTAATGTCAACGTTGAGACATTCCGTGCAGGACAGCAATATAACAAGGTAATATAAAAGTTCTTATGCTTCGCGAGGTTATATTGAGTCTCATTACAAATTATTTTCCATTGAAGGGTTACTAATGAAATTCATGGCATAAATATTGTAAGTATAGTCTAAAGCTGCAGCTCTCTTACATTTAATTAATCATGCTACTGAATTTTAGCTTAATAGAATTTTTTTATGTGGATTATTTCAGTTTTCAAACCTCACCATATGTCATTGTGATTATCAGCATCATTTTATCATGCATATCATCAGTTCATCTATAAATGTTTAATAATACGGAATGTAAATGTAACATCATTAATTTAAGACATGAAAAGACATATTGATAGCTGCAAGAAAACCTATTTTTTTAACAATATGTATATTTAACAGCTGTTAAATAAATTTATTTTTGCCTAATAAAAAAATGAAATTTTCAATTAAACAGCAATGACTTCCTCTTTTCTGAAATAAAATCGCGCGCAATTGTTGCGATTTTCAGTTATTTTATCATTACCTACTGTACCTAAGTTACTTTGAGAAGGTTATTCCTATCCAATGGAATCAAAAGTATTGTACATATACAGATTTGAAAATGTTAAAATAGAGCCGTTTAGAAAGTCTGAAGAAATGAGATCAAAGACCACTGCCAGTGCCAAGCTGAAAAGTAACTCATTCTCCAATTGAGAAGATAGAGGAAAACAGATAACGTTATTTTTCAAAAAGTGATCGATCAATCATAAGAAAATGAGATAACATTTCTTTTCATAAAAATTAAGTCAAATTCGTAACAGAAAAAGTTATCAACTACTGCCAACTTGAGTGAAATTATCATGAAAATGATATTTTCTTGACACGGTGATGAACTTCCTCTGATAAGTAATCAATGAATACGTACAAGTTACAAGAGTATAGATTTTCAATTTCAACATTTGCAATTATATCTCCCATACGCCGCAGCAATCAGCATGAGCCTGACTCTTGTTGCATTGTAGTTAATGTGCAATAGGTCAAACACCATGCAATATTATAACCGACAAAGCATTAATTTACCTGCCAAAATTTATATTTTGGTTGTATAATGCGGTGTTGGAACAGTGGGTAGGCCGGCATCCCCCACAGACAACCAGCCAATATTCCTGCGGGTTCCAGACGCCTGACTGGGATGTCCCCAGTCAAAGCATGTTCAATGAACCCGCGGACCCGACCCTGCCACAGGCGGGATAAGGGTATGATGATGATGTAAGCCGCAGCAAAAAAGTGAGAAAACTGAAAATTTGTCAGTGAATTAACACTGGAAGTAATACAACGAGTAAAGCGGTGGATCACTCAGTGATTTTATTATGTCAAAAACTTTGCTTCGTTAAGCATGCATATAAAGTCAAACTACACTTTAGAATCAACTAGCTAGAAAACGACGGAAATATGTGAAACAACGCTATTATATGCAAACTTAGCGTATCTTTTCGATATAAATATAGTAGTATTACGACAAAAGCATAGGGTTAAAGAACTTTATATTTACTTCAGTTGTTGCAACTATATGCTAAACGTTTTTAAATCAAAGTTTAACAAAAAAGGTTGGCATATTTATTACCCAATTGCTAATTCGGTAATTAACAATTGCAGACTACACTATATAAATTCAGTATTACCTGCTAACCTCGATATGCCAATAATAAATTTCGTGTCTTTGGATACTGCATAAATCTGTGAAGGGCGAGGACATGAAAAATTGCTATTGAATTTAATGTCCAAGTTTATGTCATCGAGGTGGTTAATTAAAATTTCAAAAAAGCACAAAGAATGTTCTTGTCAAGTACAGTAAAATCTCTCTATTGGTCCACCTCCCACGTTCTCTGGTACATGTACTGTATTTTGGTTACCCCCTAATCGGTCCAACCCTCTGATGGGTCCATTTTTGTATATCCTCAAGGGTGGACCGATAACAGAAGCTTAACTGTATTACCACATGACAGTTAAGACACAACGTTGAAACAATGTCAGGCAACAGGAGCAGTTGGCGTGAAAAGTCATTTCACGCCAACTGCTCCTGTTCTGATGTCATGATTACTTCATCTGTGCATCACAACTGAGATGCAAAGGTGAATCAATCCACAATTATTAATTATCCAAATAGCTATATGATCTGGCTTTATGATTTATTATTGCAATCCACATTCGTGACTGAAATGAACAAGCCTTAGTCGCTATTAATCTTATTACATAGCTAGATCATGACTTTGATTGAGGAATTAGGAAAAGTTACATAACAACTTTCTAATATTACAACCACGTGAAAGTGCGGTGCAGTAAAAGAAATACGAGGTCACTTTTTATAAGTCATGACATTAATTTTGTGCAAAAAAAGGATAGCATATAATTGAGAAATACCTTTATTAGTAAACCTTTATTAACTAGTGAATATGTATTAGTTAGTGAAATTTTAATCCAATGCGAGTTATCGAAACATGAATCCAAATACATATGGGTCTGCATCTCATTTGGCAAAAGTTTTATCACTGTAAACAATAGCGAATACTTAAGGTTTGAATGAATTTATTATAAAAGTGGGTTACTCATTTGTGCCTGAAGGATGAATTCTGGATTACATAATTTTATTCTCCACCACTCATACTTTATTCGTTCAGAAACAGAGGAGGGAAAGTTGATTTGACATCTAAACCGGAATACCCCGAAAAAAAACTAGTATAAAAGTGAAGTCACTTAGTTCAATTGCTTATTTTTGTCTGAAGTAGTCAATAGTGGACATCGATATAGAATCTTTGGGATTTTAAAAAACGTTTTAAATTATCTTCATTGAAGAAATCATGTCCTTCAAATTTGTGGTAAGTGTGGCACGTTCATTTTTCAAAAATATTTATTAGTGATAATATTTTTTAACTATAAATATTTGTTTACTGGGCAAGGAGAATATCTTTAATTATATACGTTCAAGACGAAAAAAAGCATACTTTTAATAACTAAATGTTAAAAATATTTTGTGAAGAAAGGTTATTTTTTTCAAAAAATCAATGATTTTGCAGGTGTTAGTTGGCCTGATTGCCATGGCTTGTGCCAGCAAACAATACAATTCCGGAGGTTACGGTGGCCAAGATAGTGGCTATGCGCCCAGAAGAGTTGTTCCAGTTTATAATTATGGATGGGACAATGCCAGATATCGCTTAACATCCAGATTATATGACAACTATGTCTATCAACGAACTCACGTTCGTAAATTTGTCACACTCCTCGTTATGTTATCTAAGTTGTGTAATCTAAAAATTTAAACTTTAAAATTTGTGTATTTTCTTGAAAATCGACAGTTAGACGTTGACAGATATCCAGGTGGTGTTTCATACGACCATAAGCTAAGTGGATATGGTGCAGATGTCAAAGTTCACTTTAATTCATATCCAGCTGGGGGCACTTATAAAAGAGTATGCACTTTTACATTTTACCGGAAAATAGATATAACAAAAATAATTAAAAACTTATTTTTTTCCAGCCCGGATATTAAAAAAGAAATGTCGACGACAACTGGATTCTGACGCAACTCAAAGCTATCAAGAAAAGAAATGAATCATTCGAAGATAATATATGTATAAAAATATTCATAATCATGTTTATTTATTTATCATTTTTTTTGTTTTGGTAATTTATAAAGACTAAGCTTTCATTAAAGTAAATTCATCATTTGTAATCGTGAATCATCTGTGCTATATTACGTCAAAATATAAATAACGTTTTTAACTCAAATACTCTAGCTGACATAATGAAATTACTATATTAGGGAGGTCTAGTTGTCCTCGCTGTCCATCATATCACTATTATCCAGAATGAAAAACTACCATGTAAAAAGTTAAAAGTACATCTTGATTTCTTGTTGACATTATTGTGGTATACGCATGTTTCTTTGAGAAAAACATTGTATGCAAACTGTTCGTTGAAAGATGATTTAACTTCTTAGGCTACAAAATATATTCAAATTAAAATGTGCACGAGAGCTTTCTCAACAATTTCAAATCTTGAGGCAATTTGCAGATAATTTGTCATCAAGTTTTAAAATTACAGGTCACATCATCATCACCTACAAATTGACCAAAATTATAGGGGTATCTATCTGTTGGTGAACACCTCGTTGTCTAATATTTGTGTCTATGGACTTTACAGGTAGCAATTTGGTTTTTATGCATTTTAAAAATAATTGCAGACTCCACCCGGACGTCCCAAATTCAAATTGTGCTCCTTACATAACTGCTTATACATTGAAATTATATCTGGAAAACAACAGCATTAGTTGACTTCTTGAAAGAAAAAGGTCGTTTACTAGTTTCAAAATGAGTTTATCAAAATTAATTCATTGACTAGGACAAAAAAAATATTTTGCAATTTTATCTGATATTCCGATTAAAGGGTTAAACCTGTTAGGTAACAAAATCTAGGAATAGATGTCAATTTAGAAATGCCTTTGGGGTTTCAATATTATTGCATTTAGAAATGCATTTCTGGGCTGGGCTAATATGCAATATTTATCAAACAGGGAGCTATAAAAGACAACTACACATATAAAAGTTTGAATCAACATGTCCTTACTAGTGAAATTTTTGTTTCTAATACAAGATACTAATAGGATGCAACACGGTTTACAGGATAATGGGAAGTCCTCGTATTTACGTAATGATCCCTTTACAACTTTCAAGGCAGAAGTAGAGTAAAATTGCGACCTGCTTTTCAAAATCTTATACTGTACTCTTTGACCGCAAATTAACAGCTGTTACAAGGCACTTTCCAACAGGTTTCGTTTTCAACGCAGCCACACACGTAGCGATATTAATTTAAATATCAGCAATGAACTTAAAAACTTAGTACTGTATAAGAACTCTCATATCCAGATAATAGAAGCTACTTTCAACTACTATTATTTTAATATTACTAAATAGATTGTAATTGACAAAAAAATCACGCCAAAACAAGTTTAATAACGCTTGTAAATACTTTTTTTTTTGCAAGTTTCTATTATCTTTTGTCCTGTTGGTCGCAATCAACTCCATTTCTTATTATTCCCCCACTCAACATCTTCTTCCAATATATCGCATCCTCAGATTGGTTACATATGGTTCATACACTCTATGGCAATTCTCCATTTCATAAATGCATCGTCCTTTCATCATTATCCCACCTACGGCAGGGTCGGGCCTGCGGGTTCTAGTCGTTCACTCTCGCCTATCTTCCACCAGGTCCCCGTCCCCCCTATACACTGCCATATCCTACTCCCCCGTCTGCTTTGGTCTCTCCGTCCCCGGTGCTTCCAACCACTTCCATTCCTGTAATAGACATAACAAGTTTCTCCTCCCCTCTTCTCTCTATTACTTGTACTCTCTAGGGGCGAACTGGTGATAAAGGGATGTAACCCATAGAATAAATAGGGGGTGGTTGAAGTGGAGACAGGCAAATGGAGTCCTGTGTGATAGGAGGGTCCCAATCAAGTCGACAAGAAGATTTAGGCTAGCTATGCTATATGGATCAGAGTGTTTGGGTGGGGGACATCGCGGAAAAAATGAGGGAGAGTAGATTGAGGTGGTATGGACACGTAATGAAAAGAGAGGAGGAGGAGCTCGTTAGCTCCATACAGGAGTACAGGTGGTTGGAAGCACCCGGGGCAGGGGAGACCAAAGCAGACGTGGAAGCAGGTTGTCTGTAAGGATATGGTAGTGTGTGGGGTGGACGGGGATCTGGTGGGAGATAGGAAGAGTGGAGGGCTAGAATCCGCAGGCCCGACCATTCCACAGGCGGGATACGGATATGATGATGCTCTCAGTCTGGCCACTCGTGGTCTATAACTTTTTTCAGCTCGAAAGTGCGCTATCTTATTTAATAGCAATGGATATAATATTTTCTCTCTGTGCTGAGATACATAGGGGAAACATGCATCAAAATGTCTTTACCTGTATGCAATGGAAGTAAAAACAATTCAATACTAACTGTAATATATTAACACCTACAAATGCTATAGAAAACAACTCTATAAATATAACAAAGCTTTCCTATTTGTATGATTTGTATATAAGTGTTACCGTGGGTGGGCTTCATCAAGGATCAGCTCTCAGTCCGTATCTTTTCCCTTTGGGAATGATGACTTGCTGACGGGAATAGGTGAATGGGCCCCTCAGTGCATTGTATTTGCTGACGATGTAGGACGGTTAGAGGAGTCCCAAGAGGATGTTCAACAGGGATTACAGGACATTACAACAGCAATGGCAAATGGAGGCCTGAAGGTGAACATGAAGAAAACAGAGTATGCCTACTTAGCTTCCAATTGAAGCGGCCAGGACCAAGGGGGTGTAGCTCGTTGTGGCAATGAGGTGATACCAGCGGTGCAAGAGTTTAGGATCGGTGTTTCAGAGGAATGGGGAAATCGACTCTGACGTTACCCATACAATCAATGCAGGATTGCTGAAGTGAAGACAGGCAAGCGGTGTGCTGTTCGACCGCCGAGTCCCAATTAAGTGAAAGGTAAAGTTTACGAAACTGTAGTTAGGCCCGCTAAGCTATATGGAACGGAGTGTCACGCAGTGAGGAAGAACTACGAGAGTAGAATGCAAGTGGCCGAGATGCAAATGCTGCGTTAAATGAGTGGGGTGTCGCGTGCTGACAGAGTCCGCAACGAGTACGTTAGAGGCAGCTTAGGGGTGGGGGACATCGTGGAGAAGATGAGAGAAAATAGGTTGAGATGGTATGGGCATATGATGCGAAGGGGGAGGAGAAGCTTACGCCACAAATTATTGTGGGACTGCAGGTGGTTGGTAGCATCAGGAGTAGGGGGAGACCAAAGCGAACGTGGGAGCAGGTTGTACAGAGGGACATGATTGGGTGGGGGTTGGATGGAAGCCTGGTGGGGGATAGACGAGAGTGGAGGATTATAACCCGCAGATCCGACCCTGCCAGAGGCGGGATAAGGATGTCATGATGATGATATGTGTTACCGTGGGTGTCAGCGGACGATATTATTATCATTTATTGTGAATTAATTTGTCGACATTTTAATAAAATGGAGTAAAAAATGAAGTAAATATTAAAAAGAATCACATTCTCAGTTTTTCATTATATATTTATTTCCGCTTAATCCATCCTCAACTCCTATGTACTTAAAATTTAGCAGCCATACCATTTTAGAAATCAACTGGCAAACATAATGCAGACCTACTTTCTCCAACGTATTGTTCTGGAAGTGACCTGATAGGAGGGGCCACATTTAAACATTAATAAATCTGATACGACCACAGATATGTGACAGGAGTCAAAGCATTATAGTTCCCTTAGTAGGAAATATTGATAATATCTAAAAGAAAGAGACGTATGTAGTAATAAAACAGAGATGATTTATTATAATTAACTATTAAACACATCTAAGAATACGATAAAGATAAGTACCTCTACTAAAGGATTAAAGTAATAGTTAACGTTCAATAATTGGAGAGTAAATTTTCATCATCAACCTTTAAGTAAGCAACGATAGTTTTTACAACCCCAGCGAAATTGCATCGCAGTTTGACCCACATTTAAATGGTCAAAAGTAATGCTTCGCAAGTAATGTCCCCTGATGTGATAACATAATGTAACAAAATGTCTGAATATAAATCACGCGTTTGCACGGGCGGCGGAAGGCGGAGAAACTGATCTCAATATTAACACTTATTGTATGCTCTATCTTTTAAAAGTGAATTTAAAAAGTTTAGCGGCATTGTCTGGAAGGGATAAAGAAAGGGGAGAAAGAAAAAATTAGATCAGATTTCTGCCAAACTCAGGGTATATAAGGAGGTATATTATTTTGCCAGTGTTCATAATTTGGTGCACTCTTTTTATAACTCATCAGCACTTTCTCACCATCGAAATCGTGAAACAATGAGGATACTGGTAAGTCAAAACTGTATTATATTTTATGCACGGAACAGCACACCTCTTATGTTATTGCGGTTAGTGATTTGTTACTTCTAAAGCTATACCTGTACTTACTACTTTTTTTAATGGTAAATTAGATCGCAATTGTTATTATTGGGTTAGTGGTTACTACATCACACGGTCGCCAACATAAGGCTAAAGGTCGCAAGCAGCATCCGACACCCGCTGTCCCAGCCTACCAAGTAAAAGTACCAAATGTAGCACCAACGCAATACCAACCATCACACAGTTATCAATCCGCTGAAAAACCAAAGCAAAGAGAAAATTATGGACCAGATGCATCAAATTTTCAATATCAAGTGCCTGTATACGATCCTAAAACTTACGGAAATGCTGCTGTAAGTAGTGGAACCTGAAATTTACAATTTTGGTTGCTTAAGTTAAAGAGTACCCTGGAACAGTGCTCCGCAATGTGCCGTATATTTTAGCTTTTGATGTACTGCGGAAATCTAGGAAGACCTTTGGGGTGCCGCGGGTGAGAAAAGGTTGCGGAGCACTGCCCTAGGAGAATGTTTTGTTGCAAAGACAGTGCGTCCAGCCTCCCTTCTCACCTGACGTGCCATTCAATATTATAAAAATACAACGTGCAAAATGTAAGATTGTTATGTAACTGTAATTTAATCGACAGATAAATGTAAATCGATTCCCCGGTGGAGCCACATATAACATCAATGAAAATTCTCAAGGAAGTGACGTCAAAGTAAATGTGGAAACATCACCATCAGGCAGACAAGTACAAAAAGTAGGCGATTTTAGTTCTTAATGATGGCGGAAGTGTGGAAAATAGGTTATGAGAGCAAGATTTCAGGCGTTAATAAATAGAAAAGGAAGTGATGAGAAAAGCTTTGGTTAAATATAAAAATACATTGAAAGGTAGCTGCACATTTTGAAATGGTAAATGATAAATGTCAAAAATCACCTTATACTTAAATCGGTTAACCGCAGGATAATAAACAATATTTCAGGGATGGTTCGTAGAAAATAAAATTTATCATGATGCAATAGCTAAAACGCATCCAAATATTTCTATTCAGAGAAATTATTTCACAATATCGGCGCTATAAAATATTAAAATACATTTAATGGCACAATCATAAAATACTATTACTTGACTATCTTAATATCTCCAAACCTGCATTTTACTAGGTCTGATAGTATTAATGTGTAACATATTTTCATAACTTTTATTTTCAGCCAATTTATTAAGATGAATTTGTAGCTAAGAGGCTATATATAAAGAGATTGCAAGTATTACAAATAACAACCACAGTCATTCCTACTGGTTGTAATAACCATTATTGAATCTTCAGGACATGGAGAATGATTAAGGAAGTTCTTAATAGGAAACTGGTTGCCTTTAAATATTAGACGTAATTATTCATTATACAATTTTGTATTTATTTTTTGTCTCAATAAACATTTTGATACTTTAATGGATATTCTTATGTCCGAGAGTCACATGTTTTATTATTTTAGAACAGGGGCGGATCCAGGGGGAAGCACTCCAAAAAACGGGCGCCCCAAATATTTTTAAATATTCAGAATCCCTTGTAGGGATTCAAATATTCAGAGTTCCTGATAGGTCCTCTACTGCCCGTTAGACAATGTCCCATGTTCAGTGGTTTAGCCAACTGCAGGTTGCACTGCAACTGTTGGTCTGGGAGTATAGAAATGGGGATAGCAATGCAAAAAATCCCTCATTAGTTCCAAAGTTGAATCATGCATCAGTTGAAATATGCACCCGATTGAGGCACTGGGGGAGCAATTGCTGCATTGCTCCCCCCTCTGGATTCGCCCCTGCTTTAGAAGCACGAAATTAATAATATACCCCAGTAATCCCACCATCTTGCTTATTGCGGCTTTTTGTAACGGCTGTGTGAGTCTTTTCCCCGGGTTAATTTTCTGTCTAGTCGGGTCCTGTACTTTACGAGCGGCGAGTTGCGTTGGACACACCAGTTCTCGTCTGATCACTGAAGTTAAGCAACGCAAGCCCAGTTAGTACTGACATGGGTGGTCGCTCGGGAAAGCTGGGTACTGCTAATACCCAATAATCGTCGCATTAGTGTAGTGTCTGTGCAGTATAAGCATCAGACCTACATAGTGGACGGGTCTCTAATGACCTCGTAGTTGACGGGACCTTAAACTCCAACAAACAAACAACAAACCTGTACTTTACCATAGTAAATTGAATAAGGAAATACCTACACAGGTGTAAATATTTGTTTACTGTTGGTATCACGATTGGAGATCATAAGTTATTTGTCTGCGGGCTCGCATAAACAATGTTCTCGTTCGCCAAAGTTCGATCCATCACACGATGGTAAACTCTGTTCGCTAAATTGAACGTCAATGCGAATTTTGAGCACAATGTTGAGCGAATTCGCTATCGATAAGTGGCCAATCTACTTAGGCTACCTATGAAGGTAATTAATTCAGTACTAGCAATAAGGGGTAATGACAAAGTCTTACACCTGGCAATTTCGCGACACATCTGTTCCGTGTAGAACGGTTCTCAATGTGTCAAACTGGTGGTGCGCGACGTGTATTTTTACAACGAGAACGTTAAAAAGTCCTGAAAGTTTCCCGGAGGCCAACCACTTCAAATTTCTGGCAATAAAAACGTAACAGACCGATACTATTTAACATATAGCAACTATCAATTATAATTATGCATAATGCATGTTTATTATTACTTATGTAGACTTTTTCTTTTGAATAATAATTTCTGTATTATTAGTAGTAGTAATAACCATTTGGTATTTTCTTAAATACATATTCAAATTTATGTTATTATAATAACATAAAAGCATATCGTGAGGTCTGCGTGATTTTTAATTGATGGAAAAGTGGCCTGCAGCTAAAATGGGTTTGACACCTGTGATTTGCAAGCAGTGGCATCTTACATACACGAAACGTCTCGAAGGCTCTGGTTGGGGCTTCCATCTCCCCCCCCCCCCCGAAAGTGGTTACTCTCTTTGGTTTGATTTGATTCATTGGTATTTTAGGACTCTTCAACTACAATGGTTATTAGAACCCCGTCCACCGCATAGTTCTAATGCAGAAACTTCACAGACACTATGCTGTTAAGACGAGTCTTTGCTATTAGCTGTTGTTTGTTGGCGTTTTAGGGTCCTTCAACTACAAAGATCATCAGAGCCCTGGCCACAGCATAGTTCTATTGTGATCCATGGGTAAGGACGATGTTAGGGCACAAGAATGATTCTAATTCTAATATTATGCACTGCAAGCAGCCTTTTTGGCCAATATGGCAGTGGAGAGACTAACTCTCAATCCTACTTATGATGAAAATACTCCTAAAACCCTAAGCTATAATTCAGGAGCCTCCCTTAATACAATACCAGCTATTGTTGAATTTCCTTGGATGATGCCCTCCACCCTATCCTCACCAAGGCTATTCCATTGTCGAATGACTCTTGGCAAAAATGACCAGTAGTATGAGTCTGTCTGTGCCCTAACCTCTTTCAATTTATATGGATGATCCTTTCTGCCTTTATACTCAGCTGGGGACACACTTCCAGCCAATGGTCCATTACACCCTAGCAGCAGCAGTCTTATAAAAAAGGCTAATGCTGTGAGATATACACCTCTGGCTTAATGTATGCCACCCTAGGTCCTTAATCATGGCAGATACACTCTCTGTGTGAGAAAACCTATTAAGTACTATTCTTGCTGCCCTCCTTTGGATCCTTTCAACCTCCCAAGATAAGTCCTGCCTGAAGGGGAACCAAATTGGACTGCCATACTCCAAAATTGGGCATACCATAGAAATATAGGCTGTTTCCTTTACCTCTTTTGTGCTATCTCTAAGGACCCTATTAATCAGACAGAGGAATTGACCGGCCCTCCCAATCACTTTACCAACGTGATCCTTCCAATTACCCTCACTATTTAAGACAATACCCAGATGTTTATGGGTTACAACCCTATCAACCCTAACTCCACCTATGTGATAATCAAAATCAAGTTGCTTTCTAGATCTGGATATTGTTAGGATCCTACACTTCCTCAGGTTTAATGGCAATTCCCATTTTACACACCAATTGTAAATCCTATCTAGATCCTGTTGTAATTGCATTGTTGTAATTACCCATCATCTAATACCCGAGCAGCACATGTGTCATCTGCAAATAGTTCAAGGAAGGAATCAATATCTAGCCCTATGTCGTTCACATAGAGAATGTACAACAAAGGACCCAATACACTTCCCTGAGGGACCCCGGACGTGACTGGTTTCCACTGAGATGCACAACCCTTGAAAATTACTCTCTGTTTTCTATCAAGCAGATAGGACTTACCCATTGAACAACATTTCTATGAATCCCTAAGTAGGACATTTTAGAGACCAGCTTATCATGGGGCACCATGATGATGAGACATGTTTGATGTAAAAGAAATAAAAAATCAGGTTTTATTCACATTGGTATACTGCTGATATAAGGCAGATATAAGGTCTAGTTTTAGACTGGCACACAGATTACAAAAACCCAACGCTACAAACAGATTGATGATTAATCCCAGATTGATTAATTGATGATCTTAGAATAATAATCGACTGTCAAAAATGATCTAGAGTGAATATCTGATCGTTTACTGATTCTAGACTGTAGACTGGATGAACCTAGACTGTCTGACTGATTAACCCTTCAGACCCCCAAAACATGCCTTCTGATGACATCACATCCTGAGGTCCTTGACTGTGGTTGGGTCCCTGTGACCAAAGGGTACCCATGAGTCACTGCCAAGGGACAACTACAAAAGGTTTTACAATTTTGATTCAGGTCCTATTGTTGACCACAGGATGTCATGACAATAGGACCTAAAAGAAACAATGCTATTTTAAAAGTGTGCTTTGCACGGGTGTGTCTTTTTGGGGGGGGGGCAGAGGAGTGTAAGGGATCATGTCCCTACAGTTCTTATGCAGAGACTGCACAGACACTACATTAATATGACGATTTTTGGGTATTACGTGCGCTACTTCCTGGGCCACAATGTGGGTCGATCGTCGTCATGTCATCTGACAAAAACCTTTAGTCAAACATGTCGTCATCCTAGAACTTGTACCATAGTGAAATAGTAACATTTGTCATTTTAATATTCCAATTAATTGAAGTATTCATGATCACACTATCATCATCATACTTGTTCTGACTGGGGCACCCCAGCCAGACGTCTGAAACCCGCAGGAATATTGGCTGGGTTATCTGGGGGGAATGCCGGCTACCACACTATCAGCCTTATAATAGGTTTACTTGCTGTATTGCAATCTCAATATACTGTAAATGGCTACTTCAGTAGGTCATTGTTAAATGGCAACACACATTAAATCTTTGCTTACAAAATGTCGTTGGTACTTAAAAGACATTCTACCTCACATAAGTGACCCACAAATCAGTGAGCATTTTTAACAAACAACAACAAAAAAGGATCAATGACCTACTAGAAATTAACCAGGCGGCAAGTTACGCCCTCTCCACATGTATTGTGTAGTAAGGGTAAAGATATTTTGAAGAAATGTTTGATGCAAATATTTTTACAGCGCTCTCAGTAACAGACGACATCTTAGTTTCTTAGTGTTATTATTATTAGGTCATTACCTGAATTCTTAGTAACTACTGTATAATATTGCACTGAGCGGTGTGAAAATTTAAATGTGGGTCAACAAAACATATTGAATGGAGTAAACTGGTTACTTACTATAAGCACTGTTACTCAGACCAAGGACTCCAAGATCCAATATCTGGATATTTGAAGTACAGAGTTATAAAACATGATGAAAAGGCTAAATTTTTATTCAAAAATCAGCGAATCAAAAAAGGGTGAAAATACTACGAAGACTGCTATGATACAAAGCTATTTATAAAATTTTTCTGTAAACTTTAGAAATAAACATACCTTTCTTCAAAATGTTGGTTCAATAGTTACATGAAATGTTATACAGAAAATCTTTAACTACTGAGTCTACTGCATACCTTAGTATTTATCCTAGTTCTGAAATGATAACCAGTACATGTAATTCAATGATTTTTCAAAGATTGATTCAAGCATTTTAGAGCCTGTACAGTATAAGTGAAAATGAAATTCAAAGTCTAAAGATGATTGTAAGAGGTCCAGATGATCAGTGTGAATGTGCAGGAGACTAATGGGCAAAGTCGTACAAAGGGCTTGTATGGCTGTGGTTCAACAGATAAGTGATGCCCAGACCTATAAATTTATTCAAAATTCATATTCTATGATAAAAGCCTTCATTTTGGAGTCCCTTTATTTGCATATTACTGATAATGAGCCATTATTAATTTCAGCTGATTTCTAAATGCAATCCGTAACGTCTGATATTTCACAATGATTAAAGCTACATGATATGCCTCTCTAAACAAACCGTAACTAAATTCATTTATCTAGAATCCTTCTTGATTTTCCCCCAACATATTGAAATTTTACTCATTAGATTACTTCTCTTATAAATCGTAAAGCCGATTTTGTAACTTTTTAAATTAAAAGTGATATCTAGAACTAAGATTAAAAAAATCTCAGGAAAAACTGCTTTATTTGGCAGTTTCAGACAGCCTCTCTACTACGCCTACTAAAGGTAATTTACTGACGCCAGTGGGCGGGCTTCTACATCCTGTAATTTTAGTAGGCTCCCTAACTGTTTATTGAATATTCCAAACAAGATAAACGTGATCAGTTCTCAGACACTCTATAATTATTATAAGTAATAGCTATTGAGTGATTTACAATTAAGACAAATAATTTCCTAGTAGTGTAGAATTTCCTTTCCTGAAATGCCTTCACCTGGTTCAGTGACAATCTAACAATTTATAAATGTCATGGGGAGAGAAAAAGGAGGTGGAGTGGAGGGGAGGGACTTATTTAAGGTACTGTCTAGAGCCTATTGATGACAAACAAGGCATGAGCCTGACTTCTGTTGCATTATAGTTATTGTGCAATAGGTCAGACATCATGCAATATTATAACCGACAAAGCATTAATTTACCTGCCAAAATTTATATTTTGGTTGTACGACGCGGTGTTGGAGCAGTGGGGTAGGCTGGCATCCCCCACAGACAATCAGCCAATATTCCTGAGGGTTCCAGATGCCTGACAGGGTTGTCCTCAGTCAGACATGACCAGTCATGTCTGGACCAGATCTGCAAGCACCCCGCTTGCCGTCTCATCATGACCAACTGGATCTCAGTTATTTATCATACTGCAACGATCCGCCGTATAAGTCACTTGCATGGTTTAGGCTTGCTCTACCTCGTTTAGTACCTAATATAACTTGCATATTTATGGTGAACCAAACCAACTCCATATTTAGGATGGACGCTGCACATTTAATTGAGTGGTGACCCATACTATGTAGTATGAAGGTCCTAAAATTAATTTGATTACCCTAACAAACCCATTACAGTAACGGCATACTGTAGTTCCAGTTGTAGCGTTGCAACGCTTGAGAATCGATTTTTGACTTCTTTTGTTTTACGAAGACCTGTCTATCTGAAGATTATCAGTTCACCTACAGCAGGGGCGGATTTAGGTTTCTCGGGGCCTAGGGCTTATTGAAGTCCAATAATGTTACATTGATGAAAATTAAACAATACTAGAATACAGTATATACAATCATTATTATTATATTATTAACATTAACTATGTTTTACCATACGATAAGTGCTCATTGTTAATCAAAAAGTATTAAAAATGTATGATAATTCAAGTTTTGTGGGCCCTTGATACTTGGGGGCCCGGGGCTTAAGCCCTATTAGCTCCTATGTAGATCCGCCCCTGACCTACAGGGCTACACATTTCTTTTCCGTGCAGAGAGAGTTCTTGTACTTACATATAGCATCATGGAGTGACCTTCACAGCTTGATATTTTCTTCTTTTTAGCATATAATGCATCAGAAATTGGAGTGATTATCGTCTTTATCGTTCAGAAAAATGGCGTTTTATTGATACCATTGCAATTCAACATTTTCTAGTTTTATGCCTTTTGCAATATCAAGGGATGATAATGCACATTCAGAAAAATGTGGATTAATAAATTCACGAATAGCATAAAGTAGTATCAAACTACTGTATTTTATGACTCAAACCATCCTGAAATATTGTTAGTATGTATCTGTGAAATATAGCATTAGTTACACAATCTCCCAATTGAAGAATTTCTTTGATATCAAGCGCACGTATGAAATTAATTTCTTTCTTAAGTTACGCATTTCTCCAATTCGTTTCCTAAAGTGGATTAGTACAGTAAGTATAAAACATAAGTAAGTCATATATTCACGAAAATGTTACAATACTTGAGCAATTTGAATACTTGTGGTTAATTAAGCCAACATTTTGAGAGTTGTAATTTGAATCACTTTAATAAAGAAAGTAATATTCATGTTATATAGACAAATTAAAATTAAGTGTAAATCTGTTTATGTACTGTACATTAGTTACATCATCCGTACATAGAAATACTGTATAAAAAAAGTTGTTTGGTAATACTTTAAAGCATGTTTAAGATTTGTTGAGACAAGTTGTACATATTTTTTAACGGTTAGTGACCCGGGTAAAAAAGATTTAGACCCTTAGGAAACATTCGTGTTCACATAAACATACTGTATACAATAAGATGCAAAGTTTTAATATTTATATCGTTATTTTTCAGTTCACCCTCATCTTTTACTTGAATGTTCAAACCAACTCACCCATAGTTAAATGTTACTATTCATAGCATAAACACGTCATTCAAGACAAGATAAACCATTTTCAACAATAAGATCGCATTTACTAGAATAGGTCTACAAGAAACTATAATTTTTATATCCACAACAAAATTGACGTGGTACTATAATGGACCTACTGTATTTAACTATCATACAATAATAACGATGTCACAATGAACATAATGATGAACAACACTCAATATATTTTTGGAAATTTGGCGAACAAGCAAGGAAATTTTAAGCATAATTTCAGTAATAAATTCCTAGAGTTCCAGTGAATAAAAAGTTAAATACCACATTTTACCTTTTACTGCGATGAACTTCACGACAAGAAACATTATTTTGGCTGATACTATTCACACGGCGTAAAATCGTAGAATTACTTTATTAATTTTAATTAAATGCAATAAGTCCTCAATGAAATGACCTTTCACCCTCATTTTCTCTAACAGCACTTTCTTAACATGATTTTACTTCTTTCAATCTTATTTGGCAGCTTGAGGTTTAGAAAAACTACTTCCAATAGAAATAATTTAAAATTGTAATCTTTATTAACCGGTAGTGACAATAAAGGTAACATTTAAATCAAATTAAATTACAAAATAATGTATTTCTTCAGTACATTCAACTACACTGTGCCCTCTAACAATTAAGTGGACTTTAGAATATAGTCGATAGTTCACGAAATATTTTTGTTTTAATGGAGATAATACAAATAAACACCGGAAGTACTTTCTAAGCATTTTCTAAGCATTTTCTAAGCATTTTCTAAGTACTTTCTAAGCTTTCGTGTGTATAGGCATATATACAGCATGTTGATGAAAGTGAATGTAAAATACATTTATTTACACAAAGTTTCTAGTAATTTGAGGTCATCTGTAAGCATCAGTCCAATATACTGTAGAATTATCTATTAAACTACGCATGAACGCTGTTAGGTGTGTTAAAGTATTTTAAATTCATATTAAACTAGCCAATATACACTTTTTTTGCTCCGCAACATGTTGATGCAGTGAACTAGCCTACATATTTACAAAAGAAAAAATATCACATCCATCTTTGTTCCGCCTCTAACAATATAAAACATGTAAACAGTGATGATTAAACGGCAGTTTTCAGAACCATGTTGTGAGCAAAATCGCATGGCAAACAACATATTATTTACTCGCCCATCTTCAACTGTTTATTGACCTCATAAATTCATATCCCGATCTAAGAAGATGCATAGATAATTATTTTTAACTCCCTCCATTTGACTGCTGCCATCAATAATTTTGGATAATTTATCCAACCAACTGCAGCAAATGAAAAATAAAGTTTGTGCTTTTTTTTTTACAGGAAAGTAATTATAATACATAATAGGAGTAATCTAACATTACTTTTAAAAATGTTTTTTAAAATCCAAATCGCCATAAAACAATGTGACATCCATTAATTTAGATAAACGTTGAAAAAAGCCATCGTCGATAGCATTCGGATTATGAGATTGTGTATCCCGTCCTAGGAATCCAGAGGTACCTTTAAATGTCTGTACATTAGTGTTTGGGTTATGTGTAACAGGTTGAAGAGCAAGTGGGCGAGGAGGAGGAAGATGCTTTTGTTGCAGTTGTTGAATTTGTTGCTCGGGTGGAACTGACTGAGAAGAATGAGAATAAAATTGCGCTGGCATTTTAAGTGGAAAGTGTTGAGAAGAAGGTAAATTCACGGAAGGAGTTGCTCCTCTATTGTGTTCTTCGGAAGGCCTCCCAGATGAATGAGTAGGAGGCACTTGAGATATGGCAGGCGATGCGTGCGTTAAAGATAAAGATGGAGGTAACCCAAACGATGATTGATGGTTTGGTTTAGTGTGATGCTGAGGACGAGCTAGGAGGGAGTGCCCTGAAGAGGATATACCCCCAAGGTTGGGCGAAGGCAATAATCTTGCCATTTGAGGTGATGACTGAGTAACGAAATCAGGCGAAGGCTGAGGTCGTTGAAGTTGGGCTGCTTGAGATTGCATCCCATAAGAATGACGGTGTCCATTCAGATAGTTATTATTTACATTATGCTTATTTGTAGAAGGATAATCAGGCCTGTGAGTGTTCTGGTGCGAATTCATTTTATTAGGAGATTCATAACCATAGTTGTTATTGATATTCCCTTTAAATTGACTTTGATCTTTGTTCACATGATCATTGTAGCTGAATTCATTGTAGCCGCTATTTCCTGATTTCTGACCACTGTTAATTGAATAATCATCATGACCATAACCACTATTCATATTATAATTATTATTCCTATTGTAGTTAGTACCTAAGGTGTTGCCAACTATGGAAGCTTTCATATTTAAATTGGTATTATAAGGTTCAGAATTTGTAGGACCGCTTCCTGAATTTCCATATCGAAATTCTCCATAGGAATGGTGATTGCTATCATAAACAGTCTGCCCTGAGAAATATTTAATGGCGCTATTTCGTATCTGATTGATATCCTGGTTAATATTAGCCGTGCTCCGATAACTAGAAACTCCCATTGTCGCATAAGCAGTAGCAGCATTGTATCGATTGTTTTCCTGTTCACTAGTGGATCCAAGCCCATATCCATCTCTTATTTGAGAGTTGAAACTCGCTACACTATGACTTGCAGGTGACTGAGGTCTTGAATACCTGTCGCCATTTCCGTATTGTTGCATTTTATTAACGTGATTCGTATTGGTTCTTGAATACGGTTCAAATTGAGGCCCATTCGAAACGGAAGCCTGTGTAGATGAATATGAATTAAAATTTGATTGCACCCTATAAGGAGAACTCTGCTGATGGACGCTAATTTGATGATTCACAGGATTACTAAATTCATGACCCTTTGTTTGGTAGTTATTTTCTCTAGGATTTAAATTAAAGTCACTGGTGGCAGTTCTATATTCACTATTCACAGTGAAACTGAAATGATTGCGGTTGCCGTTGTTTGGAGAAACTCCATAATTATCGTATGAAGATTTCACAGGAGCTGTAATAATATCATCATTATGTGATGGGTAGTTATTATTAGTTGATTTTACGTCTGTATATCTGGTGGAAACTCCAGACGACCCATATCTTCTTTCAACTGGCTGTACGATTGGCCTCCAGATTGACTGTTCTGCATAACACTGAATATAGCATAAAAATGCCAGAATAATTGCAGTCAGTGACTGAAATGAGAAGAATGTAATCATTAAATAATCATGCTAGCAATTTATATGTTGGATGCGAGCAAAAATGCTGGTATTTCAATTAATCGACATCATTATTACAGCCTAAAGGGGTTTGATATAGGGGGTTTTGCGGTGCTCTTTATGAAAACTAAGCGCCATAAGATAAAACATGAAAACATATTAATTATTTGAATTTTAAATAATTCTGCTTCACTCTCTTTTTAAAGTGAAAATTCAAATAAAGAATTTGGTTAACCCTTTTAACGAAATTATAATATCAAAGACAAGATCAAAGATATGCTGTAATCGTATAGGAAATTTCTTCAAAGTGGTATTTTGAAAGATAGGAAGTAAGCAATTAAGCTCAGAGACTTCTGTAGTATTACACACAAAAAATATGTTATTCAAGAAGTATAATTTTTATATTACATAACATTATCCAGCTCGTAGTAGCCATTTTCTCACAAATGTCATATATACTATACATGGGAATGCTAGTTCAAGATAAACAGTGGATTATAAAAAATTTCACGAAATATGCCACTCTTATTAAAAGCTTAAATTCCGACTATATAAAGCGGGATTTTTTCTTAGTATAATAATAATTCAAATTTCCATTATTTATCAAAGTAGTTCACTGAAGAAACAAGACAATAAGAGATGAAAAAAGATTATGTGTAGATGTTATTGACATCTAGAAATACTCCTTTGTGATTGACAGCTTTAAACAGATATTTAGTTTGAAAAATTAAGATATTGCGCGATATCGAATATATTGGTCCTAATACTCTTCTATACCTCGCTTTTTATATCTGGTATATACTTTAAAGCTTTTAACCCGATTGAAAACTGAAGAAAAGAAATACTGCTATGTCTTACAATTGTCTGCCAACAATATTTTTAGCATTAGGTTCAATGTAAATAGACAGCAGTGTGATGGGCGTTGTATATCCTGATGAACGAGACGATTAACACATTGAAGCCATCATACCAATTTATAAATATCATTATGTATGAAATTTTATAACTAGAGGCATTATCGAAGTAAAAAACAGGTTTTTGTCTATTACCAAACAAAAAATAATAATAATGTTTTAACTATAACTAAATTAGGAATTGCTTCCTCGTAGTTAAACTACTCACACTTTTCTTCTTAGGTTATAACACACGCAAATGAAAGCAGCTAACGACAGGCAAGATTAAGAAATTTATTAAAGTTATTATTTACTAACAGGGCGAATCTTGCATACATAAATTATTATTAAAAATGAATATGCAATGCTTACATAGAGAAGCATGTATTGATCTCAACTAAAATCAGGTAAACATTACAAACATAGGAACAATTGATTAGCTCGCCAACTGTGTAGGTGTGTACCACTTGTGTCATTGTGCTTCCTTCAAGATGTTTTACTGTTTGTCAACTGTTAGCTCAACGCACTGAAGATATTTCATTGACCAACTGTTGATGGGTATGTTCGTTTAGATTTTATATATTTGTAGTAATTAACAATAATGAACTAGTGCTCACGATTCCCTTTCTGGGTTTTGGATAGATAGTCAGCTCCAAAGCATTTCTGTGTATGTGATTCTATCAATTTAGGAACCCACTTGTACTACTATTTTCTTTAGTTTCAAATGTGAAATTCATGGATTCTGAATCTTGCCAGGGGTGAAAACTGACTAATAACATTTACTGTATATTCATCTCATTCAAATTTATGCCCAATTATTGTTGTCACTTTTAAATCAACTGCATAATAAGTAATGAATAACAAAAATTTACCTGTCATCACTTGTGAATATCGAAAAAAGAACAATATCTAAGAATTTATCATTGATTTTCTTTTTTAAAAACATAATTTGAATTTCTTTATAATAACTAAAAATTAATGAAAATTATTAAGTGCTACGATGATAAAAAAAATTGCTGGATACTTACTAGTGATTTGGAATCCATACTTTCATAGTCCAAATATGCTTTAAGGTGCTAGTAATCCAATAGTTTGCATAAAGAGAGGTAGAGGTGTCGACTGATATCCAAAATGAATAACAATGCTGATTGCTTTAATCATGAAATAATAATAATAATTTCAGTTGAATGCATCTCTATTTTCTATTGACGACGAGAGTGAAATAAAATCAACCACGTGTAGGACACTATTAAAATGGCAAGGTAAGAAGCTGGTGACGTCAAACGAATTCGCCACAAGACTTGCTTAAGCACCACCAATATAATCACGTGGTTTCCTCTCCATTTCCAGATTCACCATCCCGTTCCGTCATTGTAAAGTGGATGCATTAGATGCTGTATTGTCATGAATAACTAGGCTAACGTCAAAACAAGTTACATACCAAATATGAATGAAATTATTCATGCAGATGATGTACATGTTATACTGTAGCACAGTCTTGTTATTGTTTAGAGACAAACAGGAATTTTAATTTCTCTTTAATTACAGGCATATATAATAAATAATTTCTTTATTTATCTACTGTAGACAACTACTGTGATTCTTATAGAGTTTCTCTTTCCAATTAATCGCTATATAAATTTTATAATTCTCTTCCCGAAGTCAACAGTAATCATTCACAAAATTTAAGGAAGAGAAATAAAAATTTTTTTTAAAAATGAAAGTTTTAAATTACGGCTGTATTACTTTTGCTTCTGGGGACAAACTCATTGATTACTTTCTCTATGCCTCCTCAAATAGGAAAAAGGACATTACAAACACCTATCTGCTCTAAAGCTTATCAGTGGTCAATTCAAAACTAGAATAAACACGTTTGTCAACATAAAAGTAGTATTAGAAAATGTGCTCTCAAATTTATCTAATCAAAACGTCAAACTGGAAACTACATCAACGGAATTAAACTGAAACAATCAAAAGTGGTATTTAGGCTACAAGATTCTCATGTTACAATAGTACATTTAATTCATCGTAGTATTAAGTGTATCTTCCTGTCATAAAATAATTCTTGAATGGGCCTGCTAATGTTAGCTACTACAGTATATCTCATAGAGAGATACAATAAGCACTATATAATATATTAGAAATTATTATTATAAATATCATAAACACGCATTGTCATTATTAACAAATATTGTAAACTATGTTTACGAGCATTTCATATCAGAAAAGTCAATCGCAAACATACATAGTATATTGTTGTGATATCTCATTTTAAATATTTCACATGTTTTCATCCTAGTAAGCCCTTATTGTTACATTGTGTTTATATTCATAAAAAATTGATTGAGATAGAATTTAGATGTTAATTTGATTCTAATAATAGGAAGTGATGAAAAATAAACTCTACTTTATTATATCCGTATCAAGTAAGAAAATACAGGTAAGATGACTGTAAACAGGCAAGGAAATTTACTTATGACATACTCTTCCATATTGACACAGACCATTTTCATTCAAAAAATACCAACAATACGTGTATTTATGCAAATAAAACTAAACTTATGTTAAATTTATGATAAGTATCTTCAAGAAATCATAGACGAGACAATAAAATCATTTCCAGATTCAAATCTATTCAATTAAACATATTTTTCCATCCCACGTTCAATCAAATGAGTGCTGTCATTTTTTAAACAGATATAATCTTCAGTGCTTTTTTTGGGTGGAGAAAGTTCACACAAGAACCCTTTACCTACATTTTTATCATTTTGAAATAAGTTAGTGCACAGCAGGAGATTCCAAAATCGAATTGAGTTCAGTGACAAAGCATCGTGATTATGATTAGAAGACGAAACTGAGTTTTCAGTTTTAAGAGTAAACTTTGCTCACTTTCTAAATTATTTCAATTCAGCCATACCTTGTTATAAAAAATTAATTAGCAAGTTAATTAGCAAACTAAGTAACATTACTGTGAATTTCTCTATATAAAATTCAGTTTGACCTACTGCTCAGTTGAACAATGCATTACTGAAATCAGTATCCTTCATCTAAGTGTGCTTTGAGCATTCTCAGGGGTTATGTAAAATCGCGTGCCGATCCTAAATATTTTCGTTAAAATGTTGTGAACTTTGTGGTGCTTCATTAGTGAAGACTAAAATATTATGCAACTTTTTATAAAAACATAAGTCGAGAATTATCAGTAGTGTTTAATCGCAATTTTCAGTAGCATTTAATGAATCCCAAGCACATTGTACTTTTTAATTCAAATTTAATAGAGGAACTAATTAATGAGTAGCACGTAAGAAAAATAAATTACTTATTATTTTATCTTAAAGAAAACTAGTGCATTCTCAGAAACTTATTTTTTAAGATTTTATAAAGATATACTCAAATATGTAAATATAATTCGCTGTGACAATTAGCATTATCACTTAGGAAAACTTAAATGATAATTATGATTTCTGCCGGATTTAAAACTGTAATCGCAATGTAGAAACTTGTTATCAGAATTTTACGCGCCGGGTATGCTAATATGTGCCAATTTATAGAGGCTTATGTTTTAATTCAAATACTACTTTGTGGCTAACAGAAGATTATTTGACTATTGAGTCCTTAGATGCAGGTGTGAACCTCGCTGAAGTAGCAAAGCCACGAGTGCTCCATGGGGTTTACGATGTCACACTAAAACGACCCTTTCTATGCAGAATAACGTACAGATCGACGAAATTTTCTGGTGTAGTAACTCGTCTCTTGGTTTCAGTAAATACTGTACCTTCAGAGACACAGATGTCAGTCCGGTGTGAAGTCTAGTCAATTTGGGCTCCTAGCAGTGTGGAATAGGAGTGCAAAGATCAAATTTTTGAAGCATTTTATCTCTCAAAATGGAAAACGGCGCTGTAGTCATTTCTCTTGTAGCATTAGGCTATCCAAAATCTGCTCACAAATATATTGAACCAGGCTCTCTTATTGTGTATATTTTGTCATTATGAAGTTAGGGGCACCTAGGACAGTGGTGGCGAACCTGTGACCCACCGTGCAATTTTAAGTGACCCAAGCATGAATCATATCTATTTATCATCTCATAAACAACAGACGTGAGAGCAGGTTGTCCATACGCAGACCCAACCCTGCCACAGGAGGGATAAAGGCATTATGATGATGGTCTCTATTTGCTACTTTAATAAACTTCATTCATTAGTAATAATAATTAATTTTTATTCATGAAATTAAATAGTGCTTGCACCTGACCCGCGGACAACTTTTTATTTTTTTTTGTGTTACTGTATTGTGACCCGTCTTCAAAACAAGGTTCGCCACCACTGACCTAGGATCAAGCAAGGAGATAGAAGCTGACAGAGCAGAAGGCAGGAATAAAGCCTAGGAAGAAAAATTGTAAAATAGAAGGACGGAAAAAATCTTCAGGATATCAAGACAAAAAGGGCGAACAGCACCCGGGTTAACATTTAGTGGACCCACGGCTGAACGGATCTACTGAATTTATATGCACTTTTTGAGGTTCAAAATTAAAGTTTAAATAAGGCTCAGACAAATATACAAAGACCGCATAAGGTCCTAAATACCGGGCATACTTGGAACTACATGTAAACCCGGTACTTAGAGAAAAGGAAGGAAACTAATAGATGGCTGCCGATCGACTGTTACAGTATTTTTAGTAGCTTTTTTTCTGTCAGTCATTTTCAAAATATGCCCACCTGCAGTTGAATACAAATAGCTAACGGCTTATGAGTTGAAAAGCACCTACCAACGACCATATGAGAAAATGACTAAAGGTTGAAAAGAAAATTATTCATGTTAACACCAATGCCTTTATGCCCAACGTGTACGGTCTTATTTTTAAAACAAATCGAAATTGTTGAAAATATTTTCGACTCTCTGAACATTCACCTTTCATATAAGCTGCTATAATTAGTAACAATGAAAAGTTTTTCCCACCCAATTGTTAATTTAGTTTGCCTAAGTGAGAATTGATACACAAAAGCATTCCTCACCTGTCAGAGGTGCTTTCTATTGTTAGATTTTGATATGTTACATAATGAGCATCATTTAAACGTTTACTACAGCATTCAAGAAAGAAAACATCCTAAATTCAAATGTGAGAAACGAAAATAACCTTTCAGCAAATAGCATGCAGAATAGATTCAATATCATTATTTATTGAGTGAGCAACCCATATCATTGTTTTCATTTTGAGACAAGTCCATGACCATAATGAAAAGGAAGCTGTTCAGTTCAAACGATTTTCAGAAAGAGGTTCTGTCAACTATAAATTTGCGTTATTTGTGCTTTCAAGTTAACACTTTCCTAAATGACGTTGTAACAAACAGTTAGCACACTTCATAAGACTCATTAATATTACCAATTTTAAGCTTATAATATGTATGATAATAGTGCATGAGTCTGACTCCTGTTGCATTATAGTTATTGTGCAATAGGTCAGACACCATGCAATATTATTCTAATTCTAATTCACAACACTGCAAGCAGCCTTATTTGGCCAATATGGCAGTGGAGAGACCAACTCTCATTCTTACATATATTACCAAAAAGCTCCCAAAACCCCAGGCTTAAATTCCTGTGATCCCCTACAACACTAGTAATGGTAGGGTGGCTTTTTATTAGGCCCTCCACCTTATCCTTTCCAAGGCCATTCCATTGTCGAATGGTCCTTGGTAAGAAAGACCAGTAATATGTGTCTGTCTGTGCCCTAATCTCCTTCAATTTATACGAATGATCCTTTCTCCCTTTGTAATTAGCAGGGGACACACATCCCACCAGAGGTCCGTCACACCCCAGCAGCAGCAGTCTGATAAACAGACTTATGCTGTGAGATGTTCGCCGCTGGCTTAGTGTTTCCCAACCTAGTTCCCTGATCATGTCAGACACACTATCCCTGTGAGAAAACCTGTAGAATACAATTCTTGCTGCCCTCCTCTGTATCCTTTCAATCTCCCAAAATAATTCCTGCCTGAAGGGAAACCAAATTGGACTACCATACTCCATAATTGGTCGCACCATTGAAATATATGCTGTTTCCTTCACCTCCCTTGTGCTGTCCCGAAGGACCCTACTAATCAGACGGAGGAATTGACCAGCCCTCCCAACTAATTTATTTATATGATCCTTCCAGGTACCTTGGTTATTTAAAATTATTCCAAGATGCTTATGGGTGCCAACTCTCTCAACTACCTGCCAAACAATGCCAAACTCAATTTACCTGCCAAAAATTTCTATTTTGGTTGTATAATGTGGTGTTTGAACCAGGCCTGGTTGGAACAGCGGGGTAGGCCGGCATCCTCCCACAGACAACTTAGCCAATATTTCCTGCGGGTTCCAGACACCTGGCTGGGGTGTTCCCAGTCAGAGCATGTTCAGTGTACCCACAGACCCGACCCTGCCACAAGCGGGATAAGGGTATGATGATGATGAATATTTATGATAATACAATAACATTTATGTTTGAAAGGGTGTAGTATTACAAATTTCGAGGCATGTAAAAGAGTATTTACTTGCTCGATTTACTGACTAAGTGATTCCAGGTTCGATACTGGATAGAGGTGGTTTGGATTCTTTCGGGCGAGAGGCCCCAAGTGTGCCTTCCTTCGGATGAGAAGTAAAACCGAGGTCTCGTGTGGTGAACGACGGCATTTGCACGTGAAAAACCCCTCTCGAGTAGAGGAAGCAAAATTTTTAGGCGTAAGACCTCGCCCCCCCCCGCCGTCAGTGGAGTACCCCACAATAGGAGCACAGTAGGCCGCCGATAAATTAGCATAGGGATTGCAGCTTTGGTCGGTATCCAGCTGCGGAAAATACCGTCCAATATATCACCCGTGATATATCGGAGAGAAAAGATGGGGTACCTGACCCTGCTATAGGCGAGAAAACGGTTAGAAGTTGCTTTTGTAAAAAATGAATTCACTTGGGTTCAAAAAATGTGTAAATTTAATTTAATTCTAATTTAATTTAATAAAATTTAATTTAGTGTTTAACATTGAATTAACTGCTCCACTTATAAAATATCAAAACACTATTAATAGGCTATGATTTGGGGGATATGAGGTGGTATGTACACGTAATGCCAAGAGCGGAGCAGGAGCTCGTTAGGTCCATTACAGGAGTGCAGGTGGTAGGAAGCACCTGGGGCAGGGGAAGACCAAAGCAGACGTGGTAGCAAGTTGTCCTTAAAAATATTTTGGTGTGTGGAGTGGACGGGGACCTGGTGGGAAATAGGCGGGAGTGGAGGGCTTGAACCCGCAGACCCGACCCCGCCACAGGCGGGATAAGGGTATGATGATGATTTCGGGTGGAAAATACTGAACTCCTCGTTTGTTGGAAATTTCAAGCAATGTTTTCAGTATGCCACCTCTTACCCTTTTGGCTATTCAATTAACTAAAAGTAATAACATGAATAAATAATATTATAAATTAATAAATAACATTAATAAAACAGTGAGTGCAGCCAAGTTGCGTTGGACACACTAGCTCTCGCAAGATCACTGAAGTTAAGCAGCGCAAGCCCACGTTAATACCAACTTGGGTGGTTGGTAAAGAACGTTGGGTGATGCAAATCATCTCCCGCGAGTAGCCTTTTAAGGGTTCGTCCTGTTATGGCTGCTTGGCTTAATCCCCAACACATGAAACTAATCCAATTCCTAGTACTTTAAATAGAGAAAAAGTGCTTTGGAAGTGATCTGATTTTAGCAATGCAAAATTCGTTTCAGTCTATATCGCATTTTTTTAAACATTATGATCTCTCTCTCTTTTTCTCTCAAATATAAAGTTGGCAGTTGTTAGTAATGCTGAGTGGCAGAAGGGAAAATTATTTTTGTTTTTAAATTAACATAAAGTTAAGCTCTTAATGCTTTAAAAGTGCAGCGCGTAATTTTAATAATGTCGAGAAATTCAAAAAATAGCCTTTGGTGTGTTCATAAGTTAAACATGTGAAATCGCATTAACAAACTGCTCCTAATAATGGCTTTCGGACTTCCGCAAAAAAATGGCAAGAACATGGAAGTCCTTAAAAATGTCAAGAAAAAAATTCACACGCCTTTAAGCCAATATTCTTTGATTTTTTACATTTTACATTACTTAATATTTGTGAAATCCCTACAAAAACATTTAGAATTAGATAGACAGGCTCTACCAGTACTGTAGTCTTAAGGCAAAAGGTGGTGTCATATTACTGTCAATGTCCTTGCAATTGACGTTGTAGGTCACACATTTAATATTTGCATATAAATTGTAACAAAAACGCATAAGTCAATCAATTTGTTTATCATATTGTTTACAATTAAACATTTACTTGAAAATACTTTTAATTACAACTCTGTAATTAGCACACATTTTTTCAGCATAGTGTCAGCTAATTTTAAATAACCAGCTTGTAACATGGCTGTTTAGACAAACGAAATATTCGTTAAAATCTTAAAGGAATTATTTTCCTGATATTTAAGCTTAAATTTACTTCTCTATCTACTGCATTTAAACTACAGATATTGTGTAATAACGTATGAGGAAGCACATGAAGTGTACTTCACAGGCTGAAGAAGAAAATTTTAACAATACTGATGGTAAAAATATAAAAGCTTTCAAAATACACAATAATATGAATTTTTTTAATACTAACGTCTTGCTAAATTTTAGGTCAGTGAACTTCAATGCATTCAAAAAAATAAAAACTGGATATTTGAGATTTACTATTCAAAAAGCAGAAATATAAATAACAAATAAACATATACTGCCTTGAATAAATAATAGATGACTCTCAAGGTGATGATCATTTAATAATTTATCCATGATTTAAGTATTTCATAAATAAATTATATACAGTATTACAAAACCATAAAAAGTCCATTATGATGTGAAAGTATAAATCGTATTATATCACAAATAAAATACTTATTAGTGACTACCAAAAAAATGGTCTAGGGCCAGGTATTCGGTGAGGAAATACATCTCTATGATAGCCAAAATGTGCAGGTGGAAAAACCGGATGTCTTGGATGGCGAGGCCCATGCCCAAATTCATATCCATACACGTAATAATCTCGAAAGAATCTGTTAAAATGACATGATTAGTTAATAATAATAATAATAACATGTAAAATAGTAGTAGCAATCGTATCTCAAGTCATTTCGAAGGAAATAACAAATTAGAGCATCATTTAAGGTGGAAAAGTAATTAGAAAGAAGTCATCTCAAACATCATATAGGAATTCCGTAGGCTAAAGCGCCGTTGGTTGAAATTTGAAATTTTGAAAACTTAACAACATTATTTTAATCTAAGGGTTACCACTAGAGTGCATCTTCTAAAAGAAGGTGACTTTTTAAATAAAAAAATACTAAAGTTTACAATACTAACATACTAACAATACTAAAGTTTTACACAATACTTAACATTATGCTTTAAATGCTCGCAGATATTCACCTGTGCGGATCTAGTGGTTTACGTTGATATACAAACTCATATACATCATCAAATTTATCCATTGATACTAGCAGAAAATTTTGTCCCAACACCAACATTATTAGCAGTAGTGTCTGAATAAAAGTAAATTATCGCTTAGTACTGTTTATCATTGAATATTAAATAAACTACATAGTTACAGTTACCAAGAATTCGATCTTCATATTCCTCACAGTACAAAAAAGCACATCTGGATGTCAATAGCTTGAAGCAAAAATTTGGTCCAATGAAAAAGATGTGGCGATTTTATATTGCCTACAATCTCGTTAGATAGGTTACAAAAATAATAACTATCACAATCAGATATCGATAGTTGTTGGACATTTTACATCTATGTAGTAATTTTAATTGAGAGTTATTTTGCTCTACTTTTACTTGGCATCAAATCTATAACTTTATTCATGAGACGAGGAAGTGATTTGTGAACTTCGGATACTATTATTACATACAATTAAATATCACCATATAAATGCAATAATATTTGGAGTCGTCGGCCTTAACATAATCACGATGGATGGCCGTCGAACAGGAAACACATTAAAATATCCACTGGTTCCATTATCAAAGAAACGTTTTAGAAAACTCTGTGACATACAACAATATAATACAGTGACATAAAGAATTGTAACAGCAAAATAATACTCTTGACCAAATGTTTTCACACTATTAATTATTTATATTTACATATTACTCGGCTTTAATAAATAATTAAAGAATACTGTAGTAAATGACACCTCTATATCCGACGATTGTCTACGTCCACTCCATATGTTGCCGCATATTATGCAATTCCTTTCTATTACTAAATTCAATCCTTTTGATCAAAGTAGTTATCAGGTTTCCCTTTCAGTCAGGCTCAAATTAACAGTTGCTGCCAGGCCAAGCTATGGTAGCCCATCTTATTTGAAGTTTGCTTCATCAACTTTTACTAGTCTAGAAGTAGTGTTATACATTGTACAAACTATTTTTAACCCTTCGATTGAATGCTGTAGTCTATTCATATTTTGTTAGGTCAGTTTCAGCCGAGCAGGACATTTCGTGAACGACACAAAACAATAATTGGACTAAACAGAAAACAATAGCGAATTGTTGAGTCTGTCCATGAGAGAAAGAGGTCTTCTTAGCCGACAAACAACTCTTTCAGGGTTCCATTAAAACTCATGTACGTACTGAAAAAGAATTTCAGTGTAGGTTGCGTTGAAATTGGTGGTCAGATCAGCTTGGTGTTGTCTGGTCAGTTGCATTGACACAATCATTCGAATAACATAGGCCTACTATGAAGTAAGGATTTCAACTGCCACTTTTTCAAACCAAGTCATTTTTATATGAGAGAGTCACAAAGGAATTGACCCTTTGTCTATTATTGGTTTTGTTTTACAATTTTAACCACACAATCTTAGGTCGTCCACCTATATATTTCTAAGAAAATTCGTTAATATAGAAAAACACAAGTTATTATGTAATTAATGCCAGTAAACACATGCAACATCTTATAGCTTATGAAGCACCATATAAAGTTCAGGAACATTACTATTGTTAGTCGTTCAATGCCACTGTCATGGTCAGTAAACATTTTGGCACACAAATTGTCAACGGGGTATAGAATTTCAAGCTTTAATGGGTAAGTGTTGACATTATTTTTCATCCATGCAAGGAAATATATGTAATATTTTGTAAGATCTTTAACGAAATTCAAAAAGTGCATGACCTTTTTTTATATAATAAGTTAATTGATATGGGACTGTACATATATATATATAGATTTGCAATCCACTCTCTGCTGCGGCTAATCTGTACTTGGATATCTGACGAACCTGACAACTTTTCACCTAAGTTTTGAAAGTGCTATACGGTTTAGCACTATACAAATATTATCAAAAAAGATGAAACTAGTGGTACAGTAGAAATTTATTCATAGCACTCTGATAGATTTAATGCTCCCTGAAATAAGTTTTGAACAAATAATATTATTCATAAGTTTGTCATTTAGAAAATTGTGTTTCTTCTATGTAATAGGTGACATTTGTAATAATTATTTTATCGGCAAGTTACACTGATGCCAATGGACGCTGGTTAAAAGCGTATACGGATTATTTAGTTTCTAAATTGCAAACATTGCATTTTGCGAAGCAGACTTTAATTCATTTAAAAGGATTTCGTTTCTATCTACAACCAATTTACGATTTTGGAGTAGGACCGTGGTATCCAGTGGCATACTTTCCATATCAGTAAGATATTTTTAAATTCTGATTTTATTGCTTAAAGAGTATTGAAATTCTCTTTTTATTTTCAGACAACAACGCTATCCAATTCATGCACATCATTATCCATTTTTCAGCACAAGCAAATATCATCGAAATATGCCAAAGCAATTGTAAAGTGAGACACTTTTCATCAACCAAATATGACGATCACGGAATTACCTAAGTCAATTTTAGCATGATGCTATTTTTATTGTTAATTTTATATTTTTAATAAAATTAGTTTCTTTTAATAAATTTTATTACATACCATTTCACAGAGTACGTCTCTTTCTTTAATCGTGTCTCTCTTATGTAAAAAATAAAAGTGGACATTAATTTCTAATTAAATATAGTAGATTCATTGTTAAAATATTGAAAACCACAAAAGCATATAAATATAATATTATTACTTGTCGGAGGAATCTAATTCGAAGGTTTTCATATGTAGATGAGAAACTTTTTTTTAACAATGATCCAAATGAATTAATGCTTTTATCTTTAATATGAGTACAATACCTTTAGTTTGAAGTATGACCTAGTAAAGATATTCACTGGCATGTATCCATTTAACTCAATTTTCATTACAAAGGACCCAGTAGAATAAGACTTCCTGGAGTAATTTAATATTTATGAGGACAATGAGACAAATATAATGGTGTATAAAAACAGATATTTTTAAAATTATACTCTGTGTTTGAAATTAAGAAAACCGAGAAGCAGTCGTTTAAAATATCACTTCGTTGCGCGACACATAAACATACAACTTTAAATCTAGTTGGACAGTTACTAAAATGAACAGCCTAACTTTTTTATATATTGTAAGTATATTAAAAAATATACTGAGTTTTGTAGAGGGAGATTTGATGATATACAGGTTTGGCGTGTTGTTGAATTTTTTATACGAAACAATATATATCGTGGTATCCTATCTATAAATTACAGACCTTATGTGTGACAACTTTACTCATTACTCTATCTTTGCAACAATCTTCGCCTCAAAGACGTCCACCTAACAATCTCGTTGGAACAAATGATAATAAATTTACAAATTCCATAAGGTAAGAAAACTTTTAACACAACAACATCTCAGTTGAGTTGAATATCACACAGTTCTTGTGGCTTTTGGGGGACTTACTTTTTAAAATCAGGAACATAACGAGTTATTTGGTAGGCGACGAAAGGGAACATGTTTGTTGTTAATCTTCTGAACCTACCGAAGTTCAGTTCCCAAAGTGTATTCAGTAAATTAACCTACAAAACTCAAATTCACAGCTAAAATCACCCTGTTAATGAACTCATTGCTATACTACATATCATTTTTTATTTTCGCATGCTACCAAAAATAAACCAATGATATATGGGCGAAAGTCACCTGAAAAATGAAATGCTCATGTTGAGTTCTGCACAATTTTTTGCCACTGAATCCGGTTCTTTACTCAGACAAAAAAATGTATTAACTACGTTAGAAGTAGCTGGAGTTTATTGGACTTAAATTCAATAGACTGAAATTTGTAAATTTGCTTTGATTTACATTCGGGGAGCTACAGCTAAGCACATTCATGCCGTACATTTGACGTTATAAAGCCACTAAAACATTTCAATAATTTCTTGTTATAGTTACTCGTTCGGAAATTCATTCAATCCCTTTCTTTACCCTAGCAGCATTGGTGGATTTGGAGGATATCCAACTGGAGGATATGGTATTAATGGATACCCACCTGGAGGATATGGCATCAATGGATATCCACCTGGAGGATTTGGCATCAACGGATATCCATCATTGTTTGGATATGGTTATCCCACAAACATATTTGGCGGGTTTCCGGGAATAGGGATTGGAGGGTTAGGGTATGGCGGCTTTTATCCAGGCCAAAGCTTTGGAGGCTACCCAGGATTCGGATATCCTGGGCAGATATATGGTGGTTATCCAGGTGTTGGATATGGAAACGTTTATGGAAATCCACTTTTAAATCCGTATTTTCGAAATGAAGAAAGATGAAATGAATAACAATTGTACTTTAAAACTATATACAGTATATACTCAGCAGTGTAGAAATCGAAAATGTACGCAATTAAGATCTCCAGTATGTGAGTGATTTAGAGTGTAAACAGTTTTATTTTTTACAAATGAACATATATTGTCATGCAAGGGTTAAAATATTCGCTGACCCAATAGAAAAAAGGTCTCAAAACGGGCTGCCAAAACAGCACTCGATAATTTCATCATTACAAATTATAATGAAATATTGTACATTGTTCAGTCTGTGTAGTTATTACAATCTGAATTATAATATTGAAAAATGTTATTTATTACTAAAAATTAATCGATTTTGATAAAATAAAGTTTTGTTTCCATGCAAGGGTTGTTTGTGGATTTCAGTTTGAAAAATGTAAGTCCAAAGAGTCTTTTCAACTAATGCACAACCCTTTCAAAAATTCCTTCTATTCAGTGTCTTACGAATTAAGAATAGAGAATAGAAATGGGTTTAATGTCACAAAATGTTCAATGGTTTTAGGTCAAAAAAGTTATTTAATGTATTCTATTTCTGTACAGTCAGCTGTCCAATCAGATGTAGTGGAAACAGAGTGGAAATGCTGAATTTCATTTCAAAAGATTCAAAAAAGTGAACAAAAATAAACATTTCTCATATTTACAGGATAGGTAAGCAATCAGATGAATCTGCATTATTTTGTACAAATAAAATGTGCATTGAAGGAAACTACTAACTACAGAATAATAATTCGCAGATTTCAAGCAATTTTTTTTGCGGAATAACCACATTAGACGAGAAAAGTATTGGTAATACATATAAAAAATATCGATAATTAAGGTGCAAATCTGAATTAGTGATCAGACCTTCTAGTGATAACCATATCCTCCTACTTTATGTCTCACTCCCCAATCTACATTTCCGTGGTAGTCAGTGCGCACATGTGTATAAACAGGTCCTACTGGACCACCATAACCACGACGAACCCTGTTCAGAAGTGGTAAAGGAAGGGCTTCTGAAGTTGATCTCTTTTTACGACTTCCACCATCAAACCCTATGAAAATATACATGCATTTAAGAAATTTTATGCCATAACAGTATTAATATTGTGTGATGGAAACTAAATACTTACCACCGCCTCCATCACTACCGGAGCTACCATCAAAACCACCAGCACCAGCACCGCTATCAAAACTGGGGCTATTTCCGCCGCTGGTGTCAAAACTTGGCCCACTTCCACCACTGGTATCAAAAGATGGACTGCCACCATCGAAACCTCCGTCAAATCCACCAGCACCACCAGCACCACCATCGCCACCAGCGCCACCATCTCCACCAGCACCACCATCGCCTCCAAATCCACCATCAAATCCTCCTCCTCCTCCTCCTGGACTGCCACTATCAAAACTTCCAGGATCTCCTCCACCACCAAATCCTCCATCAAATCCACCACCTGCTCCAGGGTCTCCACCACCTCCACCACCATCTCCACCGCCGTCTCCACCACCGCCTCCATCATCTCCTCCACCGCCACCGCCACCGTCATCTTGACAAAGTGCCATGCCAATCAAGGCAAATAATACTACCAAAAGTTTCTGAAATTTCATAAAAGTAATTTTAAAAAATGTATTATAGAGCAAAAGTCAATTCAACAATATGAACTTACCCAATCGGACATTTTGTTTGTGGTCATCGATTGATGCGGCAAAACATGCGACTGGCAAGAAACAGCTTCAGTATATATATAAGATATCCTGCAAAAAATAAATTTGTGGGAGGGATGCAAGGTAAGCTCAAATTTGATTGGCTTTCAAAAATAAACCAACAACTTTAAACGATTTTGATATGTAACACCCTACAACTCCATATCTTCGAATAAAAAAAGAAATTTTTTGTCATTGTAGTTGTTTCATTAATTTGATGAAGGTGTTCAGACATTAAAAAGCTCAACTCTAAAAGAGCAACTTGAAATCTATAGAATTTTGTAGGTCGTCTTAAATTTCAAAGAGTGACTCTTAAATAATAATAACAGGTACAGGTATATCTTGAAACGTATGAAATGTAATGATGAAGTTGGACATGGTGTCAATCGTAGTGCAAAGCCCCCCAAAAGGAATCTTTTTTTGTCTTGGAAATTCCACACCCCGTGATTCAGCGATGGTTGACCGCACTCAACCCTGTGCGTAGTTTTCAGAGATATGCACCAATGCTACTCATTCCGATAGGAAATTGTAGCATACACCAAGCAGTGCCACTCAAATAAGTCATTACCTTTGATTTCAGAATTTATGCTTTACCTCCTATAAATTGAATATGGACATCACGCGTTTCTACTACTTTCCACAGCTAAAAATTCAACATGAAATCGTGTGTTGTGAGATAAAGGCCAATATTTTATTATAAACTCACTAAACCATACTTTTTGAATACTGTGGGATACTTTTTCGTCAGATATCATGCTCTGCTCCTCTTGTATCACACCGAAAACTTGATCAGTAGAGCAGCTACCTTTTATTCAACTTATACTTGTAGGTAGAATTGAGACTTGAGAATAAGGAGTCAGGAAGTGGGACATGTTGCAACAATATCTCAGTTACTGCTGTTACATTCAAAGCCTTCAGGTTTTGAAAAAAGGTACTGTATCTAGTCTCGGATTTCAAAAGTTTCCAAATCACCAACTTCGGTTCCTTTTCTTAATATGCAAATGCATATTAATTCCAAATGTAATTAAAAGGTTTTTTTTGGCAACTTATTGTATTTTAAAATAACTATTTGATATGAAAGAGATGTCAAACTCTGTGAAATGCATTTAGAAAAAAATAAAAGTTAAACTACTGCCTAACAGATTTATTTATTTGGTAGTGTACTGTACGATTGCGTAGTTCAAAATGTCTAAACATGGCTATATAGGCCATGATATCCCCTTTTCTAAACATTTTTGGGGTAAGTGCACATTCACCTTCAAGGACAAGAGCCTTTGTTTCTTCATTTCTAAATAAAAACACAGACTGGACCTTGAGCGAACTGTAATTATTAATGTGGTCGCAGAAATGGTACCAGGAATAAATATAAAACCACAAGAACACGTTGAAAAACCTACTGAAACTGGTATTCATACCACTAACGCAATCACGTCACATCTAACAACAAAGATGCGGTTAATTAATGTTTTCAGGAAAAAGAAAAGAAGTTGATCTTCATCGGGCACAAAAAATAAAGAAGGAAATAAAATCAAGAGTTCATCAACTCTTCCGTTAGCAATCAAACTTATTTGTTATTCATACAAAATGGTAAAACTTAATAGATACAAAATGGTCATACGTTTGTAGCAATTTTTTTTTTTATAGAAACTGACATAACGTCAATTGTTAATTTTGATCTTTACTCCACATCTCCTAATCTTCCTAGCAACCCTGTCCCACATTGCAGCCCTAACAACCCTAACAACCTCCTGATGAATTCCAGCAGGAGATTCTCAGCCACGTCGACTGGGACTGGGATGGGTCAGCCAATGCCATGTGGGACAGGGTTGCTAAGAAGATTAGGAGATGTGAACTTATCAGGGTAGGGAGACTTGGTGGTGGAATATGCAGGTGGAAGCTGCCATCAAACTAAAGAAGGTAGCTTTCCATAGGTGGAGGGAAATAGAGGATCAGGTTTCAAAAATGGACTATGTTCAGGCAAAGAAACACCAGGAGGCGTTATATGAAAAGTTGGAGGCAACGGAAGGAGAGAAAACAGTTTTTAGACTGACCAAGACCTGGGATAGAACTAGTAATGGGTCCTGTTCCAACCAGCAGAGGTAATCAAAAGTTGGAAGAAATACTACCACAGCCTCTTAAATACTGCCACCCATGCAACAGTCACAGACAGCAACTCAATCACTCCACAGGCAGTGGACAGGGTAGGCCCAGATAAGATCCCAATTCATGTTTGGTGCACCTTGGGGATCACAGGAATTACATGGCTAGGGAAGCTTTTTTAATAAGTTAGCAAATGGTGACAGGATGCCATCTGCATGGCGAGAGAGTTGGATAGTTCCATCAAAGGCAAAGGTGACGCCCAGGACTGTGGAAACTATAGAGGCATAAAGCTATTGAGCCATTCTATGAAACTGTGGGAGCGAGTCGTAGAATGTCGCCTGGGAGACGAAAATTGGTGTCCACGGAAACCAATTTTGGTTTATGCCTGGTAGGTCCAGCATGGAACCAATCTTTATTCTATGACAGATGATAGAGAAGCATAGAGCAGTGAAGAAGGACCTTCATGCAGTATTCGTTGACCTGGAGAAGGCATATGATAGTGCCGCTAGACAGGTACTAAGGAGCGTTTTAAGGAAGAAAGGGGTTGATGAAGGCCATATTAGGATAGTGCAGGATATGGATGAGGGTTCCATTGCTAGGGTGAGGACAGCATGGGGAAACAATGCAGACTTCAACGTGCAGGTTGGTTGTTGTTTTTTTTGTTGTTGTTTGTTGGTGTTTAAGATCCCGTCAACTACAAGGTCATTAGAGACCCGTCCACTGCATAGTTCTAATGCATAGACTGCACAGACACTACACTAATGCGACGATTATTGGGTATTAGCAGTACCCAGCGTTCCCGAGTGACCACCCATGTCAGTACTAACTGGGCTTGCGTTGCTTAACTTCAGTGATCAGACGAGAACTGGTGTGTCCAACGCAACTCGCCGCTCACCTGCAGGTTGGTGTGCATCGAGGGTCAGCACTTAGCCCATATCTATTCCCTCTAGTAATAGATGAGCTGCTGACATGAATAGGGGAATGGGCCCCCAGTCCCTAGTATTTGTTGATGATGTGGGAAGGCTTGAGAGGTCCAAAGAGGATGCACAAAGGGGCCTACAAGACATTAAGACAGCAATGGAAAGAAGGGGTCGTGAGGTAAACATGAAGAAGACAGAGTACTTAGCTTTCAATTTTAGCGGCCAGGGGCAAGGGGGTGAGATCCTTTGTGGGGGTAAGGGTATACCAGCGGTGCAAGTGTTTCGTTATTCAGCATCAGTTTTCCAGAGCAATGGGGAGATAGATTCTGACGTGACCCACTGGATTAATGCAGGATGACTGAAGCTGAGCCAGGCAAGTGGAGTCCTATGTGACCGCTGGGTTCCAATAAAGTTAAAAAGCAAAGTTTGCAGAACGGTCGTTAGGCCCGATATGCTGTATGGCTCAGAGTGTTGGACAGTAGGAATAACCATGACTGGGGTGTCACGAGCCGACAGAGTCCGAAATTATTACGCTAGAGGTAGCTTGGGGTGGGAGACATCGCGGAAAAGATGAGGGAGAAGCGGTAGGTGGTATGAGCATGTGAGGAGGAGAGAGGAGCAGAAGTTGAAGAGAATTACCCTATGTGGTCTCCAAAAGGAATAACGGTGTTAGATCAGGTGCCAGTCAAATACAGTCACCTTCCAAAAATCACTCAATAATTCTAGACCCAATCCTCCATGATCCCACTGCGTCTTTTTCACCACTTATGCCTGTAGCTAGCCTACCTAATGTCTGCAAAACAACTCTATACAAATGGATTCCATACTTTGGAATATAAACAGAAGCTGACAATAGTGACTAACTATGTAGCATACAAGTATTTGAAACCAAAGACCAGGAAAAGTGACAGATCATAAAAAGGCAAAAAAAAATTGATTTAAACTGTAAATTAAGACTATAGATCAGAACTTGAGCACCACTTTGAGACGTCCTCCGGCAAAAAATATCAAGAGATCTGACCACCACTCGGTTCTTGGTACCGTCTTACTCTTAAAGTGCCCTATCATCAACTTGACATGGATTGTGTGTGGTTTTTTTTTCTGATTCCGACGAAGATCTGTTAAATTCAATCAATAATGAAAGGGTGAATACCTGATGGCAAGACTAGAAATGATTCATAACTTAGTCTTCATTATATTCGTATTTTAAAAATACGATTGATAAACTAAAAGATGTCTACCACAAATCAATTTTTAAATCATTTCTTTCTGACCATTTTTCCACAATGTATGGGAAATGTAATATTTCTTGTGAGATTTATGTTTCATCCGTTCCCAATGAGAATCAGCGCAGAAAATTTGCAAATATCAATAAAAAATTTTGTATCTTTCATATGCACCCCTCTAATAGCTTACCACAATCATATGTTTATGTCGGTGCAAGAAACGACACACGCAAGCTCAACTTGATTTCAATAAATATGTACCCACTCTTTTTGAATTGGTGAATAATAGTTTATATTTATGGTAAGCCATAACCATTTCGTGCAAGATCATTGTGGAAGTCGACTGCTGTACTTTCAAATACTGACAGAGATATGACGTGAGAGAGTGGGTTGTCCCTCCTCCCTTGCGTGTGCATTTAAAAACTAATATGAAAACCTTACTTGTTGCGTGAATGGATGATTAAATCGGTTAATCACGTTGGCTAGTCAACTGTTAAGACTGTACCGTATAATGATTCAAACGTGGAATGAGCCACGTTTATACATCGCCTACAATTGGAAACTCTGCAGAATATAAGCAGAGATGACCTGGTAAATGTCAAACAGAACCAGGACTTTACTTCCTATTCAAATGACAAGCTGAATTGAGCGTCCATCTTTGTACATTCCGATAAACTCCTTCATCTTCATTTATAACTGATTCTGCAATACTAGTGATTTGCATTTCTCATTTATTCTTTATAAGTAGAACTTTTGCACTGCCTACTGTTTGTAAACAAAATATTACATAATCAAATATTGCAAATCATTACATGGCTGTCTATTAGTGGCAGTGTTATTTGAAAGGTGAGTAGAAAAAAATGCCAAAATGATATGAACAAATATCACCATAGCTTCACCAAGCTCTAAGGTCTTATACACGAACTGTAAAGAGCTGCAAGTCATATGAATAGCATTAAGATAATTAATTTTTAGAGGGAGGACGATGGTAAAAATGACAATTTTAACAGACGGAAATTCAATTCTTCACTCTGACAAAGTAACATGTAAGTACAGTATGTGTATTTTATTTTCATCTAACTCATTTTAATTTATGACTTATACAGTATAATGTTCTTGAGTTCGGAATTTCGAAGCGGAAGCAGGAGATTGCACAGAAGGATGCCGAAAAGGGCGGAGAAATTCAGAAAAAGACAGAATAGTAAGGTAAAGAGGTAGAAAACAGGAAGGCAGTCCTGGTTTCACATGGCGGATTGTCGACTTAATGCAACTGCATTTCAATTAAAACTACACCAAAATAAACTATTAATTAAAATCAACAACCACCTTACTATTTGATCTTATAATAAGCTGGAAGGATATTGCATACACGCTCAGATATTAGGAAAGGAGTAAAAATATTTCCACAAGTCAATTATCCTAAATAAAAACAAATAAAAGCGCAATAAAAACCCTTAATCCTTGTCTGACACCTTGTTTAGTGTCTTATAAACCATAACTAATATTATCAGCCTAATAGCAATAATTTCACACTCGCAAGCAATTCCCATTTTCTCTCCTGCAATAGCTAGCAATTTTGTAGGTTCAGCAAGAAATTTATATTGTTTTCAAAGTGTTAATGGTTTATAACCAACTTTTCATGCATAGCCAAGGTAAACTGTAATTACATTCTATTTAGAAAAATTGAAGGTGACAACAAACACCTTGTCAATCACATGTATAAAATACAGATTTTCCCTATTCTAACGTTTACAAAAGCAACGGGAGCTTTTCCAAAAAAGAAAACCCCATCGTGATGGAAAAGGTCAGCATTTAGTACTGGATGACAACATTCAAACACAAATCATGAATTTTATTTTGAAGGATGCTCTCACATTGTTTTCCTGAAACTACAAAGTCACTTGGAGCCAATGGTATTTCCCCTCTTGTTGTCAGTAATTATTTTCTCCTCACCAGCAGTGCAATGTCAATACACTTTATTTAGCATAAGGACCCAAGGTATCAATAAGGAGAAGAATGGGAAAAATAACAATATTACTCTCCTATCCCTACAGCTGGGAATTTAATTTTCTCCGCACGCACACCTGGCAAATATGGAATGTACTGTAGGGCAGTGGTTCTCAAAGCATGTTCCGCGGAACACTGGTGTTCCGTGAAACAACTTCAAGTATTCCGCAAAAAAATTTAATGCACAAATAAAGCAATGGAGAGATACTCTGATGTGACCCGCAGAATCAATGAACGAGGGGGTGACTGAAGTGGAGACAGGCAAGCGGAGTCCTGTGGGATAGGAGGATCCCAATCTAGTTGAAAGGGAAGTTCTACAGGACAGTGGTTAGACCAGCTATGCTATATGGATCAGAGTGCTGGGCAGTGAGGAAGAGCTACGTAAATAGAATGCGAGTAGCCGAGATACGAATGCTGTGGCACATGTGTGGCGTGTCGAGAGCTGATAGAATTAGGAATGGACATATTAGAGGTAGCCTGGGGTGGTGGACATCGCAGAAAAATGAGGGAGAATAGGCTGAGGTGGTTGTTGTTGTTTGTTTGTTTGAGTTTAAGGTCCCGTCAACTACAAGGTCATTAGAGACCCGTCCACTGCATAGTTCTAATGCATATACTGCACAGACACTACACTAATGCGACGATTATTAATGCTTAGCAGTACCCAGCTTTCCCGAGCGACCACCCATGTAAGTACTAACTGGGCTTGTGTTGCTTAACTTCAGTGATCGGACGAGAACTGGTGTGTCCAACGCAACTCGCCGCTCAAACTGAGGTGGTATGGACACGTCATGAGAAGAAGGGAGGAGGAGCTCGTTAGGTCCTTGCCAGAAATGAAGGTAATCAGTAGCACCCGGGGCAGAGGGAGACCGAAGCAGACGTGGGAAAAGGTTGTCCGTAAGGATATGACAGTGTGTGGGGTGGACAGGGAACTGGGGGAGAGATAGACGGGGTGGAGGACTATAACCCGCAGACCCGAACCTGCCACAGGCGGGATAAGGGATGATGATGATGTAGTAAGTACCAAGTGTAGAAAGTGTACAACCTGCTGTAGGATCCCCTTCCGTCACTCTCTCCTTCCTAAACGATAGTCTTTGACGGTCAGGAGAGAGGTCACTGCTACCCCCCTCTCTCTCTCTCTCTGTGACAAGGAGCTGACCAACCAGTGGGGTAGCCAGGATTTTCTGAAGGGGGATATGACTCGGTAGGGTGTATAGCGCTTCGTTATATTCGAGGTCCAAGGGGGGGGGGGGGGTTAACCCCCGTTGGCTACGCCACTGGGACAAACTGACGGTATCTTACTGAGTCACTGGTTGGGTGACCCATGGCAATAGTGAGTATTCTGATCTATGTGAAAGGAAATAAAGGATTTGCATATCTTCAGCCTACTTAGTTCACTGCAGCATCAGTTCTTTCACTTCAGCCTGTCCCGCGTTTCATTCCATCCCATACTGCCGATCACCCCCACAGCATCACTAACGTATGACGAATGAATGATGCTATCTTTCAACAGTGTTTTCTGTCAGTGCTAGAGATTTACACTATTGAAACTCTGACAAGAACAAGGTTAATAACAGGGCAGGCTACTTCCATATCCTATCTTTATCTTATGCTTCATATTCCTCTTCCTCCAAACATAGGACGTCTGACTTAGGAGCATCAGGGCTAGCTTGAAACCAACCAAACCAAAGCTCTGAATCGTTGTCAGCTCTATAATGAAAGCTTTACTGATTAAGATGAGGCCCTCCAACATCTAGGCCTACCCTCAAATTCTGCTTTCATGAGAGATACTGGTATGCCAGTAACCTGCATTTGCGTCCTACTGTCCCCTTTTTCTCCAGTTTGCCTCGAGTGAAATGCTTACAAGGTGTGTTTTTATATCTTGGCTCTCATCACTGATATGCAACAGCTAAGATTGATTCAACGTTGCAAAATATATTATATACAGTTATTAAATAACTATGCAACGTCATTGAATAATCAGGTGGCAATGAGAATTACCCTCTAGTGCTAAACACCATTTTAAGAAGCGCCGTTGATGAAATATGTCTACCTAATACAGTAAATCCAGTAAACTTATTAAAGTAATGCTTGAAAGATACAGTACTGGCAGTGCTAGAGAAATAGAGTTAACGTTCCGGTCAAACTTATTCTTGATGCCATTTACAGAGCACCTGTCGTATTAACGGCGTTATTTTCTTATAAGGTTTACTTGATCACCCCGATTAGTAACCTGATAACGAGGGGCAGCAACTGATAGTTACTGATGAGTTTGGTGCATTCTCTTGCAAATTAATTCAAATTACACATCTGATTAATATTCCAGTAATATGGCAACTTGAACGAGGTTGTCTGAAACGTTTAAACCCACTTTGACAACAACTATCCATTCTGGTATTGTACCGACTTCCACTGTTAATCCAAAGAATATAACCCGATTAGTTAGCAATTCTTTTTGAAGCGCAGTAAATCCATCAGGGGACAATAGACGAACAGCTTCCAATGCCTAAAAACCTGTTTAATGACTGTTTTTCTTGTTTATTTTCAATAGTGATCACGCGCCTCAGTGGCGCAGAGGGCAGCGTACTCAACTACTGTGTCAGTGATTCCAGGTTCTTCGATACCAGGGGCGGATCCAGAGGGGGGAGCAATGCAGCAATTGCTCCCCCCTCAGTGCCTCAATGGGGTGAATATTTCAACTGATGCGTGGTTCAACTTTGCAACTAATGAGGCATTTTAGCCTTGCTATCCCCATTTCTATACCGCCAGTCCACCAGTTGCAGTGCAATCTGCAGTTGGCTAAACCACTGAACATGGGACATTGTCTAATGGGCAGTAGAGGATTTATTGCAATTGCTAGCTAAAATTTTACAAGGGATTCTGAAAATTTAAAAATATTTGGGGCACCCGTTTTTTTAAAGTGCTCCCTCCTTGATAAACCCCTGGATACGCTCCTGTTCGAAACTGGACTGAGGTGAGTTGGCGCTTCTTTCGGATGAGAGGGGAATCCCGAGTGCGCCTTCCGCTGCGGCCCCGTGTGATGTACAATGTCATTTCCATGCAGAAGAATCCTCTCTACTGGGCAACGAGTAGATGAGGCAATATCCCAGGTGAAGAAGCTCACCTCTTGGCGTGTAGGCCAACAACGCCGGTCTGCTGAGTAGAAATGCTGTCCAATAGGTTTCCCATGTGTGCATCCAGAGGGAAAAAGAGGGGTGCGTAACCCTGCCATAGGCGGAATAAGGGTTAGTAGTTGCTATCTTTAATAGTGACAATGTAACGGCTAATGCCATCCATCTTTTGTGAACACCTGACGCTTACTGGTAATAGTAATCACCAATTTTATCACTGATTAAATGCAGTAGGCGCAATAACTGGCTGATAACATTATCCCTGATTACAATATCCGGCTTCTACTGTAGTTCATAAGCTACAACCCTGCAGTCATCACCATCAACCTTGCCGTACGAAAAAAAAACACCTTGGTGCCTATTAAATGTGGACATGTTCTTCATTAGAGTGGTCACTTCAGGCAAAGTAACTGAGATTTCGGTGCATTAATGCACTTTCGTTGCGAAGGATGTTTGTTTAAAGTGCACACTGATTGAATTCAATTTCCGAATTTGCTCCTAGCGTAGGTTAATAAACTTGGGAAATTTTAGCCTAGATAGGAAATCAGTATGAAGCTTTGTCATAAGAAGGCTCTGATGCAGAAGGATTTTTTTTCATTTAAAGATTATCAGATTTGAATACTATATAGCTCTGATTGACAGTAATGGTGTTGAGCTAATAAATACCATCTTAAAATCAAAACTGTTGCAGAAAAAGTTGGTTGCTATAGTTTTGTCATGAAGAATGATGATCGCGATGATCATCTCTCTCTTCATTACATACGGAAAAAAAGCAGGTTACATTACGAAAATCTCTGGGTGTGGAGGAACATGTCATGAAACCAATTGTTCATTCACTTTTGGACCATCACTTGACGACCCACTTCCGTATTTTTTTTCTAAATTATAGCAAGGAAAATCTACATCATAATAACTCTCAGCCGTCTAGCAACATATTGTAATCTATGGTAGAGTTTAACTGGTTCATTTCAAATATAAAATGCCTCAAGATAAGGCGTGATTAGTAGGAAGGGTGGAACTTTAAAGGTTTAAGAAAATTTACCCCAACAGCAACAAAACAATATAAATGTGTTCAGTAATAACATTTTAAACGCAATTCTTGACTTCCGCCGTGACTATTTTTACATTTGCCGTTTCTGAAATGTCAAACGTGTAGTCTTTGAAAAAGTAGAAATTCAATGACAATTTGAAGACTAAATGGCAACTCAGTTCATATAAAAAATATATTTTTATAATGAAATATGCGTGTGTGATTGTCCATCAATGATAATAGCCTGAATTTTTCACACTTTAAGGGGTAACTTACAAAATAGATAATAAAACAGTAAATCAGTTTAACATTACGATTTTAAAATAATTTTAGTTATAAAGCACAAGAAACGGGAATAAAGTATGGCACAAACAATCTGAAGATATATCTTATGTAAGATTTGAATAAAATAACCTCATATTTACACTTATTATAGTCATATGTATCACAAGCATGAAGATTAAATTCTGTGTCCATCAGGCCATTCTCGCTGGACAAATGCTCGAAATCCATATTTATCAGCTATATATCTCACATGTCGAATGGCTCCAGTAGGTTCTCGTAATGAGTAACTGCCAATTACTGTGTTACCATCTTTAGTTTCTTCCCTGGTTTGATAATTGCCGGTATAATCATCATCGAGCAAATAATTAAAATGGTAATCGCGAGGCTCCTGAAATGTGACAGAAAAGAAGTACGTGAATGACCTTGAATATTCAAGGATCTGCAGGTTAATGACATGATTAAAAATGATACATACGTCAAATTCGCTATAGTATTGAGAAGGTCCTTTCACTATTAAGTGACCAGTGAGAGGAGGGGGCGGTGGTGGTAGCTCTGATGGTTGTGGAGGAGGTGGCCGGATGTTGACCATACGTGGCGGCAATGGGGGCAAAGGGTGACTTATTGGGAAATCATTGACAGGTATGCCCCTAGATGACTTTTTCTTGGATGGTGGAATCCCATGAACAACTCCGTCAATCATTATTACCATTATGCACATCTAAAATTTTAAAGATTATTACCGTAGTAGCATTCTTAAAGTGCTAAAAAATTAAGTAAATAGTTCAAGATGCCAGTCCCTGAACAAGGGTCCTACTAGTTCATTCAGTTACATATTGCAACTTCTCAACATTTTAAGTTCATTAAAGTTGCAGAAATAGAAAATGTGAAAAAAAAACATCCTTACCAACATTAATTTCATTTCTTTGGGCAGATAAATAGTTACTCCAGTTAAATTTTAAATAAAGTTTTAAATTTATGTGATGAAAGAGTTTTCCAAGAAATGTTTAAGTAAGCAAGTAGGCGATTCTCTTTGAGGACGTTGCTGATGTAATAAATAGATGCAGGACCATACGTTTACTGAACTGTATCTCAGCATCATCGAGTTTATATATAAAGTGTGGACAAGACTGGACAAAAAAATACATAAACTAAAGAAATGGGTTATCATAAAAAATTGCTAGCAAGTCCAAAACATATCCCCTCCCTAAAGCAAAATCCACAGGAAGGACTAAAATCAGCAGGTAGCATTTCATACTAGTAGCCCTTGGAAAAAAGAAAGGAAGTGTTTATATTGAGCTCATAAAATTGATAAAACTACCAATAGTGAGTGACTACCAGCTAATTAACGAAGATATACAAGTAGCTTAATATTAGCTACTTTTAATTTGATCTCATGGAACAGAGGTGTAGTGTAAAGTGAAGTCCAATTAAAATAGAGCATGTAATTTTTTTCATTAAAAAAATACATATTATTACTGCGAGATGAAAATTGTAAGTAAGGACTGAAAATGAGGTTAGATTGCAAATCCACCCAATCAGAAAGAAGGTTATAGGATGCTAGAAAAAGATGCAAAAATGAATTCATTCACCTACAGCGTACTGATCTGATCCTTTTAGATATCAACAACAGTGTGTACAGCATAGTTAGTTACAAAATGATATTGTACTGATCTTAAAATTAAGATGCAATCAACCGTACGATACAAATTGGTTAGCATACATACTAAAATCATCAATTTTCTATTAGCATCCTCATCATCATCATACCCTTATCACGCCTGAGGCAGGATCGGATCTGCGGGTCCACTGAACATGCTCTGACTGGGGGCACCCCAGCCAGGGGTCTGGAACCTGCAGGAATATTCGCTTTGTTGTCTGGGGGGGGGGATGCCGGCCTATCCCACGTGTTCCAACATTGCATTATACAACCAAAATAGAAATTTCGGCAGGTAAATTAATGCCTTGTTGGTTAATAATATTGCATGGTGCCTATTGCACAATAACAGTAAGCAACAGGAATATTCCAAGGAGCGGCGAATTGCGTTGGACACACCAGTTCTCGTCTGATCACTGAAGTTAAGCAGCGCAACCCCAGCTAGTACTGACATGGGGGCCGCTTGGGAAAACTGGGTACTGCTAATACTCACAAATCGTCACATTAGTGTAGTGTCTGTGCAGTCTCTGCACTAGGCCTATGGAGTGGACGGGGCTCTAATGACCTTTGTAGTTGAAGGATCCTAAAACACCAACAAAAACAACAAAAAAGGAATATTCCAGAACGCCTGCGGTCAATTTTCTATTAGCAAACATTATTAAGAAATTTCAAATATGCAAAAAATACAAAATTACTCCTATTACTGTTTGTATCACACATTTCGACAGCTGATATTCAGAAATTTTGGGGAGGGGGGCGATCTCTACAGCCGCACAACAAGGGTATCAGGGCCCTGGTTAAAGGTAAAGGTGGGGCTATCAGTGTTAACCGAGTTTTACTATCCTCAATTCTGGTACAGCACATTTCGGACAGTGCAATCTTCTCTATTGAAGATTAAACCAGTTCCACCCTCACCACTACTACTAATCCTTTCTCCGCCTATGGGAGGGAGCGGCTTATTGAGCTCGACACACCACATAGCCAAAGATCTTCGGCTTTGCTACATTGTGTTTTTCGGCATCATCGACTGTAGTTCCCGTCTGATCACCGAAGTTAAGCAACTCAACCCCAGCTAGTACTAACATGGGTGGCCGCTTAGGAAAACTGGGTACTGCTATTTCCCAAAAATCGTCACATTAGGTAGTATCTGTGCAGTCTCTGTATTAGAGCTACATTGTGAACGGGGCTCTAATGACCTTGTAGTTGAAGGGCCCTAAAGCATCAACGATACAAAAAAATCCGCCAATGGGCTGGTGCCCAATGAAACAGATGAGCGATCTGTTCAAAAGCACATTACACGACTGGCTGTCAATGATGATAGGGCAGGAAGCAAGTCCCTACCCAATCATCAGAGAGGTGGGTTACTGTAACATAAAGTAACTCCATGTAGTTAGGGTTGTGGTAAAATCCACCTCGATGACGGAGAAGTAGCGTGCTGAATTACTGCGTCAGGGATTATACCGTCAGGGAGCATACCCCTTGGCGTCGGTGGCGTGCCACAACAAACAATAGGTCGATCATAAATAAGTACAGTATAGGGGTTGTAGCATTACGTGGGTAGCAGGCTGCTTAAAAATCTATCTCTCATATGTCCCAATGGGACAGTATGGGACCCAGCCCTGCCACGGGCGAGAAAAGGGTTAGTGATGTTGATCATGAAGCTTGTCACAGGGACATCAGGAATTCATATTCGCTCTCGTATCTAAAAACCTGTATTTTATGTAAAAAAGTAATGAGCCAACTATCCTTCGGACCAGTGGCGGATCCAGGATTTTCGCCAGGGGGGGGGGGTTGAGCTAAAGCTCGCATATATTATGCGAATAAGTTTATGTGTGCATGGAGGGTTGCAACCCCAAAAACCCCATCCTGGATCCGCGCGTGCTTCGGACCCATCCGGAGTATGATTGCCCTAAAATCATAAGACTGCAAGTCACTGTTAACTATAACCACTGTTACCATGGCAGTCATAAATTTTATGGATTTTAATTCTTTCAAAGTGTTTAATTCCGGATATGAAAAATATTTAAGAGAGCCTAAACGTGATAAATTTTATAGACGATCAAATCGTATTGTGGAAATTTATATAATAGCCTAAATCATTTAGACTACATTTGCAAGCAGATAATATGGTTGGCTAGGAGGAAAAGGGACAAGCAAAGGAAATTAACTTTATAATAAGTAAAATGAATTGAGGACATATTGTGACTTGGTTAATACAGAAAGATGATAAGATTTCACATTTCCATTCACGATTAGCCGTGAATTTGAAAACGTCACACCCAAAGGATGACTAACATCATTTTCAAACGAGACATTAAAGCCTTGAAGGTATCTAATTGAATTGAAAGGATGCTGACAAAGCATCTACTTGTAACTCTTTTCTCTCATACGCTACAGGTCAGTTAACTTTAATTTAACATCCTCATAGTCAATTACACCAAAAGACCAACTTCTTGCTCCCGAATAATAATTATGGTGCGAAAGCAGAATTTTATTTCTTAATTAAATTGCGATTAGCTTGCCATATGAAATTATGTGTAAACATGAACTACACAAATTATTTTAATCATTATTAGAGGAAAGTCTCTCACACAACTCCGTTTTCAAAACATTAGGTCGCTTATCTGAGAATTTTAAATTAGATGTATTCAGGTCAGTTGAAGACGTCTACTAAGAAGGCCCACTGCATCTTTGCTCGTTATAAGAGATAATTAAAGAGCTTGTGGCATTCGATAGACAGCCAGTCGTGTAAAACACCAACCAGCCGTGAGTTTCCTTTCTTTACTCTCCTTACCTTTCCGATCAGATTCTTCTTTCTATTTCTATCCGCTTTTATGTCCCTAAGTGTTATCGTCAAATTCTGATTGGTCCTCTACCACGGATATTCAACCTGATATTGGCGGAAAATGAGTTGTACAAGAAGAAAAAATATTCAATTTCTCATTTGGACATTTTTGATAATCCTACCTGTATTAAATTCATAATTATTGTCACCACCATACAGGACCGGTCACTGTCATGTCATCACATCAGCTATATCTTTCAAGTTATCATGAGTGTCTAGAAAGAACGAGAGTTAGTCTGTCTTGGGGACTCACTGGGTTACATGCGGCTTCTTTCAGTTGAGAGGGGAGTCCATGGCCTCGTGTGGTTTGTGGGATGCCACCTGTACATAACAGGAATAAGCAGGGATTGTGGCCAGTGGCGTACCGAGGCAGGCCGAGGGTATTCTGCGCCCGGGGACAAAGACCGAAATCTGCGCCCTCTAGCACCCGCTAAACAAATTTTTGCTGTACATTTTTGTCCCCCCCCTGCCTTCTGCGCCCGGGGACATCTGTCCCCCCTTGCCCCCCCCCCCCAGTTACGCCTCTGATTGTGGCTCTGGATAAGTACAGTAGTCAGCTGCGTAAAATTCACCTTACCGATGAGACATTAGAGTGCCCAATCCTACGATGTGCGGAAGAAAAGGTTACAAAAGATGATGAAGAAAGAATTTGAGACAGAGGACGCGGAAAGGAACAATTGTATAGCGACAAATGCAGCACCTTCTCAAAATTAGACCATGTCTACAGGATCTACACGTGTATTCTGAATTTCATTAGTATGAATTAAAAATTAGTTCCAACCTGAAATACAATATTGAGCGATTACGAGACACAATACTACGGGACGTGCAAGATCTTTGCTCTAAATGAAGTACCTATTTAAGTTTCCTGATACGTATTATACTTTATCCATTTTTGTTAAGTGCATTTTTTGCAAACCTGTAAAATATTCTGTAACTAAAAAATTACAAAATTAAAATTCAAGGATCTATAACAAATTTATTTCAAATTATATATGAATATTGCCTTCTGTCGCATGGGAAGTAAAACTGTGACACCCTGTGGTGTGCGCTCTACATAGAGTAAGGAGATCGCCTCCTGGCATCAGGAAAAAAATAAGCTAGGCGTTGTAGCATTATGTTGGCAGGCGGCTACGTAAAATTGCCGTCAATAGATCATCAGTAATGTTCTTAATTTCGATGATGGGCCATTGGGTAGCCGATTCCACCATTAGCAGGAAGATGTTTAGTAATGATGATGACGATTATTTATCAATATTATAACAAGTATTACAATACATTTGACATAAAGAATATATTCTTTTGTTATTTTACAAATACTGTACAGTCATTGTAGGTGGATGGACAGGTAAAAAACATTAGTTCAAAATGAAATGTTGACTTCTCATTTGAATCATTATAAATTCTTTCAAAAAATATTTCAATCTTTAAGAAATTACATTAATAATGGCAATGCAGTTGCAGAGAATAAAGCTTCTGTTATATCAATTCAATGATAACCAGGGACAATAGTCAAATCCTTGGAATCGATATAAAGTCCATTTGGAGCTCCAACAACAGTGGCATGGGTTCCATAATGATCTGCAACGTATTTCACTTTATAACCTTGACCATAAGGCAGGTTATTGTAATAAGATCCAACAACATTATAGCCGCGTTTGCTTTCTTGGCGTCCATGGTGGTCACCTGTGTAGTGGTCTCTAATTCCATACCCGAAATCGTAATTATCATAACCCTTTATACAGGTAAAAGAAAAAAAATAGTCACAATGTCTGAAAATTGCACACAGTCAACTTCCTCAATTAGTATGCCTTACAATGTAAGAATCAAATTAAGAAATGGACTCTTAAATATTAACAACTCTTTAAAATAAATTTTTAATTAGGAAAAATATATAGGTTAGGGGGGGAAGTTACACTACAATTCAATTATGAATTTATATGCATGAATGACGTACATGATCTTTCCTGTAAATGTTGCTATGTCCGTCTCCATAGCCAGCACCACCATGTCCTCCCGGAAGAGGATTGGCTGCAACAATGGCCACGGCCACTAAAACTGCAAAGACGCAGATGGAAATCTGAAAGAAAATACACAACTCTGAAACATTTTTCTGCATCAAAATTTCATCAAAGAAGCATCTTGATTCCTTTAAGTGAGATTTTTGATTTTAGGTAAGACAGAGAAAGTAGATTCAATCTCAGTCAACTATCAGGCTGTTCTCAGGCTGACACTGCTCCAAAGATTAAAGGCCTGTTCAAGTGCTGCTTAAATAATCCTTTAGCGCTATTGATTTGATGTAGGTTTCCGACTCTGGTAAATGCACTGAACTGAATATACAACTTACCTTAGAAGCAGACATTGTATTAAGCGTGAGTAGCAAGAAGTATGAAAACTTACAACTGACAACAATCAAGTAGAAAGTTGAAGCTTATATACTATCAGTAATAATTAAGAAACAATATCTAGTGCCATTGTGTACCTTTTCACAAGAAATTCGAAGACAATATCGTTGTTAGAAATGTGTAAACTTATAACCAAATATGCCTTGAATTCAATTTAAACGCTTCGTTTCACATTTGAAAATATATCAAACATTCAACTGAATCAAAATCGAGAGTGACTCCACCCATTCTGACCGAATTATATCACCTTAAAATCTCACACTGATCACTGTCACTTACAATACTTTACAAACCTCTCATCATTGAAATACTTCAACAAAGAAAACTATGCAATTATTAATAATAATAATAATAATAATAATAACATACACACATACACCCCTTTCACCCCCAAAAAATACTTTACATTGCTTGTTACAAAGTGCCAAAAAAGCTGGGCTGATGAAATCAAGGTTGAGCAAGTGATTATCTTGGTACTAAATGAACATTGTTCAAAAGTAAACCTTATTTTTATTTGCATGAAAAACCATTTTTTGAAAAAAGAAAAAGTTGACCACTTGCAAAGGTCTAAAAAATTTAAAAGAACAGTTATTCTTTTACACTTCAGAAGACATTTGTTGGTCACTGGAGATTAATAACATATTAATTGTAAAATTATAAGCTCACGTTAATCTTATCTTACAACTCTCCCCGGAAAGATAAGTATTATAGGCTTTAAATTCAGCAAGAAAAAATAGGAAATTTTAAAAAGTATTGTGTAGAAAAATTTTTGAAAAACAGGGCGAGCCTATGTAAAAACCTTCATTTCTAAATAAAATGAAGGAGTTGAATTAGATGTAGAACATTACAATAAAAAAGTCATCCTTCGGGTCACAATAAGGAAACAATAGTATGCAACAGTATCAGACAGAGAAGGGTACAGATATCGCAGGTAAAAACTAAAAATTATTATCTGTATGTCAGAGGCCGCACCCAAGTCTAAGGCGTGGTGGCAGGAGGTCTCGGCCACGTTCAAGTAGCCTACATATTTTTAACAAATAACACTACCAGTTTTCCCGGTCAGAAACAATACCAGGCATACAGCATACCACATCTGGTAGATACACGTTTATAATAAAATAATAAGCATCATTATCGTCAGTTTGTTAGAGTGCAGGTGTGGGAGTTCTCTTAAAGGTAGTCATCCATGTCAGTGAATTTAAATACTCCGCCTAACTACATGATAACAGTTGGTGTAATACTACTAGGGCCAGAAGGTTTGATTGTTACTGACTTGTTAGACAAATGATAGCAATCTGCTATATCTGTTATAAGTCACTTTCAAGCTTAAAACTTCATAGCTGAAATTCTGATTAGAATCAATACAAAAATGACACGGAAATAACCGGTGTTATACAATCTATTTTTAAAAACATTACAGGATTGTTTTACGAAGCACAGAATTTGATTCTACCTGATTAAAGCATTCAGGAAGGCTGGGGTGGATTGGCAATGTGTAAGATGCAGAAATCTCCAAATGGGCCGTCAAAAAGTTTTTCAACAAAAACATGTTCGGCTTCCACCGGGCGAGAGAGACGCCTCTAGTGCATATTAGGAAGTAAAACCGTGGCCCCGTGTGATGTGTAGGACGTCACTTCGCGTAAAACAACCTCTACTACACGGAAGTTGAGTATAAGGGGCGAAAAAATCATTCATATAAATTAAGGGAGATAAGGGCACAGACAGACTCTTACTACTGGTCTTTTTTTTAAAAAGGACCATTCGGCAATGGAATACCCTTGGAGAGGATAAGGTGGAGGGCTTCCTCAACGGAAACTCCACCATTACAAGTATTGTTGAGGGCCACAAGCATTATAGCTTAGGGTTTTAGGAGGGTTTGGGTATCATATGTAGGAATGAGAGTTAGTCTCCCCACTGCCAAATTGGCCAAATAAGGAGTAGTTAAAGATGTAATTCGGCAAAATTCCCATGTGTAGGAGCTCATCCCCTGACATTGGTGGAAGAAAAATGCCCCAAGAAAGAAAAATAGGCCGACGTCAGTTACGTATAGGAAACCTTACAGCATTAGGTTGATGGCCGGCCAGGGGCGGATCCAGAGGGGGGAGCAATGCAGCAATTGCTCCCCCTCAGTGCCTCAATGGGGCGCATATTTCAACTGATGCATGATTCCACTTTGCAACTAATGAGGCATTTTTGCATTGCTATCCCTATTTCTATACTGCCAGTCCAACAGTTGCAGTCCAATCTGCAGTTGGCTAAACCACCGAACATGGGGTATTGTCTAATGGGCAGTAGAGGACCTATTGCAATTTCTAGCTAGAATTATACAAGGAATTCTGAATGTCTAAAAATGTTTAGGGCGTCCGTTTTTTGAAGCTATCCTGCCACCGGCGGGAAAAAGGCTAGGTGTTATTGTTGCTTGGGGTGGCTCAAATGAAATGTCTCATATCTTGACGTTGTCACTTCGTCGTTGTCAGTTCGTGTACACCTCGCCCTACCATAGGTGGTAAAAGAGTTTAGAACAAGTTGCCTTTTAACCTGGATATATGACCAATTTGAAAGCACCGTAGAATAATAGGTAAACAGACAAAAAATTGCTCAACTGTTTGCATGATTAAATTTGGCGGTCACATACAAAGCATTAACGGCATTAATGATATTGATAAAAGAAGACTGGTGACAATGAATAAGTTTTTTTTATAAACAAATATAAATTACCACACACAAAAAAAAAACACCATCAAATTAAAAATTACTTCAATCAAATTACTATTTTGGCGACTTATTCTGTAACAATTCACGGAAGTCCTCGAACTTATTTTAAATTGTTAATAGAAAAACTTATATTGAAAGTTGGCAAAAAACCCTTCCTTTTGTTAGGAAAAACCCCCTGACTTTACTAGTAATTTCATCAAGCTGTACCAGATAATTCAGCCCAGATCTTAAAATGAATGTAATACATAAACATGGATGAAGGCCGATTAGAGCTTGAGCACTGTATGTTGAGTGCCTTTTGAGCTCAAAAAATAGAGATTCACTTTTGATCGAGGTCGGTTTTGTCACACAGAAATTGATTACGTTTCTATGATTATTTAATCTCGGTATATTAGTACTGAAGGCCATTTACTGACGCAGTGGAAGAGAGGGTGGGTGAGATCATACAGCTGAGAATTCTGACAATCTGCAGTACACATTAGATTGTTCGACATATACGTAGGTAATATATTATACACCATACAGAGCCGAGGCTTAACTCCCAAGTATAACGTTAAAACTTCGCTGTCGCCCTAAAGAAACCACTAGCCTTCAGTGGCGTAACTTGTAGGGGCAATGGGGTCAAATTGCCCGAGAAAGCGCCACCTTAGGGGCGTCTTGCTGGAAATCAGCCCCGTGACACAATGTCTGTGCGATGACTGTACGGATAAATAAAGTGCCTAAATACTTGTACCGTGCCTATTCAGGACAAGCAACACGGTGGGGGGCGCTTCGAATGCCTCTTGCTCCGGACGCCACAACTGCAGTTAGGCAACTGCTAGCCTTGGTCAGGATACAGTCATTGTGGATGACTATGCGATGTCACCTGTCTGTCCACGAACTCTGAGCGTCAGTGGCGTGCTGGCACAGCGTGCAACGCACACAGGTGCCAGGATATTAGAGAATTAGTGGTGAACGTCGACGATGACGATGCGAACGATAAGAGGCAGAAATGGGCAACTGTGCATGCTCACTTGCTGGTCTGCTTTCCGTGAGCATGCGCAGTTGTCCATTTTCGCCTCTTATCGTTCGCATCGTCATCGTCAACGTTCACCACTAACAATTAAATGCGCGAAATATGTATTTCTTAGAGAACGGGTTGGGGACTAAGTCAAGCAGCCATAACAGACCTAACGTGTAGGAGGCTGCTCGCGGGAAATGAGGAGGTAGGTATAGAGAACGCAGGAGAGGGGATATTTACAGCACCCAACGTTCTTTACCAACCATCCATGTTGGTATTAACGTGGGCTTGCTCTGCTTAACTTCAGTGATCTCACGAGAACTGGTGTGTCCAAAGAACTGGTGTGTCCAAAGAACTGGTGTGTCCAAGAGAACTGGTGTGTCCAAGAGAACTGGTGTGTCCAATACCCTAGTGTTAATTGTGTGTAATATAGTGATTTTGTATTAGGCAAGAGGACTGGGATGGGGACGCCAAATAAGGGCGGGAGCGTGGCTTACTGCGTTGGACACACCAGTTTTCGTCTGATCACTGAAGTTAAGCAACGCAACCCCAGCTAGTACAGTGAAACTCCTCTAAGTCGGACATCACTGGTGAAAGTAAAGTGTCCTTCATATGGGGGTGTCCTACTTATAGAATAACTCAAATTATAAATACAAGATTAAAATACACTAATTGTCTTAATAATGACAACATTTTTATTTAAGATTTAAAATAATCATTTATACTTATTTGTCTGCATGTTGCCATTTCTCTAAATAACATTTTATCAATCACATTCTGTATGTCATGCAGCTTCCCTACTAAATGTACCATTTCTAGGTGGGTTTTTTAGAGGCCACAACTACACACGTTACACCTATGAAAGCAATCTGGTGCACTGACAAAGTGTTTGACTTCATGGAGTGTCCAGGTTATAGGGGTGTCCAACTTGAGAGGTTTCACTGTACTAGTATGGGTGCTTGGGAAAACTGGATACCGCCAATACCCCAAAAACGTCACATTAGTGTAGTGTCGGTGCAGTCTCTGCATTAGAACTACACAGTGGACGGGGCTCTAACGGGCTTGCAGTTGAAGGGCCTTAAAACATCAACGAACAAACCAAAAAATAAGCCATATAAGGTCTTGTACATAGACGCCAGACACTACTGGACGCCACTGCTGACCGTCATCGTGACTTCTGATTGCTACTACAGTATATCGAAAGCTTTCTGTAAGTCTTTTATAATCACATACTGTACATATTATTCCTTGTCAAGTGAAATAGGAGTTTTAAAGACAACGTGCATTTTAAAGAAGGAAAACTAAAATAATTTTGATGACCATGTCAATAATTAAATATTGGGCATGTATATATGTCTACTAAGAATACTGTGAATCAACATCCTACAAGGAAAACGGGAAGTTATCACTCACAACAAAATGATGCTAACTTTTAGACAGGCGTATAGTTATGTGGATTTTCCACTCAAAACATTTGCTTAGCCACAATGGATTCATTTGAAATTCTAGTACTAATAAAAGGGTTGCTTAAAAACCGTTTCGGATAAATTACTGACGAAATTATACCCCCACCTACAACAGAATTTTAAACAATCAATTCTTATACTAGCTTTAAACTTCCTGAATGGTAAAAGACAAGCGAAAAATTTGTATAAAAAATAAAGGAAAAATTATTTTTTAATGAAATTCCCACAAAAAGAAGACAATTTTTCCCTTAATAAAAGTGTTTTCAATTTTTCTAATCAAATTCTGCGGTAGTTTGGTACGAATTGGTGGACAAGCATTTCTCTTTACAGGTTCAAGGGTAAATCAAGAAAAAGATATTAAAGTCAGAAATTTTTTTTCATTCTGCCATCTTTTGTTTTTCATATGAAACATCTTCAACTCAACCAGGACAATTACGCTGAATGTTTTTTTGCAGTGCATTTTGAATAAACTACAAGCTAAATTTGTCCAAATGGTTGAAGATAAGAGAAACAACAACCATTGAAAAAGTGCTTTCTTTTTAAACTCTGCGGTGGAATTATTACTTCAAAAGGACATTAAATTAGATGTGCTTGCACCTGATGAATTTAAGCGTAAAATTAGGCGAGTAAAAACAGTAAACTTTTCACAAAAGGTAGGTCAAATTTAAAATAATAATTATCTTAATATCTTCCTTCAACTTCTTACAAAAAGTTTCCATGAAAACGAAGTTAAAAACATTGTGTGATAAGACAGTGAAAGTGATTAAAAGCTAAATTTTAGAGGTGAAATTATTATTTAAATAATAAAAAATGCAATAAAACAAGATATCTTAGTGCATTTCAGAAAATTACTATGTTGAAAAATAAAAGTTTTTGTTACTATGAAATTTACTAAAGTTATTTGCCTGAAAATGTAGCTTTCTAAAAATGCTCCAAACGTCTAATGAAGTACGAAATGCAAAAATACTTATGGCAAAGTAAAACAAATTTTTAATGACTTCTTGCAGGTAGGTATACATACTTGAAATTTCATGCTAAAATGCCAAAATGAAGAGCATGCATTATTTTTGAAAGAATTAACAGGAAAGGAGTAGAAGTCAATTATGACAATGAATTTTTGGGCGTAGGTCCAAAATAACGAGAATTACCGATGTGTATCTGGTATATATTTTGGCCTGAAAAGACTTTCACAAAATTAAATGCTATATAACTGAAGAATTCTCTGACAAAAAAATCGGTTTGCATATGGGCCTAAACGTAATTTGCCCTCATGATTTATCGTGAAATTTTTTTTATATCAAAAAGGTTATGAACCCATTAATTTCTAAAGTACCAACCAGGACAAGTCTTAATGTGGTCTAATTTCGAACTAAGATTTTGATTGCTTTATGCAATCGGAGTCAATCTTTATACTCCACCCTTCTTCCACACCCTGACCTCAAGAAATATGTAAACATCAAGGACTTGATGGGGAACATAAGAAAGGTATATAAATGCCGGTAAGGATACACTTTCACTCACAATTCAATTGGGAATTTTATTTGGAAGAACAGTTTGAATAATTAATAATAGTCTGTAACAACGAATAGTTCAACATGAAGTTTTTAACGGTGCGTTCAACGTTCAACTAATGCATTTGAGTGAACATGTGCGCAATTGTCACATACACAATTTACACTCAACAACACCGCTTTTGGATAATGCTTAAAATATTCAACAAACAACTTATTCCAGAAACCTTGTGGATACTTCAGATTCTTACCTATTTTTTATTTCAACCAAAATCACATTTAAATTGTTGGATATTCAAAAATTCTAATTTAATAATCATGACAAGTTTTCTATTGACATCATTATAATGAAGTATATACTAACTAAACAACTGTCATCAAATTTTTAATTCTTATAATTTTTAACACTTTTAGACAATTCAGATATGTAGCATTTTCATGGCAGTTGCATGGGCCGCACCAGGAAAGTATGGTTATGGCCCTGGTCCTCGAGTAGCCCCTGCAGGAGCGGGACAAAGCGAAATCTATCATCAACAAGACCACCAAGTAAGTCACACCATTACCTCTCTGTTTTTAAATAAGTTTCAAAAAGTATTTCTTATAACTGGAGTGAGCTGTCCATCGGCCACTCAATACATTCAAATTCGAATGACCACAATATACATGACTCAAAATGATGGACAATCGAGGAGATTTCTATCTTCAATAAAATAAAGATTGTGTCATGTGGCTCATCATATGGATGCCATTTTCATTTAAAAAAAACGTAGGTAGATGTACATTTACGAAATATTCAAGTGTCGAGTTTTGATAAAAAAAAACAGCTCAGTAATGAAAAGTATTTATTCAAGTCTGTAATAAATGGCACGCTATTAAATCGAAATGCACTAGCCAGGAGGAGACATTTTCTTGTCGTAACTAATAATCATATTGTTCAAAATGGCCACTGTATCAAAAATCATATTAACTATTTTATTTCTTTTGTAAACGGTCGTTGAACCACATATGGCATGTGGTGCATTTCCTATTTCAAAAATGTAACCTATTCTTGCAGTAAATCCGTAACAAAATGACATTTACAGATGTATCCTTTGCATTTTACAGGGATATGGCACTTACAAATTTGGCTACAAAGTTGATGATCCACATACCTATAACCACCAATCTCGTCACGAAGAAAAAGATGAACATGGAGTAGTTCGTGGTTCATACAGTTTACTTGAACCAGACGGCAATGTGCGCATCGTTCATTACGTTGCAGACAAATATGGATTTAGAGCTTTTGTCAAAAATAGCCATAAACCAGACAGCGTTCACGGAGAGGAAGCACCTTATGGTGGGCCTTATGATGGTCCAGGACCAATACATGGACGTCATTACTAATCATCCTCCCATCACAGATTATGAATTTCACCATTTTAAAAAAAATCACAAAATCATAATTCAAAAATATCATCATATCAAGCTACTATTACTACTAATATCAAAAATGCGAATAATATTTGAAGCTACCCTAAAATGGTTGCTTTCATATCTTTCATTCATGTCATTGTAACATTAATTCATTGAAATCAAGTTTTATATCTCCAAGAGATTATATTTAAAAAAATACAAAAGAAGCATAAATTAATATAGCCATGTAGAACGCTAATTTAAGTGTCCTTATTATTTTGGGGCACTGTTTTATTATCGGGACAAAACGGGAGACTCAGTGGTAAAAACTAAGGCAGTGCATTGTTAGTGCAATTTAATGTCTCACATAATATCATAATTGTATTTATCATTGTCATTTCTTATCACGCAATTTCTATTACAGTATATAATTTCATTTAAATAAAGGGTCTATTTTATGTACGTAGGTCTAGTGTTGAGAAAAAATGTCCGATTGCAGTCTAAACATTTCTTTCAAAGGTTCACTTAGTCCACTTGAAATCCAATTCATCAGACGGAACAACAGCGTCGTTTTTAAAATTCAAAATTTCGAAATGAAAGATGTATGTCTACATCCAATCAGGATCGAACTTGAATCGTCAAATCGATGCCCAGGGCCACGAAAGGACCTGGTGTTGTTTACGTTTTGTGAGAGCCTAGGACCAGAAGCCTTCGCATATTTCTATAATTGCAAATCATAGTCACATATCACTTCGAGATCCTCTGATCCATGAATCCCTTTAGCATAGACCCTACAAAAACCTGAATTCCACACTGAAAACATCTGCTGTTAAGTAAGAAGGACTTATTACCTGGAAATTCTGCAGATTTCCGTTTTCTGTGAAAATTCTCTCTCTCTCTCCTCCCACTAATGGAAATTAAGAGAACCAAAGTAATCCGTCTGTCATTCATCATCATCATACCCTTATCCAAAATATTACAGAGTTAGGTCTGAGAGTTCTAAGTTCTTACCTCCCGCCTATCTCCCTATCTCACCATACACTACAATATCCGTCCGCACAACCTATTCTTACCCTGACCCATTCTAATGTAGCCTTTTTAAAAAATTAAATAAAAATTGAACTTCCCCACTAAAAATTAATCGGGAAAAAAGAATTCAAAATGCCATTGTCGTTTTATATTCCCGGAATGGCGAAAAATTGAATATCCGGCGTGTTTTGTTTGAAATCAACAGAGGAAATAACTGTTATGCAAACTTCGCGTTAGGATCGTGGATTGTACTTGAAAAACATTGTCAAAATGCAATCACCAAAATAAATAGTATTTTCATGTTATGAAATTTTTTTGAACATACAATGATCACAGTTAAATCCAGAGTGCATTAATTGGAGTAGCTGTATTTCAAATGATCCAATACAGATGAAGTTTATTTAATGAAAAACTTACTTTAAGATAATGGTGTTATAGCAGTATATAGAGAAGTATGATATTTTTCAGCGGTTATTTATTATTTTTTATTTCGACGTCTTTCATAGATTGTCATAGGCGGTATACACGACATATAGTAATTCAAGTGAATGGAAATGACACAATAGCTTCACAAGTAGCTGATGATTATGGTCTGAAATTCAACAGAAAGGTAAGATCATTTACTTCATATTTCATAATAATTTTATATTTTGTACTTCAGAATATTAAATATCCATTACAGATTTTTTCTGGAAATAATTTTTATCATTATAAGACACTTCAAAATGGAAATGACGGTTCATTCTTAACCAAATATTTGCCAAAACTGAGAAACGATACACGAGTATGAAAATAAATCCACAAAAAATTTTTTGCTATCAAAATTCTATTATAATTAAAATATATTTTACTTATCCGACATCATCCAACCTCGAAATGTTTAAAAATATAATAGATTCTATGGGTGCAACAACAATTTGAACGTACGAGGATAATTCGAGGAAATGTCAACAATCAACAGAAAACTAAATTCAAGCCGGAAACTAATGTTCAAGAATTGATGAATCGCCATCTTCACCATTCAGTGAATTTCAACGATCCTTATTATCCGCATCAGTGGTATTTGGTAAGACGATAAAACAACACAAGACAGAATTTACACCTGTTATTAAATTGCTATTCAGAAATATATTTTGTAAACAAGCATAACGAAGGTCAGACAGGAGGCTATCCTGGGAACGATTTAAATATTGTCCCAGTTTGGAAAGCAGGGATAACTGGTCGTGGAGTTACCGTTTCTGTTCTCGATGACGGCATTCAACATACTAACTTGGATATAAAAGATAATTACGTAAGAAGAGTCATCAAGTATTGGCATCATTTTTTAAACTTTAACCCGAGCTCCACGAAAGAACTTCTGTCATAGTGAGGAATCAAATAAAGTTTGAGGTGCTCAGTTCCAAAGTGGATTAAGTCCACAAATCGTAATTTTGTGATATATGCTATTAAAGATAATCATTACCGCTTATTTTAACCCTTAACTGTGCTGGTGAGGTCTAAAAGACTTCAATGAATTTTATTTCTATAATGTGTGTTTTTGCAGTTAAAATGTCATGAAATTCTTTGTATTCCTCCTAAGAGGTACCTTATATTGAATGGGTGACTTGGGGTAAAAGTCAAATTTTCTCAGTCATAGTAAATTCAGTCTTGGGGTCCATGTTTAAATTTGGGGTCTTTTGCATACGAATTTTAAATAGCAATATGTAATGTCTGTTAACACCTTTCAATCTTACCTGTCTAACTTTCGATTTTTAAAAATTTTGCATTTCATTTTCTAAAAATAAGCATTTATATTCACTTATGAATACCATCTATTAAAATTTAGTCAGTGCTCCTTTTAAAGTTTTTCCACTATGTTGGGACGTTTTATTCAAAATAGCCTGCTGATATATGTTACTAACATGTCATTCTATGAATATAAGTTTTAATACAAAAGGATGCTTCTTTATGCAGTTTCTTGCATTTTTCTTCTTGGGGTCCAAAAGGCCCCACCAGCACATTAGTGTTAGGATAATCGACTAGCACAGTTAAGAATTAATGCTACAAAAAAAGGCATCTTCTACCTGCAAAGGTGTTTAGTGTAGAGGAACTGGGCGCTCCATTAATTGTTTGGGGGTGGGGTTACATACACACTAAGTAATATATGGTAGATGGAAAGAAATTGTTCAAGCCTCCAAGTTAGGGTCTGACGTTTTGAAATTATGGAGGTGTGCATTGGCCACAGGCTTCTATGAACACTTGTAAAGGTTGCAGCAAATGTTACATTGATTTATTGGGAATCCAGGGCTTTCCATATCACTTTCTAGATTTCGGTTTCATGGACGGGCACAAGTCATAGACGCTTTTTTAATTCCTATCTAAAGAAAGGTACATTATAAGTCTATAGTTTACCACACCGGTGGCCAACTTTTGTGTACATGAGATCTACTATTTATCTCAAAAATGTGTCAAAATGTGCTTGTTGTCATAGGGGTAGCAAGTGGGGAGGGGGAGGTTCGATACTGGACCCACCTCGGTCCAGTATGGAACCTAGAACCACTGAGCCATTACATCACCGAGGCGGGTCTTAAGTCAACACATCGTGATTGAACACACTTGTTGGCCACCCCTGCTTTACCAGATAGTAAATCACCAACTTCGGCCAGGACGATAATAGATTGAACTTTCGTCTGGCATGCAGGTGTCCCGAGTTCAATTCATTTGTAGCGAGCGAATACAATTCTAGGTAGCAGACAGAGAAGGCTATACAGTCTGGCTTGCGACTACAGGCAGGAACCTGGTTGAGAGTAGAAACGAATGGAGGGTTAGAACTCGTATGATGACACGGTAGTTTAGGACTTCTTAAAGGACGAATGTATGATGGGTCTGAAATAAATTTCATCATAAATAAAATAAATCTCAAATTCATGTATTTGAATAACACACATACGTTCCTATAAATACGTTTAATTAAAGTTGTAATTATAAATGACAAAAGTATTATTTGTATTTTTAAAGGATCCTACTATTAGCTATGATTTGGTTGATTTGGAAGATGAAGATCATGACCCTACACCAGATTTAAAGGGAGATAACGGGTAAAATCATCGCAATATCTTTATATTTGGTATAAAGCGCTGTCCGAATAATTAATCTTCTTTCACATCGTTCTATTTTGAATTTTTAATATTAACTTATAGTCATGGCACTTATTGTGCGGGAATTATAGCTGCAATCGCTAACAACAGTATTTGTGGCGTAGGGATTGCATACAACGCAAACATCGGTGGTAAATGCTCTGATACTAACGACATTAATGATAGCAATTTCTTACATTTCATAATTTGAAATCCAAAATTTTATATGTCCAAAGGATTGCGACTTATGGATGGAAAAGTAACGGACCTTCAAGAAGCATTAGCGTTAACCTACGGCCTTAAGAAAGTGGATATTTTTAGTGCTTCATGGGGCCCCAAAGATGATGGTAAACACATGTCTGGTCCAGGAAAATTAACTACCAAAGCATTTGAAATGGGCATTCGTGAGGTAAATATAATTTTTACTTGAATTTCGAACTACCTGCCTGTTGGGATGACGGATTGGAACATTTCCTGATGTGCGAAAAAATAATGACATAGGGACGGCGCGGAAAAGGAGTCATATATGTATGGGCAGTTGGTAACGGAGGACTAGAAAAAGACAACTGTAATATGGATGGCTATGTCACAAGCATTTACACAGTTGCAATCAGTGCCTTAAGTGATGAGGGACTAAGTGCCTATTACAGTGAACCATGCTCCAGTACAATTGCATCTACTTACGTAGGTGGTTTACACAGTTTAAAATCATTAAATGGGAAGCTAAGCACCGTGAAAATAGTAAGGATTTAAAATCAGCAATGAAACCTTCTACCAATATTTGTAGTCCTTTCAGGAAAATGTACGTTTTAGGTGGTTCCAGAATTAGATGGGAGATGCTCTGAGAATTTCCAAGGTACTTCTGCTGCAGCACCATTAGCTGCTGGAGTTATTGCTCTAGTCATTGAAGCAAAGTAGGATATGTTTACTCGCTGTGTTGCCACATATGATACTCAAAAATATAACATCTAAAAGCTAATTTTTATTATAGTCCATCACTGACTTGGCGTGATATTCAGCACCTGTTGGTGCAGACATCAAGAATACCAAGTGCAAAAGAAAGAGGATGGCAAATAAATGGTGCTGGACATCATTTTCATTTAAGTTATGGCTTTGGAGTAATGGACGCAGGTAAACTGGTGGCAAAAGCTAGACAATGGCAATTGGTAGGACCACAAATGAAATTCACTATCACCAGTAAAAGGATTCCAAGGTTAGCACCGGTTTCCAATTACATTCGCTTGTGACATACACTCCAAGAGCCATTTTAAATTAATTTCATAATACTGCTGCTTATTAGGGTGCTGAAATGTAATAGGAACACGACATTACGAGTTTTTGTTGTGGACAGCGATGTGCACGGTGATCCACTACCCATTGATCAATTAGAACATGTACTTACAACTGTAGACATTGTCCATCCTTCAAGAAGGTATTTGAGCATATATCTGGAGTCTCCATCAGGGACATTCTCACAACTACTGACTAAAAGACCATTAGATGATCGCAACAAAGGAATAAGGATGTGGAGTTTCATGAGCGTTCATTTTTGGGACGAAAATCCAACAGGGCAGTGGAAATTTGTAATTGAAGATAACTCACCTTGTAGTGGTATCATTGGTACAATCAACTACCTGGCTCTCACATTTTATGGTACTTATCGTGGTCATAATATTTCTCCCTGGACATTGCGAGAAGAAAAGAGAGCTTATATCCCTACCTACGAAACTTTAATGCAATTCGTGAAACGAGAGAAAAAAGAATCAAAAACAATACGCATAATATGAAATAAATGTGAACTAACAGTTTCAATTTTAGAATTTCACCACTTATATCCGTTTGGTCCGTTCGTCCATCAGATTTCCTTGAAAAGGTGCAACTTCAGTGCTGATATCTAATTCAAAGTAAATTTCACGACATAACAGTACGACATTAATGAAAATGATATTTATAAGATCGTTTTAAACTCACTGATTGATAAGTCATCTGTGAACTTTGGGTATTGCTTTCATTGAAAAGCAACTCTGGATTTTAATCATCTAATTACAAGTTGCGATATGAAATTAAAACATCGTACAACAAATAAAAATTTTGAGTTTTGAAAAAATGCGCTCAAAGTAGAAGGTTTAACGCGCCATCTAGCGATTAATCTGAAAAGGTGAATTTGCAAGATTTCACAATAGATGTCGTTATTTGCCCGCCAACTTTAGAGCGCATACTTTAAGTTTCAAGGTTGACTGAAGATGAACAGAGATAAGATGAAACCGGTCAAATTCAAATGCTTTTTTTAAAAGTCTTGTCATACATAAGCGGCGAAAAGTACAGGAAAATATTATAATTGACAAAATTAAGATATGTTTTGGTTGTGAATAAGAATGCTTTTTGATTAAGAAAAAACATTCAACACTGAAGTGAAACGTCACTGTTATAGAATTTAATCAGTGTCAGATTTACCACTAGGCTAAGTAGGCTGAAGCCTAGGGCCTTAACATTTAGCGGGCTTCAAAACTTAAGAAAAGGGCCTCAAAAGGGCTTGAAAACTGCCTCAAAATTGCAATAGCCTAGGGCCTCTCAATATCTAAACCCGGCACTGATTACAGTGTATGTTTTTGTGGGACATTCTATACATACAGTAATTAGTTTTAAAAGTCACTTCTTCTAACCCTGATTTGAGTCGTTAAAGGCTCGGGTATCCATTAGTTGATTTTACGAAGAACAGCAACGTAAACTGAGGGAGAGATACAATGTAGGAGAAGAGAAAAGAGAGGGAGAGAGAGGCAGACACTGGAGACTCCTGGGTGAATTATTGGACAAGGTACTTTGGGTCGCTTTCTAGAGCATCTTGGGAGGGACCGGAGGCCCGGATTTACCAATAGGCTAATTTGGCTGAAGCCTAGGGTCTCAACATTTAGCGGGCTTCACAACTTAAGAAAAGGGGTTCAAAAGGGCTTGAAAAGGGCCCTCAAAACTGAATTAGCCTAGGGCCTCTCAATATCTAAATCCGGCACTGACGACGACTCAGAATATTCTACTCATGAGCCCTCTTATAAAGGCTGCTTCAAAAATTTAATTGTGGATAAAATTCAATTATGGATCACTTAATTTTAAACCATATTTTACCAAATTACGATGTAAGAATAGTTATAGTTTCTTTAGATTGAAAAAGAGGCAAGATGGCAAAGAATTTGATGGGAATTTTTTAATAAATGGGAATATTATTTATTAGATGTAGGATGTGTGGTCAAAAGGTAAAGACATTATAATTACTAAATAAAACGAAGATTACCAACGACAAAAAAGATTTACCGGAAATCCCATTTTTTTTATTAAAAAAAAGAACTTTCGAGAGAAATATTAAGTGCACAAAGTGGACTTATAACTTAAAAAAGTGAGCCTTAGACATATATTTCATATTTTGACTTTTATGAGATCATATATCTATATTGTATTAACTAGAGGTTAGATTTAATTAGTTTAAATTTTAATTTGAGTTTCTGCTCTAATAAAAATATATACACATATTTTTTTTAAAAAAAATATGTCACACATAAAATCAAGTTTTTCTCTTTTTTCCCTCAAAATTAAATATATATAAATGCTGAATATGAATAGGTTTACGATAATAAATAAGTTTTCCTTTCTTGTGATATTTTTAAAGACATTATTCTCTCTATGGTTTCTATATATCCTAGCTTACTTCAGGGCAATTATTGTAAATATAACAGGTGCATAAATTAAATAACTTGCCGCAGTGCCGGCTTTGTGTTTGTGTGTTTTTTTTTTCAAAATCTGAAGTGGAATTTAAGATTATGTTTACTAAAAAAATAATAGTAAAGTATAAAAACACATTGCAAAAGAAGGTCAAAAACTCTTTTTCATTTGTTTCGTATGCCCAATAAAAATTCAATTGTAACATATTCATCAGGGGTCATTTTGATTGGTCAATTCATATTATCAATTTTTGTTTACGCACAATTTGCAGTTTGCACTCAGAAGTTAAAATACTCATCCCTATCTCATGTTTGGATGGTCCTAAGAGGCGAATGCAAAGGATTTCACTACATCAAGTCTCCGCAAAGGCCCTGTCCAAATTTTCATGTTGTTGTTGTTGTTGGTGGTGTTTAAGGTCCCGTCAACTACAAGGTCATTAGAGACCCACCACTGCATAGTTCTAATGCATAGACTGCACAGACACTACACTAATGCGACGATTATTGGGTATTAGCAGTACCCAGCCTTCCCGAGCGACCACCCATGTCAGTACTAACTGGGCTTGCGTTGCTTAACTTCAGTGATCAGACGAGAACTGGTGTGTCCAACGCAACTCGCCGCTCACCAAATTTTCATACCTGAGATCTTGGCATCCATCACAATTCTCCCGCTAGTTCATAATTACCAACTTTTACCTTTTTTCTTTCCGTGCAGAACGGAAAGGTGTGGAAACATTCTTTTCCTGAAACAGGTATTCGGTCTTCCTTATGCATATTATGCGGTTAGGTAATCCATGATTTTTTTTTTGTGAAATTCATCAAAATTATGCAATGAAGCTATAAAATTATGAATACATGAATACCACGTTGTTACATCTCAAAGTATCCAGACAGAAAAGAAATTGCAACTGGACTCAGTTCACCCTTGACAGCTGTCTCTGAATGCATTTAATCTACACCTACTGAATCTGAGGGTGGTCACTTTCCCTTTTGATTTAAAATAATTTTCCAAAATCGGATAATATAAAAGTGCTCTGATACACTTCAGCGGGAGTTTTGAAATGGTCCTGAATTTCCTTTTGATACACATGCCATATACAACTTACAACCTTGAGGTGATAGCTCAGTGTTTTTCAACCTTTTTATTGGAATGGAACCCTTTGGAACATGTAGACTTCTCTCGGAACCCTTTGGAACATTTAGACCTCTCGCGGAACCCCATACAGTGAGACAAAAAACATTAATTGATACAGGTGTGTGTGTGTTAGCATAAGGAGTTGAATTCGTGGTCAAATGTTTGAGAGAGGCACCCGAAGTTTATCTTCGACAGACAAAAGTCGTTCTCGTTTATTGTGTTTTCATTATTTTTATTTTACCTTGCCATCGGCGGGACCCTTGGGCGGACCTCACGGGACCCTTATGTTCCGAGGAACCCTGGTTGAAAAACAGTGTAGATAGCCTGTTAGTTTACTCATAGTTGAAACAGGTGTGAGAAGGAAAATTCGCAACTTATACTTTCTGCCAGGTGAGTAGTAAAGTCGTAGTCCCGTGTGTGTATACAAAGCCACCATTTCCCATAACATGATAGGTCAACATGGTCATGGTCAGACTGGAGCTGGTTGTCACATTTTTTGATAATGATTTTTTTTTTAAATTTACCTATACGTAGAATTTGAATCATACTTACCCAATCACGATAACCGCACCATCTAATTCTAATTCACTACACTGCAAGCAGCCTTATTTGGTCAATATGGCAGTGGAGATACCAACTCTCATTCCTACATATAATACCATAAAACTCCCAAAACCCTAGGCTATAATTCTCGTGGTCCCCCTGTAATACTAGCAATGGTGGGGTTTCCTTTGAGGAAGCTCTCCACTTTATCCTCTCCAAGGATATTATAATGTCTTTTATACTGGCTTTATAATAAAAAAAATTGCTGAAAGGTGTGTTTTTGTGACAATCAACCCCATGTCTGGGGTAGGTTGTCACAGTACATGGGGTTACTTGTCACAATGTGATTCACTGAAGTCATAAATGAAATTTGTTTTCGTTTAAGAAAGAAACATCTTTGTTGTTCACAATAACACATTGCTAATGGGAATATTTTATATTTCCAATTCATTTCAAAAAGAATTGCTGATGTTTATTTGGTATCCTATATTAGTTAAGGGATGCTGGCAGTTAAAACTAAATGCCATGGGAACGCTTCTTCTTTCGTTTTCCAATGTTAACTTGCTTTGAAGCGTGTAGCGTCAATTCTGGGGACACCACCTCTAGTTGTCTTTCGCTTATAACTTTGGGGCATTATTAATAATAAGCTCCTACCTGTTCCCAAAGTAAAACATTTTTATGCAAAAGCACCTGTCCACCTATTTAAGCCAAAATATAAAACTATAAATGCCTCATTCATTATGGCAAAGAATTTCAATTAGATCTGTCTTTATTTTGTAGGAGAGGGCAGTTGAGACCTAAGGACACAAAATAAAATAAATACTACAAATATTTTAATATATTATTCAATATTACTTTTAATTCCAACTGTTTTTTCAAGTTTTTTATGTTTAAGTGAAGTTGAACTTTTTGCCAACAGAAGGGAGTAGGCTCTCACATGTGGCACCTCTCCTCAAGCATCATGTGACAATCTACCCCAAGCTACCGAGAAACCTAATTTATACTCCGAATCTGTTAAGGACTTTGATAATCCTAATAAACCACTACAATTAGTTAGCCAGAGCAGTATACTATGAGATAAAGCAAACATTCTGTGGTAGAAGCCACTAAGCAATTACTTACATGAAAAACATCATGTACCAACAATTTTTCTTTTCACTCTCAACAAAATGAACACTTCACTGTGTCTTCCCAATGCTACTCAGTTTTCTGGAAATTAGTGATGTGTCACTATAATGTGACTAACATTTTGCGCAAATAGATCCAACATAAAGACTACAGTTTTTTTGCCATTAAGTTTGTGACAACCTACCCATGTGCAGGGCCCGCTCTAAGGGGGGGCGAGCAACCCGGACATTTGTCCGGGTTAAGTGTGAGAACAGGCCACGCGAACAGAGAGCTGCTTCAAGGGGCGGCAATTTCTCGTTTTGTCCCGGGTGGCAATTTGTCTTTTTGTTCGGGGCGGCATAAGTGCTAGAGCAGGCGCTGCCATGTGACAACCAGTCCCGGACTCCCCTATATTTTTGTATCTATTGATTTATTTGTCTTTCTGCTTTAGTCCTCCAACATCTATCACAATGTCTTTCGAGTTCTGCTTCGTCTGGAGCTGATGGTCACCCAAAGTCTTCCAAAGGTGAGAAACAGGGTAGTAATAGGGACTAGCACGTTAGCTGATAGATATTTTTCTACGATTGATTCGAGTAATATAACAAATATAAGGCTAAAAACTGGTTTTTAAAATACTGAGTCGATTTGGATTAAAATAGACTTTCAGATATACTCCTATCAACGACTGGAAGTTAGTATATTCAACTCCAAAACTTATAGCACTGACAATTAAAATCAATTCTATCCTTTGTCCTTATCCCTCAAGTAACTTTCTCACATCCTTGATAACATTCCAATTGGTAGCATTTCATAATAATAATCAACTACTGGCAAATTAGTGAAAAATCTAGCGTCATAAAGACATCAATGTGGGAAATCTTTTGATATATTAAATGAATATGGTGTACAGCCCACGCTATGAACGGTACAATAGTCATTCTGCAATAGCTCTAAAACGCAGTCAATATGCATATCTTTAACCTTCGGATGTTATTATGAGTATGGTCTCCTTCTTGTACCTAATAAAAGTTTATAATTCATTAAATTTCTCTTAACTAGTCTGAAAAACAATTTACACACCTATCTTTCTTTTATTCCAGGCAGGTTCGGTGCTTTTTTGAAGAGGGAGATTATCAAATTGCAACTAAAGTAACCTTAAAGAATTTACACTTTCCCAGGACCTACACTTTTCCACCGTTTTTAGACAGTTCTCTAGGTGGGACCTAAGGACCCACGATTTCCCTTTTGTCAGATTTCGTTTCGTCACTTGCTTCTGTTATTGTCTCGCAGTACCTATGTAATATTTAAAGTTCGACACAACACTGATTACCAGGGACAGGATGGCAAAGTTTGGGAGTCAACACTTAACTGTTTACAGAATTCAGAATAGAAAATCAATTGGTAATCAATTTGAACAAGTATAATGAACTTTACTTATCATTCTCATATTTAATTCATTCACTATACACGTTGTAATATTTAGATTAATACTGAAAAGTAACTAGCAACAATTGGAAGAAGAAAATGTGCCGAGAATCTTTAATGTGGAGACAAATTATAGAAATATTTATTACACCACAGATTTATCTAATTCATTAGTGTTTAACAAAATACCAAAATTGTTCTGAGTGGGAAACATTGCTGAAGATAACTTCAATTTTATCATCTTCCTAACAAACTTCTAATATGACATTCATTCAATTAAATTAAATAATGATTTGAATGTAAATCAACAATTTGGGATAAAATTTGAATGAATTTAGTTTAAATGCTAATTTTTTTTAGTATCTTATAAGGTAGCAGTGAAAGGAAATACATCATCATTATCACTACATGGTATCAAACCTTGCGCATAATAAATTAAGGGAATGCAATTAACTAATAGTCAAAATTCGCTTAAAATATGTCTCTCAATCTCTATCTGGATTCTCGCGGCAGGATAAACAGGTCCTCTGCATCCCTGAATGATCGCAAGTGACAATCAAAAGGGTTGTGCAAGCAGTCATGTCAAAATCAATGTCCATTTTTTAATCCCTCTCTCTCCTCTTATTATGTCGGTCTCTAACGTCTCCATTTTTACTTTTGTATTTTGGTGCTATTCGGCACCTTTTTTTGATGCTTCTTTTCTATAGTTTCACAGTTGGAGCATGGATTTATGGTGCCTTGCTTGGGGCAGGATTACAGAGAAGACACGTGAAAGGTTTTCTCCAACTAACACAGGTGCGACAGAGGAATGATATATATATATATATAGTGATGATGGGATGTTGGTAAACCAAGCTATTATTTCTGAGATAATGAATGCAGCATACCCAATAACCTCTTAATATTAAATAGCTTTTGACCTATAAAATTATAAAGTGAACAGTAAAGAGTGAAATCTAATAACATAATGCCGCACATTAAACTAATGATCAACTTAATGTTGCGAGAAAGGTCAAAGACATAATATTCACAAGAATAAAAAATGCCAAAGTTATTATTCAAAAGAAAAAAACCTCATTCAATATCAATATACACGTAACGTCCCAAAAATCATGTAAACTTTAACGCAAAAAAATTAAGAAGAAAAAACAAAGTTCAATGAGTGCAAACAAAGTTGCTGGAGGAAGAAGAAATAAACAAAAAGCGTCCAACAACTTTCAGAAAACTGACGACTGTTCATCCGGTTTAATGATAAGAAATATTCGTTAAATGTAGTGTTTTTGAACGAATTTCGAATGATAGGAAGAAGAAAACTAAGTAAAAAATATACTGGTTTCGATAAAAAGACTAACAGGGATGTAAAGGTTACATAACTTGAATTTTAGATCTTAAACTTCATCACAATGAATATTAAATGAGAAATGCGTATATGTAACAAAGACAACGAACTTCACACTACAACACACAAGAAATGTTTCAGGACAAGAAAAAGATGGAGAAGCGGTGGAAAAAAATATATATTTTAAATTGTGATAAATGGAGGGAAGAGATGAGAGACTTCAGCTATTGTAGGTTCAACAAAAGAGACATGGGTACTCAATTTATCATACTGATAATTGACTTGCGAGGGTACTGCAAGAAACCGTTTTCGGGGTTAGTAACCAGAAGG
>JAAFCE010001036.1:21899745-21942461 GCA_013389805.1 Trigoniulus corallinus
ACGTTTTGTACTATTAACTTTGGAGAGAACAATTGGCCTTTATTGCAATTATTAACCATTCCTTAACAACATTGAGTAATAAATGTTAATGATAAAAAAAGAAATTACCGTGTTAGACCAGTTCCTAGTAGACAAAATGTTATCTATATGGGTACACTGTGTGACATTTGAACGAGACACACTTAAGATCCAAAAACCACGTGTTACCATTAGATTTTTATTGACATTCTTACTGCAGGATGTCCCAACAAAATACACACAGTCCGATTAATAATTACCTTAGAAAAAAATAAATGTAAAATTATCACCACTTCCTTATTGAGTAGTGAAAATGGCTTCATAATTTCAACGACGTAATACTTCGGGAGCGCGTAATTCAGGTGCAGAAAAGCCGGACATTGAATTTACTGTACGTTCAATCACCAAAAATATACATATATTTATAAGGGGAAGTCTTGAATCAAGTTAATTTATATTCAGATTTGTTGATGGACATACCAAGTGCAAACTAGATTGTAATTCCTGGCAAAACCCCTTCTAGACGCCCCTGGGTTTATAGCGTGACTCCTTCCCTCATTCGAAATTTAGTAACCGCTTTTTAATTGACAATTTTGGTTAAATTGCCCTTAACACTGTTTGTAAAAGTCATTTCAGCCACGGGCCGCTTTTATCCTTTCGTTCCCTCCAGGTAATGTCGTCTCAGCTTCTTATGTACTTACAAAGTGAATCCATCAGCAGTCATTGCGGTCCGGAAGTTTGACACTCCTGCTTAGGATACTGCGCTTAGATTGGCCCTTGTTACCGTTGCACACAATACGAGTTACCTCCTCAAAAGAAGACAAAGTTGTTTCAAGTCCCCGACGAGGATCGAACTTGCATTATGCTAAGTGTATATTGCATACAAAGATATGTATAACAGTATCTTTTGAAATCTTCTTGGCTTTATCGGTATTTCTTGCATGTTATTCAAACTGGACTTTAGAAAATGCTTTAAAGCGGAAATGAATTTTTCTTGGAAAAACAAACAAGAAAGCCTAGACTATATAATAATACCGTTTATAGAAATGCAATTGGACTTTGTTGAACAAACAACAACTGTTTCAAATTCCCTACTTCCATTTGTAATTTAATTCAATTTCCTTGATGTATAATGTAGTTGTTAGACATTCATAGAAGAGAGCATTTTTCCATGTTCGCTTCAATAATTCCAGCCTGTATTGATATGTGAGGTTCGTGCCTATTATAATCTTAAAAATTCTCAACGAACAAACAAAAATATTCAACTACCAGGCGGTATGTTTATTTATATGAAACCAATACGAATAAATATCATTTTATGGCTGAATAATGTGACTGTGTTTTATATTTACAACGACTTTACGTTTATTTTTTCATATGTTCCTACTCTATTTGGCAAAAAACATCCGATGAAATCTAGCTTTCTTGGCTATCTATATCCATCGTTCTGGATATCAAAGGGGAAGAAAATTAGATTTGTTCCCTCCTGAATTGACTTCAGTAAATACCTTCTTTCATAATTTATTTGTATTATATCTGAAATTAATATCTTCTTATTTAATAGATCATTTGAAATCCATTATAAGACATTTTTTTTCAAAATTATATTGCGAAATGTAGGAACGAAACTTGGTTTTATTTCAAAGCAGGGTTACCTAGAATATTTCAAGGTCTACTGAAGTAAATAATTTACATTTTAGTTATACGATTTAACTACGGGTGTTGCAGTCATTTTAATATCATTTTTTTTCATTCCAGATGTGTTGAAGGGTTGAAGAGTAAGGAGACTCAAGTATCATGAGCACAAGGGCAACGGTTACTTGAAATACAAATTGATTCTTAATATTCAGTAACAGACCTTGTAGTTGAGAAATGATGCGTGGCGTGTCTGGTATGTAAATTATATCAAATAATCTCGCAATATGTTGTATATTCAGTTATATATTGGTTATCACATTGTAAATCCAAATTGCACTTCTACTCTAAAACAGGTAGTGCATCTTTAGTTATAGGAACTCTATAATTGCTTAATATGTAGGTTTGAATGTTGAGGCGTTTAATTAACTCTAGTCTGTTAAGAAAATATTATAAATCATTATATCTCACTTAAATATTTTTATTCTTTACTCTCTTCTGGGCTAAGACCTGCTTCGGTGGCGCAATAGGTCGCATGCTCGATTTAATGCGCCAGTGGTTCCAGGTTCGATGCTGAATCGAGATGGGTTGGCTTCTTTCGGGCGAGAGAGAAGCCCTGAGTGCGCCTTCTTTCGGATGAGAAGTAAGACCGAGTCCTGTGTGGTGTTAGTATGTTATACTAACGCATAGATGAGGCAAAATTTCCAGGTGTAGTAGCTCATTCCCTGGCGTCGGGTTTGTTTGTTTGTTGAAGTTTAAGGTCCCGTCAACTACAAGGTCATTAGAGACCCGTCCACTGTATAGTTCTAATGCATATACTGCACAGACACTACACTAATGCGACGATTATTGGGTATTAGCAGTACCCAGCTTTCCCGAGCGACCACCCATGTTAGTACTAACTGGGCTTGCGTTGCTTAACTTCGGTGATCAGACGAGAACTGGTGTGTCCAACGCAACTCGCCGCTCCCCCTGGCGTCGGGGGACTTTCCCAACGAACAGTAGACCGACGATAAATAAGCATAGGGTTTTTGCAGCTTTGGTCGGCAGCTGGCTGCGGAAAAACACCGTCCAATCTAACTCCCTTGTGTTCACTCAGAGAGACAGGGCGAGAAAAAAACTTAGTAGGGGGAGTAGTTGCTTTGCTTTACTCTCTTCTGGGCTAAGGAATATGTTACTCCTTTCTTATTTAATTTTAGTGCATCATCTAAGCGGAGTTGGCAACTTCAGGAAGTTAGTCACTATTTCTTATAACATTGTCTTCAGCTCGGCAATTCCTCTCTGAATTTTTTATTCCGGGAATTCTAAACCTTGGAACAGTGCATCAAGGTCGGATGACCATTTCCGTATCTTTGGGAAACATGGACGATCTATTGGACCGTATTTTCACGCAGCCGGTTGTCGACCTACAGTATGTAGTTTATTTATTGTCGGCCTAGATTTCTTTGTTGGGACGCTCCATCGACGCCAAGGGGTGAACTCCTACACCTGAAAAGCTTGCGGTACTACACGTACATTTACTCCCCAGATAGTAAGGGTTCTTAGCAGTGGTGGTTTTAGGCACGTGCAAACTGTGCAACTGCACGGGGCCTCGCTTTTGCAAGTTGCAAATTTTTGGAAAGGGCCTCGCACTTTCAATTTGCACAGGGCCTGCACAGGGCCTCGCGTATGCTAGAACCACCACTGGTTCTTAGATTCGCAGGTGGCAACGCGCACACCACACGGGGCACGACTTTGCTTCCTGTCCGAAACAAGGCCCACTGGAAGAAGCTAAAGCACCTCGGGACCTGGAACCACTGACGTGACGCTGTAGTCCGAAATGCCACCTCTGCCCCACCGAGGCGGGTCTTTCATAAAGAACAAAGAATCTAAACATCACTGCATTCTACGTTGAGGTGCAGTCACTGAACTTGTGCTCCACGTCCCTGGATGGGTCAAAGTGGACCCTATGGTTTACAAAGCATTCAACCGAGAGCTACTAACCAAAATTACATGCATCATTGACTCCGATCTTGAGTTTTCTAACTCACGCCTCAGCTACGAGCTTATGGAACCTAATTTATGAGTTTATAGCTTAAAAGACTGAAGCGTTATCTCTTTCCCAGTATTAGTTATACTTGCCACAGGAGCTACCTGTTGTTGCCAGGAACTTTAGACGTTAATAGCATTCACTAATTTCAAAGTGAAGTGAATTTACATATAGATATTAGTTACTAATTTAAAGTTTTTATGTGGTGCTGTCTTATAATTTGTTGACTGTGAACCATGTTTTTGTCAAGTAGTATTGAACTCGTGACAGCAAATAAGGACACGCAAGGATAGGATCTGCCGTAGTATTGTTTTGTTGAAAACCAGTTTCGGCATCTGTTTATATTTTGCTCTAGGTGTTTTTACGTCGTAGTTTGTAAACCACACTAGAGCTAATAAATTTTACGAAATGGCAGGCATGATATCTTTTTTATTAAAATAATAAACTTAAGAAATTGTCACCTATGGGTCTTGATAATAATTGAAAAACAGCACATCGTAATGACAAGCAGTTAGTATTGTAACATTTTTTATGGGATCAGTTTGAATATGAAAGAGAATTTTATATCGCATCTTATTCAACGAGGTTATCAAGTAGGGAGTTTAGTATAAAGATTAACACTTTCACCGCCTCTTGCTGTCGGGACAGTTGAAACTGAGGCGTATAGAAGGATAAATGAACGTCGCTCATTGAATTCGACTTAGGAGAAACCACGCTAGCCACGAAGGCTAGAGGACCTCATGTAACTGGCATCGTAATGGCTGAATTATGAAAAATACAAGGCCGTGCATTGCACATGGCCTCCAAAGCAGAAGGTGCATTTTGTCACTAATGAAATTCCATCCGTCGACCTCCCCTTTTCGTCATCGAGAAGAACCTCACTTGATGACCTTTGATAAATGTAAATTGAATGACAGAGAAAGTTTCTACATAGATATTTCTTGGCAAAGACAGTTTATATAAATATTTCTAAACGAATAACTTTTATCAAAGATTAATAAAAAGATGTTCCAGGTAAAAGATGCACTTAGGTTTTTCTTATCTGCATGGGGCTGACCTATGGCAAGCTCTGCATGCTCTGATTGGATCAATCGAAAGATTAGATACTGTATTAACGATGAGCACAATAAGCATTTTTGTGGAGTTTAGCATCATACAGATCTGCTTCTGCTGCTGCAAATGACGAAGTTGTTTAGACCTCGCCCTAGTGTTACACAATTACTACCGGTACCTTTTGGTGGCAAAAAATAATATTTTTGGTTCGGATTTGATCCTCATCTATCATTTTCGATGCTTAATGTCAAGACTCCGTATTGTTACACTGTCATAATCTGATCAACTTTAAACACACTGAAGTATGTTGAATATGTGCGAAAGAGTCGAATAAAGAGACTGAGACGTGATAATGCACGGAAGAGCTTCATTACTATTCAAATATTGCCAGATGCTGTTATGTAGCATAAAGGCAAATATTCTTGGAAGTGTGTGAATGTTAGGCATTTTTGGCGGTTTCAGTGTTTGACAAAACTACTTTCAGAGGCGAAGTTGCCCTATAAAACATATGTTTCAGTACAAGAAGCTGTTTTTAATGTCGTATGAATTATTTAAAATTATTAATTCTCACCGTATGTCATTATATGGTTTAGATAAACCCTTGATGATGGTATTCATGTATTAAGTACACTCTCCAATTTGATAAGAACTACAATAGTTCCTTATTTTTTCTTAAAAGGTTTAATCAATTTAGTATAATTTCAATTGTCTTTTCTTTACTGTTGCATACGTGTACAATTACGTATTTAATGTGTTTAATTATATAATTTATAAACTAGATAGTAGTAGGGGCAAACATGCAAAAGAAAAAAGGAAACGATATGTTTTTAAATAATCTACCCCCCCCCTTATCCTGCCTATGACAAGGTGGAGTGCCCATTTTTGTCACATTGCTACACATGAGCCACCTTTCACTGTAACTCTGCAAACCCCATGGTTATTTATCGTCGGCCTACTTTCTTCATTGGGGCACTTTCCTCCACAGACGCGACGCCATGGAACGAGCACATATACCTGGAAATTTTACCAAACTTATACTGTACTTATGTTTTGCTCCATGTAGTAAGTTTCTTTTACGTGCAGTTTGACATCACACGGGGCCACGGCTTTACTTTCCATCCCGCGATAGGTGGAGGCCTGTCTCTCACCCGAGAAAAAGCCAACAGCGTCAGTTCAAATTCAAATCTGGAACCTCTGACGCAACTGTACCCATAACCATTTGCTTGAACTTATAGTTTGCTAAGTCCTTCTTGGCCAAGGTTGGTAGTTCGCTGACTTGAGTTCAGTTTCGAAGATCGGATGACGAATCCAGTACTTTTATGTTTCTCCCTCTTCCTCTCTGGTTCCTTGAAGGATGCTATTTTGTTGTGTCCGACCTAAAATATTCTAGGTTATTTTTGAATTATTTCATCTACCATATGTCTAGACCTTGTTATTCTTCATTGTAAATTTATTTGGAGAATTTGTGACCCAACCGCGACAAAATGATGTCAGTGACAGTTCTTCCTTTCGGTTTACCACGAAATGGCGGTAATATGCAAATTGACACTCACAAATGTTGAAATGTTACCAGCATGTAGTTGCCATGGGGTAAAAAGGTGGATTAGGGTCGATTGGACCGCAGATATCCTTTCTTCTCTTACATGCTCCATGTACAGATATAGGGCAACCTTTCTCTTTTTCTTTCTCACTGTGTGCCTTACTATGGGCACCGATGTGAAAGTGAAGTGTGACGTTAACGAACCATAACAAGATCATTACAAAAGCCATAATGAACTGTTATCTCACTTAAATTATACAACTGAGAAGGTTATTGTCATAATTCCAGTCTAATGGTTTTATCACCAAAAGTTACTGCTATGTTTGAATCTATCTCTCTCTTTTCGACATTTTCTAAGAAATATTGTACATATGAGACAATTTTGAGGAGAGATGCTCGAAACGCTTTCTTAGTTATATCAGGCAAAATATCCAAATCTCTTAAAATGATGGACCAATGAAGGACCTACTGTTTTTTTAATGTAGTAAGTAATAGTAGAGTGTAAAATGATTTTGAATTAGGTTACCAAATTGTAGTGCATTTCATCATTGAAAAAAGAAACAATGAGTAAAGAAATATATGATGATAAGTCTAAAGCATTGGATCACTTGTTTTTAAAACGTCCCGTTGTTTAATTTTGCCAGTCAATCAGTCATCTCGAAAGTCTTTTTTTTCAATAAGAAAAAAAAACAAAGCGTTTGATATGCTGATGGATGTTTGTTTGTCACTTTATATTCATTTACAGTATTCTGTATGTTTTATCTACATCGTTTAATTTTCAGAAGATCGACAGTTTACAAGTGAAAAGTATTTCATTGAACACTTGTCAGATGTTATTCGGTACCCGTAGCAAATTAAAATGACTTCATGCTATGAATTTCTTTTTGCAGCTAGTCATGTCATGTTTATATTGTCATACTCATTTCTGATAATAATCTTTTCTTGACAGCTACTTCAATACGAAGGTTAACAAATACTTTTTTATTCAGATGGGGGTAGAAGAAGGAGGAGGAGAAAATATTGTATCTGTTCAACAAGTTGATACTGATCACCTGACATCATCACTAGGGTATGTTTTATGCAATAACTTATTCTCTATTGGTGAAATGTAATGTCAACAGTGTCGATTAATTTTGTCCGTTTTTATGAAAATACTGTAATATCCGGTAATGCAAGAGTTAACAGGATTTTAACAGAACAGGAAAATTAATTTCCAATTTGAATCTGCACTGAAAAAGACACTGAAGTAATTTTTGTCGAACCTCTGAAAGTCAGATTTATCGTTAGTAGAGTGCAAGTACCTCTAATGATATGTTTAGTGAAAGCTGCAGGTTACCAACATAGTTTTTAGGATATTGCAGACAAAACCACAATTTGCCAAATAGTTTGTCTTCATAACACATTTGAATTTTTTTTTGGTAGAAATATAGCTTGATCTAGGATATTGAGGTAAATTCCCAATGCACGGTTCTTGATCTTGTTTATATATATGCGTGTCTGTCTGTAAATGAATAACAAACCATAACTACTTTAGTTGTTCTGCACAAGGCTCCGGAAACTGTAACCATTGAAACAGCGGGTATTTCCGTCACATTAGATCAGTATCTTTTTTTAACAATACTCTGGCTGTAGACCCACTAGTTGATGATGGCTCCCTTTTTTTTTGTAATCAGGTCCTAAAATCAACTTTGTGCAACGTGCATTTGAAATAGGGAGCAGACAAACAGGACGAGAATGTGGTCACACATTTGTGAACGCCCACTTTAACGTGTGACCGACACAATTGTATGTATTATAACTTTATAAAAATATAAGGGTTTCGTTTTGAGCAAGACAAAAAAGGTGTATGTTTCCAGCAATTGTTGCGAAATGACTTCTGCTGCTTATTTATTATTTCATTTTTTCACCCATATATCCCACACCATCCCCTCAGCAGCATCAATGTTTGATATCAAACTTTTGTTTTTCCTTTTTTTTAGTAGTGGAACGCCCTTTTTTACATTTATGTGCCTGAAACTTTTATTTTTTAAGGTTCAAATAAAACAAACGTCAGCCAGAAAGGAAGTTATGCATAGGATGTAACAGTGTCACCTTAACTAACACCTCAGTGATGGGACAGTAATTTGTTTTTTGTTTCGTCTGCCATTAGTTAAACTGACCTACTGCATATCAATTCATCATTACTTTCCTAAAAGGTTGATAGAAATCAGTAATGGCAACTACCATTTCTGCGGTTTTCAAATTTGATACGTGTTATTGAATAATAATTTAGTCCTACAGTTGATCATTTCTTCATCTTCATAAATATGTCATATCTTCAATTATAATTTAAACGCGTTGGATATTTATGATTGAGCATATATTTAGTAACTATCAATTTAAAATTTATATGTTAAATATAATGCATCATTATCTGAATAGCAAAACAAATTTCTAATTGCATTAGTCTATTATTAACCTTATTTGCAACCTCAAAATAGATATTAAATGATCTCAAAAGGCGATGTCTTTAATCTTCAGAGTGATAATAAAAAAAACTTGTACTTGTTAACTACACGGGAAACATCGTTCAAATCTTTTGACAGTTATAAAGAAAAATCTGTAAGCGTTAGAAAAAATATGAAAGGGTGAAAGCCCTTTAATCTTCTAACTTTGGGTACTTCGATTTTAATTGTTTTGATTCATTTTACTGCCTTGTTACTATAAAAATAACAGACTTTAATTATTATATATAACTACAGTTCACCGTTGAACCCTTGTGGGTTGCACCACAACTCATAAAATAGTTTGATACTTGTCTGATATCAATGGGTTTCCTTGAAGCCGCAATATAATAGTAATAAGTATACATTGAGAGTCCCATTCACATAATTCTTTCTCCTTACCTATCCTTTTTTTTACCCCTTTAAATTTTTTTTTATTTAACCCGTTTGTTGTTATTTTAATTATTGTCAACACTGACCACGAATCTAGACGCTTCAGTCAAAAATCTAAAATATTTCCCTCTGCACATATTTTTTGTCAAACTCTTGCTGAGTTTCGTGACTGTTAGCCTAAATTGCATTATAAACCCATAAAAATGTAAAACGGGAATTTAAGACGATAAAAAATTTGCGGTTTGTAATCCTTTCGCTCAGATTAGTACAAGAAGCTGCAATATAAATTACAAAATTTAAGATTTTTGACCCTATGTATTAAGAGAGTCTTGAATTTTTTTTCGAAACTGAATGTGGCGAAATTTGAATTTGTGGAAAATTAATGTTATCTTCCTACTACAAAATTAGCATGCATCTTCCGCCTGTACATGATTCTTCTGAACCGTATCATTCCTAAAGTGATTTGCAAGGATATGTTAAAAAATGATACATATTTATTATAATTTTAAGTTGATACTTGGTACTGAAGCACTGGCTGACAGCATTTCTTCTGTAGTTACTATTTTATGGGCTATTAATGGTTTGTCTGCAGCTTGGTAAATTGTTAGACACGTAAATATTTCATGTTTAGATGTCATAAAACTCCGATGATTGAAGTCTGAATGATAATTATTTAAATAAATTAGTCTGCATCTATGGTGTCCTACAATTGAGATAATATACGAACTCATATATTTGAGAATAATTTAATTTTATAACATTATTTACATGTAAGCAAAATCTTAAAATTTATTATTCCACGATAGCTTCACTGAAACGTGGTTAAAATATTAGTCCATTGATATTCAAATTGGATAACAGCAGTTACTTGAACAATCAACACCTGATTTTATTATTATGATTATGATTATTACTTCTCATTGCTTCTAATTTATCACCTGAGATTTTTTGCCTCCCATTAAAATAAATCAACAACCTAAATATGATTTAAGGAAATTGACCGATTTAACATTTATACTGTAACTTATATGAAAAAGCTGTTTAGTAGAATCTGCTAGGACCTTTTTTCTCATCTGCATAATTTTATTTATTTATTTTTTGCCAAGACTGTCAAAGAAATCTTTCAATTAATGGAAAATCTGTCGTAAAATTTGATTTTGACTTGTTCATGTCAACCCTGATTTGTTAGTTTATAAACATGGCATAAGTTGTAATCTGTTGAAGGAATGAATCTTTTCTTCACATTACGGGAGGGCGGATCACTAAATTTAACGACTGAAAAGTCAGGCACTAGATGCTAAAATTATCTTTAAAGAGTAATTAAATCATGTAATGATACATATAAATCTCAAACAGACATGGTATGATAGGCATTTGATAACATTCAATAGTTGTAACTGTTAATATACTGAGGTATTTTTTTTTATTACGAGCAATGTCGACTTTAGTTATCTTTTATTTATTATTTTATAGCAGCAATTAATGCATTCGGTAGTTTTATATCATATCTAGCTTATCAGTGACGGTGATGATATCATTGGTCGATTAAGGGTCATCATTTCACTAATTATTATTGTGGCATAGAACCTTCTTTGGTCTTATCTTTACTCCGTACACATAACTAAAGTCATTGATTTATTTTCGAAGAATAACCTACTCTACATCTTGAATTAAATTCATTCCTGTGATATATCCGCGATATGTCCTTTAGAAATCGTTTTTATATCCAGTGGTTAGATCAATCACAATTATCAATAAAGGTTCATTAGGTATTTGTATTGGTTTACCTACACCCCTCGCATATGATTTATCAAATCTGGTTTTTAGGCTGTTCATTTTGCAATTATGTTTTATTAGTCATTAACGTGGAAATACAAATATATTTCTTAAATAGCAATAAAAGTTATTTATTGCTTCAAATTACTCCTTAACCAAAAGTAGCAAATAAGTTCATTTGCCTATTTGTATCCAAATTGTTACTTTCCCTTTTTGAATGCTCGTTTAAAATATTACCAGATTTTTATATTGTTTATCAGCATTTTGAGATGATAAAATAATTGCTTCTCGCCTCTACATCTTCCTCTTAAATTTACATAATTAAAACCAAAGTAGTTTTATTATGCAAAATTTGTAGCTAATTTATTAGTTTTTATATTCAAATTTTGAATAATGGATATTTGAATATTTTGCCGATTTCTTGCTATCATTTGAACTGCTAACTTAATAAACATAATTCTTGTGCTTCACACAGTGAAGTGTATGCATGTTGCATATCAATTTATGATTTTACAATTCTCGTCTACTCCTGTAGATGTGTACTGAATAAAAAAGATGAAAAAAAACGTTAATGAATGACCTTTGATTACGTCTATCAAAGGCCAAATTCTTATATGCCTTGTATCAAGTCTATTTAGATAGATTGTGTAGAACTTACTATCAGATAATTTAAATGCTGATTTTTGATTATCAGATCCCCAAGATCTTGTCTGGGTAGTTAAGATAGGATATTCGCCCACATTATGAAAGTAACTCCCAATTTAAACCATTCTGCACGCAAAATATTACAATGGTTGCGTTCATTAATTGTTTTTAATTCTTTAATGATCTTTAATTTGAAGGCCACTGGCCAGTTGTTTGCACTGCTCGCACCTATACCTCTCAACTGTCTCATTATAACTCGGTAACTTTCTTTATATTATTGTTCATCTAATCATTTTAATCGAAGAATGTAATTATGAGATGGCATCAGCATCAAAATTTCACCGAAAATAATCATTATCTGTAAGATATCTCAAAAAGATAAACTTGATATTCATTATGAGTATAAATATGCATGGTAACATAATCTGTTGTTATAATAACAATTAGAGATCAGTAGGTATTTTTTATACATCAGTCAGTAATATGAGTAACTCGGACCTAAAATTTTTAAATCGTTTCAATATTCTACATCCGACGTTGATAAACGGTGTAAAATAATTTTTCGGCTTTGGGAAATTGATATATAAGTTATTTCGGAGTACTGAAGAATCCCTTGGTCCCTCAACTTGGCAAAATTTTTTTCATAATACAAAAAATTAACTAACCCGAAACTCTTCCCATTCTGAGAGGGTTTTTTTCAAAATTTTTGAAAATTGTTCTTAATTAAAAGTTGTACTATCCAGGTAACAATATAAAACAAGAAAGGAAGAGTAAAACAGTTTTGTTTGCTGAAAGAGTGGAATGCTGTAATTTTATTAGTTTCAGGGGCAATCCTTTTTCTACATATGGCAGATTGCCCGTTAGTCCAGGGAACACAGGAGAGAACTGTTGAACAGTATGTTTATTAAACTACTAATGCTACAAGCCCTGCTTATTTAGCGTTTGGCCAACTTTTCTTCGCTGGACATTTTTTCTCCACCAACTCTCCTACACCTGACATTTTGCCGAACTACTTCCCATCCCATGAAAGACGCACTGTGGATTTCTCTCTCGCAGTAGGTCAGGCGGGTGCAACCTCTTTTTTCTGGGACCTGTTATACCTGGAAATCTTCAGCTAGTTACCGATTTTATCATCTTTCCGACATCTATACCAAGGATTTTGTTGATAATCCTAAATTTCCTATCCATTTTATCATAAATATCATGTTACGCTTTAGGAACTTGAAATTATAGTTTTAGTGTTAAACGTGTCTCAGAAAAAAGAGTTCACCGAGTACACCAAAATAATAATCAATTTAGGATTTTTTTTTAAATTGACTGACCAGGACTAGACAATGATTTCATTAATTTAATGCTTTCCTTTAGGACATGAAATTAGAGTTGAACATGCCAGCATGATTCCAAGTGTTTGAAACTATTTTCATAGCTATCTTTAATGCACTTTAGGTAACAAAAAATGTGTGTGTAGACGTTGACTTACAGGTTGTCAATGTAAGACAATGGATTTAAAAAAATGTCTTACACATCTCCAATCATGTAATTGCATCTTAGCGGGATATTGAAGATTCAATGTTCCTAAAGTCATGTTAACTACAGATTATAATAGAAAATCATTTGTAGAATAGTTTGGTTTCAGGTGCCTATGAATCAGAGGAGGGTTAGGGCTGATTTTAAGGTACAAAAAATATTTTTGTAATCAGGGTGTGGAATGCTAAAATTACCTCCCTTAAGCATTCATTTTTGGTTTCAGTGCATAAACTCGTCCTGCCAAAAACATTACTTTGAATCTTTTGACATTTTGTCTGGTAAAAATTCTATAAATTATGATTAAATATGGAGAGAAAAAAGTTCACTCATGAACGTTTTTCATTGAAGGTAAAAAAAAGTTTCCAACTGAGATTATAACCAAAGCTTGCCATAAACTTTTGGTTCCCCGAGTTAAAAGTGGGAACCCCTACCATTTTCTTACTCACGTCAGTTAAGTAATAGCAACACTAATACTAAATTAGGATCGTGTTTATTAATAGCAAAACATTCATGTGGGTAATAGGCGATGTGAACTTTCAGGCCATTCCTGAGAAATTTCAATTAAAACCTGTTATATATAGTGCGTCCAGTAGCTTTCTAAACGAGTTAGAGGGTCACTTTACAAGACTTGTCCACCATGCACGAATAATTTTAAACATCAAATATGGAGTTCATAAAAACAGTGGACATGTTGAATCCTGTTTTTTTTTCCTGATAGTTGACTTGCCTTCAAACCCTTGGATCTCATCGTGTATTTATTTACTCAGGTGTGACTAACAAGACAACCCTCGAGCCATCAACTTCTTTAATATTAAATAATTTTTTTTAGTCTGCAGTGATGACCAAAGAAATAAGCTCGAAATAACTGATCTTATCATGTTAATGTATTATGTTAAGGACGATTCCTGCCTTCGATATTTAGGAAAAGGTGGAACGGAATCATTTAAGGCCAAGGTTAAAGAGTTTACAGATACATCTCATATATAAAAAATAGTAAACTATATACAGCATTAAAAAACGTTTATCATATAACCAGTTTTTGTAATCATATTCCACAATTGAATTTGTATGTCGCTGGAGTCAAATGCTTTTAAAAGATTTTCGTGAATGAAGCAGAAAAGGAGATCAAGTTTTCCTGTTAGATATAAGTTATGACACAATTTTATTAAAATAATACTATCACTTACTACTAATGTAATAAATAGATAATTGTAATCTTTCTATAAGTTGATGATGTAAATCAATGAAGGTTTTACACGCCAAAATGCGTTGGAAATTGTTAGTTTTGTAGAGTCACTGAGATGGACCACATTTGACTACCGCTCAAATATTTTTTATAGACGTGAGGTGTACTTTAACTGCAGTAGTAGAGTCATAAAAAATATTCGAGGTAGTTTAGTAAGATAATTGAGGTTATGAGATAAATTATTTGAGTATATTTTGGTTTTGCATTTTAGTAATGATCAAATCTTGATTTTCTTTTATTGGTTGACAGATAACATCTCGGCTTTTTGATTAATCAAATGAATTATTGCTATTCATCACACGGCAAATGAATGTTAACCTTTACAGTCATGTTATTTTAATTTTATAGAATAAGCTTTTATTGCGTAAAAATTCACATAACTATATCTTAGAATTACTTTTTTATATTTAAGATTAAGAAAAAAATTACTCATTTTATTAAGAAAAAAAATTATTACTTACTGAGGCTTAAAATTGGCACTTGATATACAACTTGCGTTCAAGAATTTTGAAAAATGCAATAAAAGTAGACATTTAGGCTGAATGTTTTTACCATTTGATGAATTTCATGCATCCATTTATATGAAGTTTATGATCAAAAAGTTCCGGCTTTAAATATTCTATATCTTAGCATTTAATTACCTAGTAAAATTTTCATGGTTTGATGAATTTTTAAACATGGAAATGAATTTTTTATTATTATTACTGAACTGAAAATATTAGCGGTGCAGAACAATTCAAGAAACTGTTATTTATAGAAGCGAAAAAAAGCAAAATAATAATTCATTTAAGACTATTTTCTGAATATTTTAAAAAAATTAGGGTATTTGTGTTCGTTTGACAAACTAGGTATGTTTTAGTCCCTTTTAAAGGTCAACTTTTATGTGCATACTTGATCAGAAACCGTAATTCCCTTACTTTTGACTGCGTGTTTAGTTGTGGTGTCAAAAAGTTATGAACTATGGAAATTTATACAGCTTTATGATAATTATTCTTGATTTTAGCATTTTGATCAACAGCTGCGTCACTGACAGAAGATTCACAAATTTAAAACACCTTAATGCCATCTATTGGTTAATTCAGTACCTCTTCCATTATTTTACAGGATTTTTACAAGCACCTGTGCAATATTAAGACAAGATCCGTGGTTTCTCTATGCACGCTTTCTGCACATTATCTCTCTCTCTCCATAATGGTCACATTACATCGTTAAAGACCTTCAGCTTCGCTACGTTGTACTTTTCGGCACCATCGACTGTAGCGAAGATGTCCTATGCCTGTATCTTGATGCATGTCAGAAGCTCACTTCATAATGTTTTTTCATCATCATCATCATCTCACCCTTCTCCCGCCCGTGGCGGGGTCGGGTCTGCAGGTACTCCTCCTCCACTCCCTCCTATCCCCCACCATGTCGCCCCCCCACCCCACACTTCTCCATGTCCGTCAGCACCACCTGCTTCCAAGTCCGTTTTGGCCTTTCCCAACCTTTGGTGCCCCAAATCACATGCCAACCATAATGGACCTAACAAGCTCCTCCTCCTCTCTCCTCATTACATGCCCATACCACCTCAACCGCCTCTCCCTCATCTTCTCTGCGATGTCACCCACCCCCAGGCTCCCTCTAACATAATCATTTCGTACTCTGTCAGCTCGTGACACTCCAGTCATGTAGCGCAGCATACGCATCTCGGCCACTTGCATTCTCCTTTCATGGTTCTTCCTAGCTGCCCAACACTCCGAGCCATACAACATGGCAGGCCTGACGACAGTTCTGTAAACTTTGCCTTTCAACTTTATCGGGAACTTCATAATGTTTTTTTAAATATACATTTTATTTGCGTTGTTTCGAGCTGGTCAGTCACTGTTTTTTTCATATTTTTCACATTAATGCTGCTAATTGTTATTGAAAATTTCCAAAATGATATGTGAGATGCATAACTATTCGGGCATAGAACCAGGTTCGAGGAGTTGCAAGATCAGCTAACAATCCCCATGTCCACGATAAAATGCAAATCCTCATCATCATCATACCCTTATCCCACCTGTGGCAGGATCAGGTCTGCGGGTCCACTGAACATGCTCTGACTGGTGGCATCCCAAGGATATTGGCTTTTCTGTCTGTGGGGGACGCTGGCCTACCCCACGTGGTTCAACACCGCATTATACAACCAAAATAGAAATTTTGGCAGGTAAATTAATGCTTTGTTGGTTATAATATTGCATGGTGTCTGACCTACTGCACAATAACAGTAAGCAACAGGGATATTCCAGATCGCATGTGGAAAATGCAGTATCCAGCATCCGTGATTCGCCCTGTTAACAGTTGGATTGTCAGGTAAACGTAATAATAAACTATACATTTCGATGTTGTTCGTGTGGCAACCGAAGAACAACGTTGATTTGATGCAATGATTTCTGCACCCTATATCAAATTCCTTTCATTGTTGACAAAGCGTGATAATTAAACATTTATTGTCAGGGAAACTGTTTGAAATGAAATTATCAATAAACTACAAATAATGAAGTGGTAACATTACCTATGCAATTTGTTTGCAATATTGATGTGCGATTCACTCAGAGGTGTAACGAGGGGGGAGCGAAGGGGGACAGATGTCCCCGGGCGCAGAAGACAGGGAGTGCAAAAATGTGGTTCGCATTAAGTTTAGAGGGCGCAGATTTCGGTCTTTGTCCCCGGGCTCAGAATACCCTCGCAACGCCACTGGATTCCCTTGTCTGTCCGTTATTTGATTCCATAGTTCTATAATTCTTATTTATATGAAGTTCTCAAAACTAGAATCATTAGCTCTTTTCCCGCAAATGGTAGGGTCAGGTACTCATTTTTGTCACTAGCGATGCTGCAAACCCGTGCTTATTTATTGTCAGACTGATAATCGTTTGTCCAGGGGCGAGCCCCTACACTAACCCCGTTACATGTGTAGTACGGTTTTTTTTACCTACAGATGACATCGTACACACCACACTGGACCCCGGCTCTATTTCCCATCTGACGAAAGGCTACCAGAGCGCCTCCCACTCTTAAACTAGAGTCATCATCATCACACCTTCATCCCGCCTGCGGCAGGGTCGGGTCTGCGGGTTCTTTAAACTCTTAAACTAGAGTGGAATTTATAATTTCGGTTGAAAAATGTAACACACAGGTCATTTGACGACCTAAATCGGTGAAGGTCCCGTTGGTCTTTTTTTGTTTTGTTGGTGTTTTGCAGCCAAGTTGCGCTGGACCAACCAGTTCCCGTGAGATCACTGAAGCTAAGCAGCGCAAGCCCACGTCAATACCAACACGGGTGATTGGTAAAGAACGTTGGGTGTTGCAAATCAACCCTCTCCTTCGTCCTTTCACCTACTTCCTCATCTCCCGCGGGCAGCCTCCTAAGGGTTCGTCCTGTTATGGCTGCCTGGCTTTCTCCCCAACCCACAAACTAATCCAGTAATCCAGTTTTAGAGCCCTTCGACTACAAGGTCATTAAAGCCCCGTCCACGGTGTAGTTCTAACGCAGAGACTCCGCAAACACTATACTAATGTGACGATTTTTCGGTACTAGCGGTAGCCAACTTCCCCAAGCCGCAACCCATGTTAATACTAGCCGGGGTTACATTGCATAACTTCCATGATCAGACGAGAATTGGTGTGTCCAAAGCAATAAGCCTCTCTCCCTCTTTTGGTTGTTGTTTGTTGGTGTTTTAGGGCCCTTCAACTACAAGGTCATTAGAACCCCGTCCACAGCATAGTTCTTATGCAGATACTGTATGGACACTACACTAATGCGACGATTTTTGGGTATTAGCATGTACCCAGTTTTCCCAAGCGGCCACCTGTGTCAGTACTAGCTGGGGTTGCGCTGCTTAACTTCAGTGATCAGACGACAACTGGTGTGTCCAAAGCAATAAGCCTCTCCCCCTTCTTTCGTATCCTTCGAGTAGGAATAAGGGTAAATACGTATGTTTGTTTGAGTTGTATTTTAATCATAAAATATTGTCGCGTAAAATGTCAACATTTTTTTATATAAAAATCTTTCAGCACGTAAGTTTCAAGTGGAGAAGACACTCAAAGAATTGGAACTAAAACCAACTAGTTTTATAGGTCCCTTACAAGGGTTGGCCAACATAAAAATGCATTTTCATATTTGTATCATTGTCAAGGACTTTTTTTTGGAGTTATCCATATTAAAACAGCAAGTCATTTAAATTTATCGAATTAATGCTGAGCACGTACTAAGTTTAGGAAACATACCGTTGGCTTGGATACTGTATTAGCACACTATAAACAAATACTTTGAAGCAACGTGAATTAAAGTGAAATGCAGAATGTGATCTACATGTTTGACAGAATGCCAGGTCAGAGTCCCAAGATCTTACGACTAAAAGGAGATTAGAGTTCGAAGAACTTTCTTTTCCTTTGAGATATTAAGGACCTAGAATTTGGCTCCAGTATTTGCGGATGAAGTTTGGGGCACAACGGGTCATACGTCCAAAAAGGCCCCAAATAATAACAGGCCTGCCATAGGTCTACACATTTTCACAGCTTAGTACTCAACTCAAAGCAGTTGCGTTTCAGAAAAGCCTGCATCCCATCATTTCACCAGCCCATGAAGGGTCTCCACCCGAAAGATCCACCCGACATGTTCTATAGGGTATGGAAGTGTAGATTTCACAAATGTTTCGTGGGTTGGGGAGTAAGCCAGGCAGCCATAACAGGACGAACCCTTAGGAGGCTGCCGTGTGAAATTTAAATCTGCGATTTCAATCTGCTTATCTCCGCACAGTGCAGTGTGTGTGACGGAGGAGCCCTTCAGAAGTGATGTTTCAGGGGTCCCTAACTACGGGTAGTTGGATCCGCCTATGAGTGTGACAAATGAATGATCTAGCCTGAATTGATTCCGATATTCTTAGTAACTTAGCAAAGATAAGTGCATGTTTTTTGTAATAATTTGTTAAACTATTAGGACTGTTACAAATAGCATGCAGTTGAAAACCCTTTTTGTAATCATCTTATAGTTGTGAGACATTTGCATGTGCATAAATCATTCCTTGTGTCAAATATGCCACATCCACATGCTCACTGTAATACATTAGAAAACATCTTAGATATGCTTTCATATTTTTTGCTCTTCAGTACAGTTGAGAGAAAAAGACAGCTAGGGAGAGAGAAAAGAGAGAAGGAATAGGTCAAAGGGTAATTGCTTTTGTTTTTGACTGCGCAAAAAACTTAGTTGCAAAACTTGTACACGTGTTTGGATTAAACTACATTAAGAAAATAATGGTTCGTATTATAACTAAAGTTATGTTATAGCTGCGTCTTAAAAAAGTACCGATTTCTTTATGATATTAATAAATATTGAAGGTTCATCAAACGTTAGCCGGTTAGTGCTATGAATTATTTTACATATTTGTGTTTAGTAACTTTCAGCCCTATGATAGACAGTCTTAGAGTTCCTTAGAGTAATTTTTTTACTGGAGATATTGTTATTGCTAATTCTCACGCCATATTTTCCTTCAAGAAATCCACCCATGACGAATGTTTACTTAGTGGTCGCTTTAAGGAAAGTGTGCTGTTTGTCTTAGGCAGCATGCGAGGTTCATTACTGAGCACACCAGGGGACCTTAGGCTTGATAACTCACGTTTATATGAGGTGAGACCATGGACGGTCACCACACACCATATATATATACACACACGTGTGTCTTACCCCCTCCAGACTTGGCAACTGTGTAACTCAAGAAAAACTCAGACGGGGGTGCTGTCTCTCTAAGGTGAAGATGAATTTTCTGAAAATTTGAACGGTGAATTAGTTTTTTAAAGTACTGAAAAAAAAGAGAAAGACAAAATGAACCTTAGGGGGGATGTTTTCTTCAATTTGAAAGAAGAAAGAGCAAAGGTAAAAATGAATTAGAAGGTGGAAGAGGAGTACAGTTACTGGAAGGAGGCTGAACTATGTTGTAACAATTGTATATGAAGAAAAAATGGACTCCAATCAGTCCATGTAGTAGCCAAGGGACAAGTGAGGGTTTCACTTATTTTTTTGTAGAAGTAAAATCTAGTAGTGAGACAAACAAAACGAGAAAGGTGTGTGAGCAATTTGTTATCCTTCCAAATTCGTCTTTTGGATTGAAACTTCACCCAGGATGATGGAAGTGATGATGGAGGCAGAATTTCTTCGCTATGTTACATGCTAAGATTTATGACTTTACTTTCAAGAAAACCATTTTTAATATTACCTGGTCATTGTGACTGATTCTTACTGTTGATTTCGTGCCCGAAAAGGTCAAGGCGTGCAAACTCTAATTTTTGCAAATGTCCACCATCAGCATGTCGTTTATATGATTAGTTGCACTGCATCAGCAGCGTGCTCGTAATTAATAATCCACTACATGTTGCCTCAGAAATAAACCTCTGCTGTAATTCTAGGTTAAGTGTAAATTCTCGTTATCTAGCCTGTGTCCTTATTTTGAGAAAGTGTCCCAATAATTTATTAAGGTTATTGTTGTTAGCAGTAAACATCAAACTATTTTAAACAATCAATCACTCTTCGGTTAAAAAGATTTGTAGTAGACTCTGGTTGACGTTGTCTTTCGGGCCGTTACGAAGCCCGAACGCCTTGAGGTCCGCACAGAGCACCTTATAGAAAAAAAAATTTTGACTTTACATAGTAACTACTGACGCTTTTCCTACCTATATCAGGGTCGTATATCCATCTTTGCCCCTCTAGATGGGCACATGGGCGATCTCTTGGACGGTATTTTTACACAACCGGCTTATGACTGAAGCTGCAACCTCTATGCTTATTTATCGTCAGCTTTCTGTTCGTTGGGGCACTCCACCTACTCCAAGAGACGAGCTCCTACGCCTGGGATTTTTGCCTCATCCACTCGTTGCACAGTAGAGAGGGTTCTTCTAATTCTAATTCACTACACTGCAAGCAGCCTTATTTGGTCAATATGGCAGGGGAGAGACCAACTGTCATTCCAACATACGTTACCATAAAACTCCCAAAACCCCAGGCTATAATTCCGGTGGTCCCCCTATACTACTAGCGATGGTGGGGTTTCCTTTGAGGAAGCCCTCAACTTTATCCTCTCCAAGGCTATTCCATTGCCGAATGGTCCTTGGTAAGAAAGACTAGTAGTATGAGTCTGTCTGTGCTCTAATCTCCTTCAGTCTATATGAATGATCCTTTCTCCCCTAATACTCAGCCAGGGACACACTTCCAACCAGAGGTCTATCATACCGCAGCAGTCTGATAAAAAGACTTAGTGTTTCCGTGCAAATGACATCGTACACCATACGGGGCCATGACTTTACTCACCATTCGATGGAAGGTGCACCTCGATACAGTGTCTAATCTTGAACCTCTGGCGCAGTAATCCACTTCGATCTAACATGGCGCTCATAATTTTTCATCTGCACTAGCTTTAGCCCTTTTTCTCTCTCCTAAAGCACTTTCAGATTGGGAGTACTTCCAGGTGAGGGAGCTGTCAGTGCGACGTTGGTAAATAGCCTCAGCAACGTGATTAAATAATGTATCTATTTGTATGTCATGGTACAGCTATGTTGTTAAGTAATGAAGAGGGAGGTTTTCTAATTGTTCCCTAGGACAGTGCACTAGGATAATTATCTTGTCGATGTTGATCACATCTTAATTTTTAATAAGTCGGTTCAGAGTGCTAGTTGCAAAAGAAATTAAATATTTAGAGTGGATTATTTTTCTTGGGCACTTCACTGAAATATGGCATCCATCAAATTGCAAGGGTTTTATTCACTTTAATGTGTGTATTTGCCCATCAAATACCACCATCTGTCACTATTAGTCGGTAACAAGTAATTGGTCATGTTATCGGCCATCACTTGTAGCCTGTAACCTATTATTATTAATAGACAAAAATACTTAGAAATAATTAAAACTTTCATTAATTATAATTGAATTTATGTAAACTTGTATGTCAGAATGGTATTAACCCTTTTTGTCGAAAAAAAAAATTTATAGGTATGTTGCACTTTTCAAAATTGTTTATTTTTATTCGTAAATGGCTACGCAGTTTAATATTGCAATTCCTCTTAGTAAGAAAAAAATGAGGCAGTTGATTAATTGATAAAAAAAATTAGTGTAGTAGCCTTTGGAGTTTTTTTGCTGTTGTTTACCTGATGGGGCTATTACCTGTGAAGCGTTTCCATGAAGCCAAAACTTTTTTTTATTTGCTGTAAGCGTCCAGTAGGCACTGTTAAAAAGTGTGGGAAGCAATTGCACTTCCTATTGTGGCATTCATGCGTTAAAATGTTCTGGTTATAGGTTCAATATTTTTGGTGACCAATCGTCCCAAATATGACTTTATCACTTTTCAACATTCCATGTTTGAGGACCACTTACTAAAATGCAGCAGTCACGTTATTAATTGGTCCACATTGACACTTTAGAAATATAGTCACCCCTTATCTTTATTTGGATTGCAAGTGAAGACACCAGCAAATGATCATCTTGAAGACAGTTGAACGACGTTAACTCTTGGACAGTTGAGCAACTTCTGTTTTCTACGTTTCGCCTGTGCTTTACGAGTTCTAGTGCTCTATCCCTCCTCCCACAAGTCCCTATCCATTTTATTTTATATCAACACTGATTACATCACTCGCTTCTAGCACTAGTGCTCCTCCCTTTTGGTCCCACGCAATTATTCTCATGGGATACCTCTCGTATATTTCCCGCAGTGACCAGTAGGCACAGGGAGGGTTCTAGCATTAGATGGATATCTAGCGTACTAGTCACAATCTTACAACATAATAAGACTTGGAAAGGGGCTAAACAGTGGACCATTTTTATCTTAAATTCACCTAAAGAAAACTACAATGGGATGTCATGAGTGTCATTAAATGCATCTAGGAATCTAAGATTGCAACGACCAAGTCCCCGGGTGAGCTAGCAATAGAATACATAAGGACCACTCCATCCTTGCTTGTCGAAGGGGGCTAAAGACGACAATCAGCTACGCTAACTCTTCCTTAATAGGTTTCCAGACTCATGGGATCCTAACCTTGCCGTAGATGGGAAATGAGTATAGGAAAGCGATGTCGACTTTTCATAGCAGACGGAAGCCTGGGGATTTTACTCTGTCTAGACTCCCGAACAGGCCAAATGTATTGAAAATGATGACATTAACCGGGAGCGGTGAGTTGCGTTGGACACACCAGTTCTCGTCTGATCACTGAAGTTAAGCAACGCAAGCCCAGTTAGTACTGACATGGGTGGTCGCTCGGGAAAGCTGGGTACTGCTAATACCCAATAATCGTCGCATTGGTGTAGTGTCTGTGCAGTCTATGCATTAGAACTACGCAGTGGACGGGTCTCTAATGACCTTGTAGTTGACGGGACCTTAAACACCAACAAAGAAGAAGAAGGCGATATTAACCACTATACCCGCCTCGGTGGCGCAGAAATTCCAGGTTTGATTCTTCTTTCGGGTGAGAGAGAGAGAGAGAGATCCCCTAGTGTAGTGGTGGCCAACATGTCGATCGCGAAGCCAATTTTGATCGATCGCTCACGATGTCGGCGGCGTAGTGGGTAGCACGCTCGGTAACTGCTTCAGTGGTTTTAGGTTCGATACTGGACCGAGGTGGGTTGGCTTCTCTCGAGCGAGAGAGAGGCCTTGGGTGGGCCTTCTTTCGGCTGAGAAGTAAAACCGAGGTCCCGTGTGGTGTACATCCCTCTCCCCACTTGGACTACGCCTATGACAACAAGTCGATCGCGGCACATTTTTAAGATAAAAAATAGATCTTATGTACACAAAAGTGGGCCACCGCTGCCCTAGTGCGCCTTCCATCCGATGAGATTTCGCCTACACGTAAAAGAATCCTGAACTACATGGAATGTGTAGTTCGGCAAAATGTCCTGTAATAATTCGCCTCCTGGCCTCTGGGGAATGTCTCAACGAACAGTACATTATCATCGTACCCTTCTTCCGCCTGCGGCAGGGTCGGGTCTGCGGGTTCTACCCCTTCACTCCCGCCTATCTCCCTCCAAGTTCTCTTCCACCCCGCACACTACCATATCCTTGCGGACAACCTGCTCCCACGTTAGCTTTGCTCTCCCCCTGCCCCGGGTGCTACCGACCACCTGCATTCCTGGTATGGTCCTAATGAGCTCCTCGTCCCCTCTTCTAATTACGTGCCCATATCACCTCAGCCTATTCTTCCTCATTTTTTCGGCGATGTCCACCACGCCCAGGCTACCTCTAATATACGCATTCGTAATTCCATCAGCTTTCGACACGCCACTCATGTACCGCAGCATTCGCATCTTAGCCACTTGCATTCTATTGACGTGGCTCTTCCTTACTGCCCAACACTGATCCATGCAGCATAGCTGGCCTAGGCCTGTATCCACTTCAGCCACCCCTCATTGATTCTACGGGTCACATCCGCGTCTGTCTCCCCATTGCTCTGGAATGTTGATCCTAGGTACCTAACCTCTTGTACCTTTATCACTAGTTCGCCCCTTGAACGTCCGTCACCGTTATTTTCCTGTCCTCTCAACGAACAGCACGCCGGCGAAAAAATAAGAGTAGGGTTGTAGCTTAGGCCGGCAGCCATCTGAGTAAAAATATCGTCTAAAAGATCGCCCATGTGTTCCAGAGGGACGAAAATGAGTACGCCACCTGGTAGTTTATAATTTTCTGGAAAAGGTCAAGAAAACAAATCCAACAATTACTCTTTGTACACGTTAGGCCCATTTATTTCTCTATATGTAACTGATTGTGGGACCTTAACTAATGTCTTATCTGGGTGTTCCGAAACAAGGGGCACAGAGTCCACACTTATAAGTTAGTAGCCTAAGTAAAGCAACTCCAAGTTAGTAACCTAAGTGTATAGTAATAAGTGATACCTCAAATTGATAGCTGTTCTTGAGCGAATGAGGGAGGTCATTAATTGAGTAAAAGACCTATGGTAGAATTTTTATATATATATCAAAAATAGAAAAACGACAATGTCGACTATATCTTGTCTTTTTTAAATTGATATCTTGTAAAAAAAAATGAACTGTACATATTAGAGCCAAGCAAAATTTACTTTACAATCATTTTTCAACAAAACAAATTGGTTTTTGTCAAGTCTTGCGTGATTCCCATCATTGAGTTTTTTATTAGGTCTAGTTTGGCGGCACTGTTTTACTGGCATTCCCTTATGGGGCCAACTAGCAAGAAATTTACTTCCAGAAATGGACCATATATGTACGTGTACTTTTTTTTTCTTACCATGTTTTCATGTTGAAGAAATTGGGGAGGGAGAAAGTTATACTTTTAGTAGAGGTATATTTTCATTCGTTGCAACTCGTGTGAAACGTGTGACAGACCATGTAACGTTGATGTAGTTTTCTGTCAAAGTCACACGAAAACAAATTAACTTTTAAGTTGTGTCACTACTTTTCTAATAGTGATTGAGATTTAAACCGTTCAGACAGCAGCCCCTACAACTACTCCTACTCTTCCTACTATGTTTTACTTCCTTTTTTTTTGATATTTTTTCTCCTATTGAACACCATGTTAAAAATGTACTTTGAAAGAAGCACAAGCAAGTACACGTATACAACGTAGTTTGTATTGGAATCCATGTACACGCACCAGTAAACCGACCAAGGGGCATTATGAGAAGGGAAGAGATGAAGGACATAAACGTATACACATATTCAGGGACCATTCCGAGTTTCCAGTCTAATTTACATACATATAGTGATGGTCGCTACGACAGAATAATATTTTTTCTTTCAAGAACGGGTGACTTTTTAGATTCTTCTTAAGGGGTAAGAAATCCCTGTTGGATTTTGTACATGGGGCAGGTTGTAACATGGCCTGCAGAGGGCACTTGTATAGATGGATTGTGTGACCTATCTCAATTGAAAAATGACAAAAAAAGAATAAAAAAGTAGCCACAGTGTGCGCATTTTTGTGCAAGATGAGAGCCTAGGGACAGTTTTCGTTTCAAAGTTAGATCCCAAATCTGTATGTCGTCCTCAAGAAAATGACTGTCTCAGTAGAAAAGTAGCCATACAGCTAGTGGATTGGACATTTCTGCTTTTTTAAATTAGATTTAGTCGGAAGAGCATATCAAAAAAGGGTCATTTATTTTTATAATATCTTCTTCAATCATGTCGTGTGTTTTCTCCAACCCTAAAAGTTTACCTGTCTGTCAACTTGAAAAAAAGAAATACGTTTATTTTTAGTTGCAGTTTTCGTCCATTTCTAGTATATATAGCAACTATGATTAATATTAATATTATTTACCTATACAGAATACAAATCAAACTTGAGATATTCATATGTTTTATAAAAAATTGAAATATAGCCTATATCACGTTATAGGCTACTCCAGGCCTACTAGGGCCTATTTCCAGTTTGAATATCAAGATACTTTAAAAATGTAGTATAAAAAATGTTTAAATTGGTGGCATCTTCAAGATAGTTAATAAGATGAATAAATTAAGGTAGACCTCTGTAGATCCCTAGGTGGACCACGCCGCTAACCTCTTGAGCACAAAATAAACAGATTGGTCCTTAGCTGGGCACTCTCTGTAGTTTATTTTTTGATAAGGTCCCATGTGGGAGTGTGCTTGTCACTTAGCCTTCCAAGACTGCTGCTGTCCAGTTAACCTAAGCCATTGCAGCTGACATTATGTCTTGAATTTGAAAGAAGAGTAATTTTTTTTAACTAAGAGCAATTTATCTCACAGGTAAATTATATGATAAATGACCTTTACTCAGTCTAAACGGTGATGCCAGCATTTTTTAATATTCTGAAGATTATTTAATACAAACTAGACCTTAATTAAACTCTTGATGCAATTCACTATCCCCGTGAGCGAACTTTGCTCTTATTAGATGACATATTTGGTCAACCCTTTTTCTGACCGACCTGTCCAGACCATAATTGTGCTAAAGTGTTTAATGGATAGTTACTTAGCGCGGTTACCACCCAAAAACAATTTTTTGAAGATAATCACATGTTATAATCTAGTAAATACCTTTCCTACTTTAATTCTGACACTACTTAATATCTATCAAAAAAGATTTTTGGAACATTATTCTGACAGTTGAAGAAAAAAAAATACTTGCAATCAAGTCCTTTCGTATCTTCTTCTGACCCCTTGGGCATTGGACTTGTTATGAAGAAACTTTATTTAAGGTATAATTAATATATGAGAATGGTGACATGATAATGTAGTTACACGGTTGATTTGCATATTTTGACATGGACGGAAATAATTTATTTGAGTCGTTGATCATCTCACTTCACTATTATGCAAAATTAAAAGTCTCTAATTTATTTGAAATTTATTCAATAATGGCTACTGGCTGTATAAATAATTAAACCTAATAATCGATAATTTCTCTTGTGATCCTTGGGTGCTTTTCTGCAGTTATGTAAATGATTTATCGGAAAAATCTATTGGCTACCTTTTTTTCTCTCTTGATATTGCGTGAATTTTTTTTGGAAATGGTTAGATACGGACATTTTTGTTTGGAAAAAGTAATTTTGTTGCATTTATAATTTCATATTAATAACTCTCTTGCTAGTGTGCGTAACAAGGAACTACTTCATAATTCTAAGCTCTTTCTCTCTCTCTCTCCCTCTTAGACAACAATTATACACTATAGTTATATAAATTTATGTAATCTCTAAAACAAGTTACAACTTCTGAGGTTAGCCTGTTATTCTATATATAGTGAGGTTATCATTACATTCATTTCATTAAAAATCAGATGATTTAGATAATCACTTTAGTCATGTGCAAGTGTGAGTTTTTGTTATATATTCTGGTAGCCTGTTTTGCATGAGTAAAAAGTAACAGAAATAGTTATTTTATTTTAGATGAAGGGGCCTGGGGCCTGACGAATAGTTGGACGTTGAAGAGGTAGAAGGTAAATACTGTTGTAGGCACTGAGGTGTATTATTTTTTTTTTATCATATTTGTGACTGAATTTTAAACGTAACATGTCGGATACCTCTTTCATGCTTGGTATTGAAACCTTTTTTTTATAGTTGTGTTAGTCAAAATATATACAGTGACCACACCTAAATCCCCAACAGAGATTCCCTCATTAACAGGTCACTGACTAGATTTGTTGTGCACATAGCACATGCACAAATCTCATTTGTAGTTAGTTGAAGGATTTGATAACCCTTTTTTATCCTTTGACATCTTGAAGTTCGGCCAGTAAAAAGGAAGGTTAAAAACTATCTCTAAGTTTCATGTGAAAAGGACTTATGATTGTTTTGGAGTCCTTAATCCAGTTCTGTGAATTTTTGGTTTTATTCATCCAGCCCTTTAAATTTTATTCTCTGGGCATCGAAAATCTTGTTCATTAATTAAATTTATAAGTCTGACTAGCAGATGGATATCAGAAAGTTTAGGAGCCTAAAAATGGCATATAATTTATCAAAAATCATCACCATTATCCTTTTTCCTAACCTTTCTCCCTCCTACGAAATAGTCGGGCGCACACTTGTCCCGTTGTAACCAGTTCGTTGGAGGATGTCTTTTTCACCGTTGACTACCAACCTAATTCTTCAATGATTTGGTTATTCAACGTCGGCCCACTTTTCCTCGGTGAGGCAACTTCGTCAACCGATAAGCTCTTACACCTGAAAATTCTACCGATTTACACAGTAGAAAGGGCTTTCCTCCCATATTAAAGAGGTCATCCACCTATCAGGATCGGACACACAGACATCACTCCTTTATAGAGTCCTCCTCCTAAAAATCACCTCCATAAATAGTATGTCCCCATATTTAGGAAAGGGGATTTGAACTCGGGATCACTTTCTTTCTCCTGTGAATGTTCAATCCGTCATACCACCAACCAGGGTGGTGGGCAACAGGAAACATTTTATGGCATTTGTATTTCCTTTAATCAAGATAGTAGAAATGACAGAAAATACTTTTTTCTCAAAAAAAAATGTCTGAAATGAGTAGATTTTGAAGTTCACTACCCACCTGCAAGACAAGTCCCACTTCCTGACACATGTTTTAAGAGTTAAATATTTCAGTCATCATTTTATGACATTTTTATGAAGTTTCTTATATTTTTTTAAAAAAAGAAACATTCTGCTGCATTCGTAGGAAAACATGAAGCAAGTTAGACATTGACTTCAAAGGGTGAAAAATTCTTAGTACCGTGACGATGAACAAGAATAAAAACTGACATAAATTTTTAAAGTCATATTTCATTTTTAATTATTCGTATTTGATAATTGTCGAAAGAAAACGAGTCTTTTTCTAATTCAGCAATGATAACAGAAGTATTTTATAGCATACTATAATGTTATAGAGAACTGCATTTAACTTATGCTAATTTAAAGATATGATAGTTTTATAAAAAAAAAAAGTTTTATTAGAATTGCACTTATAAATATTATGACTAATAAATGTATTTGCGTCATACTTGAAGCTATATATTTAAGCCCTAAGCAAAAGTTGCATAGCATTGGGCCTCAGATAAAAAAAATATATGTAATGAACATTAAGAATTTTCTGAAGCTCAAATTGTAGAGTGCGCTTGCCTGGTCAACCCAAAGAACTTAGGTTCGCCCCTACCTGTAAAATGTGAACTTTTCTATGATTAAGGGCTGAGCTAACATGTCCACCCATCAGTTCATCAACTCTGAATGCCCCAATGAAGTTGAATCAAATTGGATCAGGATCTGACATAAAGAGGGATGAATTTTCAATTACATGAAACTGTTAACAGTCTAGAATTTAGGTGTACGGTTATCACAGTTATTTTTGTGTAAGAAGCAATAATTTTGAACCTAACTTTGTGTACATCTTTGGCCAGTATTTTAACTCCGAAAATATGATTAATCTTCTACACTCAGCGTTATGAAAGCTGTTTCTAACGTTGTCGATTAATAGTTAACACCGTAAGGTAAAAGCTTCAAGCTGGTAAAAGGCCACCTGGTGGTAGTCATTTTGGTGCCACTAAGATCTCATCATATTGTATCCAATTACTCTAAAACAAGGATATGGGATCTTAAAATTTCTCCCTGCAGTTTCTTAACTCAACCATTTGTGTTTTTTCATTGTTTGTTTGTAAACTGTCATTCTTGTATCATTTGTATTTTGTGATCAATCACGAGCACAGCATGCCGCGCCACCTATCAAAATAGTACTTTGATTAACTCCGTGGCATAAAATAAATGTTTGTTTTGCGCTATTGATAACAACCATGGGTGTCGCAGGCTGCAAAATTGCCCCTTGAGCAATGGGACCTCCTGCTGAAACCATAATTGGCCCTTGCTCCTTTTCTTGATGAGTGGCAAACGTACGAAATAAATGAGAGAAATTTGAGGCTGTGTGGTTTAGGATGCAATTTACTCTTAAGTCATGAACATGTCGATAATAAAATTTTTTTTTTTCATCCCACAAAATGCAGACTATAAATAAAAGAGTAAGAAGGTACAATTAATACGTTTCAAATACCAATCAGTTAATAGTTTATTGCAGTATGCACAGATTTGATCATTTGCATAATGCTGTTTTTGTGCTTGCATAAATTATATTGAGTGTCAGAGAAGTGAGACTCTTAGGACAAGGTATTCTAAAAATTCCTTCCTTTATAGCCTAATATTTATGACCAAATGAATAGTAAATGACAGACTTGTGGAACTACTTTTATTGGCATGGAAATGTTGTCAGAAGGAAAGACAGATGCAGTAAACGCATAGTTGAAATACAAGACAACTAACTGACACTGACAGAGAGAAATTGAGTGACGAACTGAACTCTTCAAAAATTGTATGAATTTTATCTCTCAAATGTCACTATGGATATTGAGATGAATTGCAATCAAGCACTAAAATTTAATATTGATAATTGAAATTCATCTGTTGTAACACTTCAATATCGAAGAGCAGCTTAGTGCGCCTCTTATACAGACTGCACAACCATTTTTAAAGAAATTTTTCTTTTACCTAATCAAATGCTCTCTAAATTTCGATAATAGTCACTTGGAGACCAATGTCAGTACCAATGCAGAAGTTATAGAATTATTACTAGGACCATAACTGATAGCAAGGAATGGAACTAAATGGAATTTTATGATAGATGAAAAATGAGCACCACTTTAAAGAGTAATACATGCACTGTATATGCTTGCCATGTTCCCTTCAGCAAATGAATAGGGCATATAGCCCTATATAGCGTTGGACACACCAGTTCTCGTCTGATCACTGAAGTTAAGCAGCGCAACCCCAGCTAGTACTGACATGGGTGGCCGCTTGGGAAAACTGGGTACTGCTAATACCCATAAATCGTCACATTAGTGTAGTGTATGTGCAGTCTCTGCGTAAGAACTATGCTGTGGACGGGACCTCTAATGACCTTGTAGTTGAAGGGCCCTAAAACACCAGCAAATCAAGCTTATCGTCATTTCAGGAGAGGGTGGTGTCCTTTGAGGGGACAAATGTAAATATAATGAAATTCAGTCAATCTCGTTCAAATTATCAACTAGTGAGAACCTTTGAGGACAACAGAAAAGGGCAAGTTATAAACTACGCGGAAACTCACACTTTATTTCAGACGAAAAATTCCATTAAAAACAAATGCAGTAAAGCCACTGCTTTCCGGCATCTTTGGGACCAACCAAATGTCAGATAACTGAATTTTCTGGATGATGGAAGCACTAATATACTGAAGGATCAACAGTTCCACAGCAATGGGAAGATAGACCCTGATGTGACCCGTAAGATCAATGGGGATGGTTGAAGTGGCGACAGGCAAGCGGAGTCCTGTGTGATAGGAGGGTCCCAATCAACTTGAAAGGGAAATTTTACAGGGCGGTGGTTAGACTAGCTATGCTGTATGGATCAGAGTGTTGCGCCGTGAGGAAGAGCCACGTCAATAGAATGCAAGTAGCCAAGATGCGAATACTGCGGTACCTGAATGGGGTGTAGAGAGCTGATAGAATTAGGAATGAGTATATTAGAGATAGCCTGGAGGTGGTGAGCATCGCCGAAAAATGAGGGAGAATAGGTTGAGGTTGTATGGACACGTAATGAAAGGGGGAGGGCGAGCTTGTCAGATCCATTTGAAAAAAGCACCCGGGGCAGGTGCAACGAATTTTATATTAGTTTGTAAACACTTATTGCCATTTTGAAAAGGTAGGTCTGAAGATTTCGTGCTTCCCAATCACTTCAGGTCACCATTTCTCATTGCCGGAAATATGGTACTGCTGGATGACCAGGGGCGGATCCAGGGGCAGAACAACGTGGGAGCAATTCAAAAGAAGTACGCCCAAATATTTTGAAATATTCAGAATCCCTCAGTACAACTCTAGCTAGCAATTACAATAGGTTCTCTACTGCCCCTTAGACAATGTCCCATCTTCAGTGGTTTAGCCAACTGCAGATTGGACTGCAACTGTTGGACTGACAGTATAGAAATGAGGATAGCAATGCAAAAATGCCTAATCAGTTGCAAACTTGAATCATGCATCAGTTGAAATATGCCCTCCATTGAGACACTGAGAGGGAGCAATTGCTGATCCACCTCTGCTGTTGACAGGGGTTTTACTGTAGCTACGTTAAATTATATCTAAGGCAACTTGACGGGCAAAAAGATTTAGACAATTCCAATAGAGTTGTGAGTGAAAAGTGAGTCACAATTCCTACTTTTCTCAGTACGGTAATCACTGCCACAATACTCACAAAAAATATCCTCAGTAGTTGAGGACTTTATTCCTAAATGCGACGTTTATGCCCATTGCTCTTACTAAGGCCTACTAAGTTTCTATCTATTCACATTGGCCTCCTCTTCCCCATCTTTGATGGGGGAAGACACAGATAGTATTTTGCTACAGTTTTGATTGATACATATCATTTAATAACTTGATTGTGCAATCTTAAGGGGGAGTTTGAGTTTTATCACTTTATAGCGTAGTACTGGGAACCTGTTAATTTATATCCTCAATACTCGAGTGTCTTTTAGAAAAAAAAAAAGATATTTAGGTATGCTTTGAAATAAACAAAGATGCCCTTGTGAATGTACTGAAAATATATGTAACCTGATGTTGAGTCTGTCAATACAGGTTTTTTTTCTTAAGATGCAGTTGAAGATTTTTTTTCATGTTAGAAAAACTACTGCTACTACATTTCTATACAGTTTACGTATATAAAAGAGTACATGTTTTGTGGTTTCGACTTTCAGTTGAAGTTATGGCATCTAGTATACCATACAGAAGTGTCAATGTGATAGTTTGTCTTTGAAAATAGTTTAGTATGCATGAAGCACTATTGGGGTAGAGGTTGGGGAGTTGTAGTGTAAGGAGGAAAATAAAAAAAGAAACCCTTTACGAGGAAAGAAAGAAAGAGAGGAAAGTGGGAGTCTGAAAATCTTAGGTGGTCCATACACTCTCTCTCTCCGAATCAAGTTATATGCAAAGCATGCAAATGACCTTTTCTTTAAGGCGTATACTTCAAAGGATGTCTTTTTTCCCCATGTCTCCAACATCAAAATATTCTAAATATATTTAAGGGTTGATCTAAAAGTTACAGAAGTCACTGATTGGTGAAATACTTTTTTTGGTAAAAAGCCATTTATTCTAGGCTGATAATTACAAAATATACTGTCCACCGTCAATTCACAAGGTGCAGCATTTCAACGGGTTCATTTCTTTCACATATTGGTAGCCAAAACTGAACTTCTGCGTTATTGCTTTAATCTATTGTTTGTTATCTATTTTACATGAAAATATTGAAAATGTGATGTCCATTTTTTTAAAAGAAATGGCCAAATTCAATTTCTTTACTTGCTACTCAAACTTGTGGACGGACTCAAGTTAAAAATATAATAAACTCCACTTCTATTACAATGTTGTACTGTTTACTGTCCCTTTTTTGGACTTTGACAAGTTCAATTTTCTGTAACTGTAACTGGTTTTCTCCCCTTATCATATATTTCATATGGACAAGATATATTGTTGTCCCCTTACTCCTTTTTTATTTCCGAAAGACGATACAATATTTTCTTACAATTACGTAGACCTAGTGGTCCTAAATTAATGATTATACACATCACTGAACGCATCTGTAATAAAACTTAAGTTGTTGAGAGACTTTAGCATGGCGAACCACTATGTATCAAGAAGCTTATACGTTTCCTATACACTATCATCACTGGAACGGAACAAGTGCATTTTTTGATCTGCAACGGATATGTTTAATGTTGCATACAAAACGAATCAGGGGGGGAGGTGATAAAATGGCCACGAAGGATTACAACTCTTATGTAGCATCAATTTTTTTTATTGTTGGTGTTGTTGTAAAGTTGGTGGTTCGGCCAAAGATAGGACGAAATTAGAGCACAGATTTCTTAGAAGATGTAAAGTTCAAAAAAATCAGGAACTGAAGATGCTTTCAAGAAGCTTTTTTTTTCAAAGGAAAAAATACTTCCATTCCAATGAATCAACTTGTCCGTTCAATTCGCTGACGGTCAACTTGAAATATACCTGAAATAAAATGCAATATTTGCATTTAAAGTACAAAGGACAGCTTGTCTTTGCTTCACCCCTCCTTGTAGCTCTTCTTCTACTTTAAAGTGTGCTGTTGGGAAAGCGGGTTGTATACATACGTCATAAGTAATAAATACTTGTGGATTGGAAGAAAGCAAAAAATCTTAAGATTTTAACTCGTGTTCCTCACGAGTACAACAGACACTGTAACTGCCATCTCCATTGAGTTTCTTTTAATTAAAAAGCGGAACTTTGATATGACTTAAGTGGGCCGACTTAAGTAACATCTGACACATTCGGCCTACTTACCCTTTTCCCGCCTATAGTAGAGTCTGATACCCATTTTTTGTGACATTGGGACACATGGGCGATCGGTTGAATGGTTATTTTTATAAAGCGACTGCCAACTCAACACTGCCAGCCAGAGCATGTTCAGTTGATCCTTATCCTGCCACAGGAGGGATAAGGGTATGACGATGATGACTGCCAACTCATATGTTTACTTATCGTTACAACTCTCTAATAATCCCGCAATATAATGCACTACAGGAGGATCATTTGACCCGGGCTCGGAACTCGACGGCATCCCGAAGTTTGTTGTAAATAGCATACACACAGGCGGATCATGGGACAGGCAAACCTAGCCAGCTGCCTTGGGCGGCAAACTTGAGATGTAGTTCCCTGCCATGCGGTCTGTCCATCATTTAAAATGTTCATAGTCCTGGGGTTCCCAAACTTCTCTGATTGGTGGGGCCTTTTCTAAATGTTGGCTTTCTCGAGACGCCTTGTAGCAGAGCCAAAGTAATGCATTGGCAATCGGACAAATACCAATGGCGTGAGGGGCGTTCGGACAATTTAGAACTGCATTAAATTTAATTGGTGGGGTGGCGAAGGACCCACTTGCATAGGGCGCCTGAAACTCACGAACCGGCTCTGCATGCACATGGTAGGCAGCAAATTTCTATTACAGATTTTTATATGCTTAGCTCATATAAAAAGAGGCTCGGTTCAGATAACTCCTTGTCACCTAATTGGGTTGCCTCATCTGTCTGTGCGGCATGCAGATGGCATTTGAAATCAGCGTTGTAAATAAAGAAACTTCACGTGGACGCAGGTTCGATTCTGGCTGAAGTGGAAGACAAAAATTCTTTGTCCTATGTGTCTATTTTAGTGTTCCTTCATTAGTAGGCTAGATTTCAAGCAAGGTCCATGTGTGAATGTATCTTAGAGTCCTGGGAATGCACGGGAACAGTAGTGAACTTAACGTTAGTACAGTAGTTGAGTTTTGAATTAAATGGCAACTTTAATGATAGTAGCCATTTGCAAATTAGTAAAAGTAAATGTCCAGTCAAGTTGTGGACGTTAGTTAAAATTTATCATTTCGTATCACATACTTTCCTTCATTCATAGTTTTTTCCTTGTTTTAATTGTTACATTTAATTAATATTTTTTTTATTCTTTAAATATTCACAGGAATGTTCAAATGTTGATTTACATTTCATGCTCCCACATCCGTGGAGTCATTTAGGACGGCCTACACACTGCCGGTGGTCAACCCAAAATATTGCTAGACAGTACCATCACTGCATGGTTAAGCTACAATTACGATATCTGGCGACATGAGCGTTACTTATCTTAATAGCTTGAAAATTGAATATTCATTACCACGTAAGATGAGTCTTTCTTGGTTATCTCTGTACAAAAACCAACTTGTGGGGCTGTTTCATTTCCTTTTCTGTAAGGGCGGGGCTGATGTAAAGGGCGCTGCAGGAGTTCCTTACGAATAATACAATGGGTTGAATATTTACGATTTAGATTATTTCCTACGATCCACTTAGTCGCTCACATTTCCAACATGTAAGCGAATTGGCTTTGAGATTTTTATGTGACTATTATCGTCTACTCGTTTACACAAAACAAAAACATTGAGAAAAAACATGTTAATTCCATAAAAAAAATTAAGGAGAGGAGGTTGAAAATAAAAAAAATCATAAATTTTATGTCCGGGAAGTTTGTTGTTTTTGTTGAATTGACATGGTGGGAAAATGGCTGGTGACTTGTCTAAAATTTATGTAAGTCTTAGCTGTCCTCTCTCTCTCCAAATACAGGACCCTTAGTTACTAAGGATGTTAAATTTATAATGTTTGTGGTCAGTGAATCAAGGAATCCCACCAATTTTTAATTTATGATTTTGTGGTTGATTTGTTATTTGCTGGTTGATTTATAGAGAATAACAGTTATTTGACTCAACTAAATTTTTTGCTGTATCATAAATGCTTCAAATATTTAATCACTCATTTTTAAATAAACTCAAGTTTCGTATTATGGTGCTCCATTTTTGGGACCGCCTTGGCCTTGCATCCATCACACAACCTGCTTCCGAACTGTCTGTCGATTTCTTCTGTCCCCTCTCTCTCATTTCTCCCATGAGAAAAGTTCAGAAGTGTGGGGTGAGTGGGGGGGCTTGAGTACTTCCCATTGATGGGACACACAAATAAAAAATCAATGACAGAACATTTATTCCGTGCTGGTTTTTGATATCTTTAAGGCCATCTTCCTGGCCAAAATTTTACACTCGGGACATACGCTCTTGGGTCATTTTTTATTGAGGTATAATTAATAAACATTAAAAATATTTCCAGTAGTCAAATGTACTCTCTTCACAGTCTGTAATTCCTTTAAAAAATATTTTAGGAGTGTTTAGGGGTATGTGAGACCGTCAACCTTCAGATCCACATGTTGGTTTGCGTCCCATTTAAGAAAGTGGAAAAATTACTTTACCCTTTTAGATTTACCCTACATTGCTCTCGATTTTTCTCCATACAGTTATCTCCCTTCAGTAAGTTTTTTTCATCTACGTCCATTTTCAGCCATAATAGGAAATGTAACGGAGCTCGAAAATATACTGCATCCATAAGATCGTAACTTGAAATAGTTTCCTGAGATGGTGAAAATATAACTTGTAGATATAGCGCATATATTCACCCATGTTGACTACAGAAATTTCAGTAACAAAAAAAATTCTCCTTTCAATGTAAACCAACTTTAATGTTGTATTTTATAGCTAACAATCTTTCTCCACTACAACATCAAAGTTGGCAATTCCGCCCACTAGCGACAGTCCACTAAACTACGCAATTTTTCCCTTCTTTATTTTGTCGTTTTTGCATCAAAAGTTGAATTTGGCAACTAATAGACTGAAGTTTATTCAAAATGTCATGAGTTTACTGAGTACTGCATTCGTATCCTTCTCCCTTTCTTCATTACCTCTCTCTCTTTCTTTCATATGGTCACTCTAGTATTTCAAAACTGCTGAATTTCTTTATATTGTATCTTTACTTGTTGACCATTATATTTGTTTTTTGTAATCAGCCGTTATTAATAATGTTAACAAATATTCATTCGATTTCAATATGTAATACAATTATAGTAGCTGTTTCAACAACGTTTTCATTTTTTTTGGTTTTGTTTTTTTTCTCTCTCTTGAATCAAAATGCGAGCTGTTTGACAAGAAGTCAAACATCTAGTTCACTTGTCAAAAAATGCCAATTTCCATATTATAATATGTGAAAACAATTAAAATAACAACTTTATAAGTGTATCATTCACCTGTCATGAAAAAGATTCCCAACAAACACTTGTTACTGGTATCCTCTACTTGAAAGTGTCATCATGTGATTATTACTAAAATTAACTTCTTGTTGTTCAAGTAACAAGAGTTTTACTAGCATTTCATGCAAATTTCTACATCTGTCATTGTTATTATCATCTAGGAATGTATACAATTAATATACACGACGAGTGCATAGCTCTGTGCCATGTAAGTAAGAGTGCTAATGGGACTTCAGGTCCTTGGTGATGCCTGATATGCGGTCGGTGGTGTATGATAGGATCAAGAGAATAGAATTCGTCTTCCAGAAGTGAGTGTGCTGCATCACATGAGTGGGGGTGATGACAAGAGGCACATAATAAAGGATGAAATTTTGATGTTGTTTGTTGGTGTTTTAGGGCCCGTCAACTACAAGGTCATTAGAGCCCCGTCCACTGCTTAGTTCTGATGCAGAAACTGCACACACACTACACTAGTGCAACGATTTTCGGTTATTAGCGGTACCCAGTTTTCCTAAGCGGTCACCTATGTCAGTACTAGCTCGGGTTGCATTGTTGATCAGACGAGAACTGGTGTGTCCAACGCTATTTGCCGCTCTATATAAAGGATGAAAAACATTGTAGAAAAGATAAGAGATAGTTTAGGCATACCATGAGAAAAAAGGGGATGAGGGGCTCATGGTATCCATGGGAGGAATGCAGGTCGCGATTGGCAGATGAAGTAGATCTAGGTAAGCCAAAGCAAAACTGGGGTGAATTATACGGCGGAACACAGCACCATGTAAGGTGTACAGGAATCTGTTGTACGAGGATTGCACACCTGACTCTGCTGAAAAAAATTAGGTTGTCATTCTCCTCATACTGCAGTTGCTTTTAAATCAAAAGCAATCCCCTGTTTTAAAATGCAGGAAGACATTTGTCTTGGAGTATTTCAAAAGATGTTTGATGAACTTCAACTTATTACTTTTAGCATTTAATCCGGATTGAATAGAAAACTTAATTTCTCATTAAGACAAAGGAAATTATAATAATTTTTTCACCTATATCATAATTTATTAGAAGTTATGATATAGGAGGAAAAATCGAAACGCGTTGGTATGCATAATTAAATGAATTTAACAAAAAATAGTTCATCTTACTTGTCACATGGTTATTGAACGCCTTGCTGACTTTGTTCGGATGCCCTGTAGCTTTTAGGGACGGCATAAGGAAGCCATAGTCACGCCTCAGTTCACCAAACCTTGATAGTTTCGCCCTTTTGGTTTCCGAGAGATATTATCATCCTATAGAGATATGTGCTGTCGTCGTTGTTATTATACAGCGGCGTTTTTTGTCCATTCGAGCATAGATTTAGAAATTCTGCTCTCCAAATGATGCTCAAAGAGTGGACACAGCAGCGAGTGTACCAAAGAGGACGATTTAATTCCTGCTTTTTTATTCAACATTAGATTTATGACGTGTTTAGCCCATGATTACAGTTTGGTCTATTATTAAAAGATAAATAGAAGTTACTGTATATATATAGATAGATTAATTTCTAAAAATTATTAAAGTTGGGTAACAATTTGCACATTTTTCTCTAATTTATTAAAATGATGCTAAAAATTCTAGAACCTGTTTTAGCATTAACTTCCCGATATTTGCTTTATTACAAAGATGCCACTGAATTTTTTTTTTAAAAAAAATCAAACGTTATAAGGTATGCTAATTGCTGTTATTTACAGGGTCTTAAGTAAATATAATTAACCTGCGAGAAAAGACTTTGCTCTTCTTCCTACTTTAAGCACCTTAAGCGCAACAGATGGTCAAGTCCTCCAATGTGCCCCTTTCATGACATACAGTATTTGTATTCATAACGGAATGTTGAACTGAGTTCATCAGCACATCAGGTGCAAATCTACCCCATCAAATTTCACCTGTAGTATTCTAAATTTTATTCAAATAAGCGGGCCCCTTATTTGGGTCCCGGAAACGAGTACAAAGTCTTCATAAAAGTAGGTAAAAGGATTGTAACATCTGGTCAGATGTCCATCTCTGTCTTTTTCCGTCTTTCTCTGTCCTTCTGTCCCCCAGGCTCTCTCTTTCTCTTATTATCGTTGTTAGTTTCTTTCCTAATTCTGTTCTCTTTACTGCCATTGCTTTTTTCTGCTTCTATATCTAGAATTCATGGGTACCAAACTCCACCATTGGTGGCCAACACGTTATTAATCCAAGTTGCCAAAAGACTCCACTTTATATTTGTTGCAAAGTGACAAACCGAATCATTACGGGATCAGCCTTACCGCGTGATTACCGGTAAATGACAATTTCTTGATTGCTATTGTTGTTTGTTGGTGTTTTAGGGCCCTTCAACTACAGGGACATTAGACCCCGTCCACTGCGTAGTTCTAATGCAGAAACTGCACAGACATTACACTAATGCGACGATTTTTGGGTATTATCGGTACCCATTTTCCCAAGCGGCCACCCATGGCAGTACTAGCTGGGGTTGCGTTACAATTTCTTGACACCAGAGCGATTTACTCCAAATATTTGTATTGATTTTGTATGCAGATGTTTCAAGTGTTTAATATAAAGTGCTCTAAGCACAAATAAGAGGTTAAATTATTTTGCATTTATTAATTCAAAACGCCCTTTTACTAATGCGAGTTTTATTCTCGGAGGTCAATGGCTTGAAAGTGATCCTGGATTTATGAACAACTTATCGTCGACCTCACAAATTAAACCGCAATTTTGAACGGGTTGTGAAAGGTTAATCATTTCTACCGGTAGCATGAGTATATCTTTAAGATTTACATCTCATTATATTCATTTACTAGCTGACATTAGCGAGGAAAACTTTACTCAAAGACGTAGTGCTGAGAAATAATATTTTAGAGACAGATTTTACCACTCCCTCCTCCTAAATGATTGAAGAGTATCACAATATGATGTTTTCAAGGCCAGTCATTCATAGTTTCAATTCAAGATAAATAGTCATTCGTAAATTTCTAAATATAAATTGATAAATGAAGCAGTTAGGCAAAAATTTGAAAGAAATTTATCAAAATCTTATTGGTATACTATTATTTCGGAAAGAGAGAGAGAAAAAGAAAGGTGAACGAAATGATTGAAAAGATTTCAACTCTTTAACTAAGGGCATAGTTCTTTGGTTTCTTGGTGATTGATTTAGATTTGTGTCCACGGTGCTTTTGTGTAAGGGTTTTTTTTTTTGACATTTAAATATTTTATTTTAATGGCGTGTGAAAGAGGTCGCCTATAGTACATTGTAAAGTTGATAAACTATCTTGGACATGTTATCTTTAAATGCTACATAAATACATGTTTAATTCAAGACGTGTAATCTCGTTTGAAGGTGGCACTTTGCTTGTTTCAATAGGATGATGATGATAGGACACTGTTGCATTTTCTGCACACAAACAGTCGAAGGATTAATCATTGCTACTTTATCCAGTGTGTGTGTCGAAGTGTAGAGCCCTGTGTAACAAGGATACATTTAATTAAGCATTTCAGTCTTTTTTTTGTGAAATGCAACCTAAAGAAGAAGCAAAGGTGTAATCATTTAATATAAGCTGAAAACTGTTGAAGTTTGCTCTCTGTTTTTGTTTTATTTGTATAAATAGGGCCATGTTATGCAACTGTAACTTTTTTAATGCATCTTGTCTCTTATGTCGATAAATACAACAAATTATTTGTTGATAAGAAAGACTGTCATTCTTAGTTATCATCATCATTAAAATTCTCTGTATTAAGCTAGAAATTGAGCAGCAAATAATCGTCGTCGGTGGGTTAATAGTTAGTGTACTTGACTTCTTGACTCGCTGGTTGCAGGATTGATCCTGATCGAAGCGGATGACTTCTTAACCGGACGAGAGATAAGCAGTAAAACAACCCATGCCCCAGTGTGGTGTGTACGATGCCGCCTGCACGTCAAAGAGCCCTTTCTAAGTGAACTAAATTGGCAACATTTCCAACTGCAGGAGCCAAATGAAGAGATAATGTCCCAACAAATCAAAATAGTTGGTAGTCGGCTGCATAAAAGCTCCACCCAACAGCTCACCTGTGTGTTCCCCAATCCAACGAAATAACTAGGTACCTGACCTTTCCATGGGCGAGAAAACGGCCCGAGCAACGAGCAAAATTTAATATTTGATTCCATATTGATCAGGACCATATTTTTTTTCTTTGGCAATATTTGTTTTTATTTGTCTCCTTCTGGTTACTAACCCCGAAAACGGTTTCTTGCAGTACCCTCGCA